>OY728142.1:769847305-770357305 GCA_963277665.1 Viscum album
TGGTGTTTTGTTTATATGTTATACTTAGGTTATATTTAGTTGTAACCCGATGAGATGAGGGTATTCCATATCATGCATCATTTAGGAACATGCTAGAAATCACATGTCATGCATTCTCCCATTCCATGTAGGTGCATTAGAAATTGCATGTTGTTGTGATAATTATTGTTCTAGAAAAGAATGTTGTTGTGATAGATGCTTTGATAAATACCTGTTAATTGATAGGGTATTGTTGTGGGAGATTGATCTTAAAATGGACACCAAACTTTGGTTTTTGGGGAGTATGGTCCATCAATAACCGAAATTTAGTGGATTATTAATGTGTTATAACATGTTTAAGATTCCATTATTTGATTCGCAGGGAGTATGGACCATCACGGATCAGAATTTTCCACTTAGGTGTTGTTTTAGTGTTTTTATGGTTTCCAGAGTAGTTTCGTAGGCTTACTATCCAGAAAACCCAGGATACACACCGCTTAGTTCTATGATTACACATCGTTTAAACTTCGGTTCGGGAAGAAATGAAAACTTTTTTAGTACATGCCATATAGTCTCTTTCTGTGTCTTAGACCATGTGAGCGGGGACACGGGGTAGGGAATGAGTTGTGAAAAACACACCGTGTACCAGTTGTACACACCGTGTATTTTAGACCTGGTGTCCTCCCGTGTAACTAACAAAATGGATGACGAATCCTTAAGACATACACGTCGTGTTCACCTTGAACATGCCATGTAGTCTGACCCAAGTACTCGACCGTGTCACTAAAAACATGGGTCGGTGTGACCTCCTCTTGAATATGATGTGTACCTATGGGACACACCGTGCAGTCTTGACCGGGGGAAAACCGTGTGGACTTGGCCGTGTGGCTGGGAAGACGGAGTAGTGTACACGCCATGTGTGGGTGTAACATGCCGTATAGTTTTAGTCGAGTAGTCGGTCGTGTCACGGACGACACAAGAATTTGGAAATTAAACCACACACGCCGTGTAAAGGTTATACACGCCATGTAGTCTTGTTCAAGTGATCTGTGTGGCTTAGCCGTATAGAAGGAATTGGGTGGGGAAGAAGGATTTGAGAACACGCCATGTATTATTTATACATGATATGTAGTCAAGTTTCTAAATCTTTAAGACTTATTTTCTATTGTTCTGTTGTTTTAGTTTTTGATAATCTTGATCTAAGGTGTGCATTTGACCTTGTAGAGTCATGCCGCTGAGACAACCACTGGTTTTTCACTAAGAGAGCGTCAACAATTATTCTTCAGAGATGGTAGGCCATGAGCTACCAGTTGATCCTCCAGCAGTGCCAGATGTGGCACCAGCCGTTATACCAGATACATGCACAGAGGTGCAGTTCCGTGAAGATTCCATGCGGTTTATGCAGACCTTCCGGGGATCACTACAAGCTACCACATCTATGGCTGAGCTGACTCATATATTCTAGTAGCAGCATACGCCTATGCTTTCAAGGGATGGAGGACCACACACTATAGAGTCATGGTTGGATTCAATACAGACTATTTTCGGGCATCTTGAGACACCTCCTGGGTGGAGGGTTAAGCTCGCGACTTATATGCTGTGTGATTCCACCAAGAGGTGGTGGGATGTTACCACCCATTCTAAGCATCACCGCGACATAGTGTGGGATGATTTTCAGGCATCTTTTTAGGACTTATTCTTCCCAAAGACGCTGAGGGCAGATCGAGCTTGAGATTTCAGGAATCTATAGCAAGGCACCATGTCAGTGATGGATTATTCTGCTCACTTTACCAAGCTTAAGCATTTTGCACCCGTTCTGGTGGGTAATGAGACGTTGAGGGCTAAACGCTTTGAGGATAGTCTTCGATATGACATCTGAGCACTGATGAATGTTTTCAGGTTTCCTACTATACATGCTATTGTGAACCAGACACTGATTACTAAGAGGAACCTGCGGGAAGATAGTGGTGTGGGATAGGGTGGTTCAACACCAGTTTCTGGTACTATTTATACCAGTAAAAGGAAGAGACAGATGGAGTTCCTTCATGGTGGAAATACCAGCCAGAGGAATGCTTCGAGCGGCCCGATCATGTGCTACCTATGTGGTAGACATGGGAACAAGAGACCTCAGTATCCACGTGACCCAGTGGAGTGTTGAGCTTACGACAAGATGGGTCATCTCTAGCGTTATTGCAGGGCTTTTTAGTCGATGGCTAGTGAGAGGGGTTATGTGCAGACTCTGCAAGTGGGAGTAGGACCAACAGCTTCTTAGTAGTCAGGAAACTGGAATACGTCCGGGACTGCAGGCCGAGATGGTGGTCACGACCATGGTATCCAGACACCAGGATCTCAGAGGTAGCAGGGCGGGACAACTCAGGGTATCCAAGCTGTGTTGTAGGGCCGCAGCACTGGGAAAACATATGTAGTGCAATAGACCCAACAGAAGAAGGATCCCATACCTTCTACTATCATAGGTACTATTCTAGTATATTCTGTTTTTATCTTCAGTACTTTTTGATATGGGTGCTACACATAGTTTTATATCTATTCCCATTGTGGAGAGCCTTGGGATCTTTGATTTTTCTTCTTCCAATGTCATGATGCTAGAAACTCCGTTGGGAACTAAAATGGTTGGTGTGCGTCAGTGCAGGGAGTTCACCCTAGAGGTTGATGAGTGTCACTTTTTGTGGGACCTCTATGTATTAGAGATGAAGAGCTATGATTTCATTCTCGAGTTAGACTGGTTGGCTCCCTTTCAAGCCTTTGTGGATTACTTTCATCGTAGGGTGAGTTTCACATCACCAGAGGGTGGAGAGTTTCTATACAAGGTAGAATGGGATGTCTAGGCGAGCCGAGCTAGACCTGAGCATTGTGGGAGAGTTGGTGTGACAACCTAGATTGCAAGTTTATATCTGTATGATTAGGTGACTTTTCAGAAGAATTTTCCTCCAGTGGTTGATCGTTTCAGGGATGTCTTCCCAGATTACTTTTCGGGTCTACCTCCGAAGCGAGAGGTGGATTTCTTTATTGAGTTTGTTCTAGGAGAAGCACCAGTGTCCATTACTCCTTATAAGATGGCTACACCAGATTTGGAGGAGCTCAAGAGATTGTTAGAGGAGTTACAGGAAAAGGGTTTCATCTGACCCAGTACTTCTCTTTGGGGTTCTCCTGTCCTTTTTGCAAACAAGGCAGACAGTACCCTCAGACTTTGTGTTGATTATCGAAAGCTGAACCAGTTGATAGTTATGAACTGATATCCCTTTCTGAGGATTGATGATCTTTTTGATCAACTTCGAGGAGTATGAGTGTTCTCTATGATTGACATGAGATCCAGATATCACCAGTTACATGTTAGACCATCTAATATACCACTTACAGCATTTTAGAGAAGATATGGTCTATACGAGTACTTGGTTATGCTGTTTGGACTTATGAATGTGCTAGAAGTTTTCATGGCTCTGATGAATCGTGTGTTCCACCCTTATCTAGAATTATTTGTGGTAGTCTTCGTGGACGACATCTTGTTGTACTCTCACACTCGATAGGACCATGCTACCCATATTGAGATCATACTAAGTACACTGAGAGAGAATTGACTATATGATAAGCTCTCAATGTTCCACTTTTGGATGGACAAGAATAACTTCTTGGGTCGTATCATTTTAGAGGCAGGAGTTGCAGTAGACCTAGAGATGGTGAGAGTAGTAGTTTCCTGGGAGCAGCCTAATAATTTGTTTGAGATACGAAATTTCTTAGGACTGGCTCGTTACTACAGGCACTTAATCCATGACTTCTCCCACTTATTAGCGTCGTTGATGGGGTTGACTAATAATGGTGTGAAGTTCATTTGATTAGAAGCTAGCGAGACAGCCTTTCAAGAGCTGAAGGTAAAGTTGACATCAGAACCAATCCTGATACTCCCAGAGTAGGGGAAGAGCTATACAATTTACTGTGATGCATCAGGTATTGGAATGTGAGTAGTGTTGATGCAGGGTGATCGAGTAGTTGCGTACAGGTCTTGGAAGTTGAGGCCACATGAGAGGAATTACCTGATGCATGACCTCGAGTTGGCGGCAGTTGTGCATGCGTTACGCTGTTGGAGTCATTATCTCTTGGGAGAGCATTTTGTGGTGTTCACGGACCACAAAAGTCTCAAATATATCTTTACCCAGTGTGACTTGAACTTGAGACAGCAAAGGTGGGTCGAATACCTTCAGTCCTTCGATTTTGAGCTTACCTATACACCGGGAAAGGGCAATGCAGCTGCTAATGCACTGAGCAGGAAGACTCAGATACAAACAGTGCAGGAGGCCAGTGATGAGTGGCAGCTTATGACCTTGTTCTCTGATATTCCTTTGGAGGTGCACGACAGTCAGGTGAAGACCTATCTTTCTTCCTTAGTTGTGACCTCTAACCTTTTGGATAGAGTGAGGATGAGAAAACTATCTGATTCAGAAAGCCTCGTTCTACGGGAGTCAGTATCAAGTGAGCACCCTCCTCCTGGTTGGGTGATAGGTGATGATGAGGTACTGCATATCCATGGACGAGTGTGGGTTCCAAGAGATAGACACGAGGAGCTGATGTGAGAGTTTTATATTGTATCTTGGGCAGTGCATCCCGGAGTTACCAAAATGTACCGTGACTTGAGATTTCAGTATTGGTGGTCGGGTATGAAGAGAGAGGTATCTGGTTTTGTTACTAGATGCTCCACTTGTCAGAAGGTGAAGACAGAGCATCAGAGGCTTGGTGGTCTGTTACAGAAGTTACAAATTCTGGAGTGGAAATGGGATGATGTCACGATGGATTTCGTGACTGGGTTGACGAGGTCACCTCGAGGCAATGAAGCAGTGTGGGTTGTGGTGGACTGACTAACCAAGGTATCTTAATTTTTGTAGATCAAGGAGACCTTCAGTGTTGATGAGATCAGAAAACTGTATATCTGAGAGGTCGTACGTCTTCATGGGGTCCCTCATTCTATCATTTTGGATAGGGACAACCACTTTACGTCTCGTTTAGGGAAATGTTTTCAAAGGGAACTGGGTACATAGGTTCTTCTGAGCACAGCTTACAACCCTTAGACTGATGGCTAGTCAGAGAGTACGATACAGGTGCTAGAGGACATGTTTCCTACATGCGTCTTGGACTTTGGGGGATCTTGGGAGAATCATATACCCCTAGTCGAGTTTTCCTATAATAATAGTTTTCAGGAAACTATTGAAATGCCACCTTATGAGGATTTATATGGTAGGCCATACCGATAACCCTTGTACTGGATGGATGCAGGTGAGAAAACATTATTGGGACCACGTCTCGTATAGGAGACTTCGGATCAGTTACAGTTGATACAAAAGCAGATGGCTACCATGCAGTCTCGTCAGAAATCTTATGTTGATCGCTGCAGATGACCCTTGGAGTTTGTGGTCAGGGATCAGGGGTTTTTGCGTGTTTCACCGAGGTTGGGACACAGACAGATCATGAGACAGGGTAAACATTCACCGAGGTATATGGGGCCATTCGAGATTCTGGTGAGAGTTGGTCCGGTTGCCTATCGGTTGAAGTTACCACAGAGGTACCAGGCTATGCATGACATATTCCATGTATCTCAGTTGCACCATTATCATTCAGACCCATCTCGTGTCTTTCAGCCCAAGGAGGTTGGGCATCATGTCGATGCATCCTTTGAGGATCATCCGATTTGTACCATTGATAGGAGCACGAATGTTCTTCGAGGTCGGTCAGTTCCTCTCGTACGGGTGCTATGGCAACATGGCCAAGTGCAATACGAAACCTGGGAGTTGGAGACCGACGTATGTGCTCAGTGGCCAGATTTGTTCTAAGATTTATCTTTACCACCCATGGAAGGGAAATTCAGGGACGAGTTGCTTTAAGGGGGGAATTTTGTAAGAACCCAGTTCTTGTACTCGAGGTACGGGTTGATTCGTTTCCTTTTTTCCTTGAGCGTTTTTGAGAAAATAAGAAAAACAGGGGAAATCCAAAAATTTGTGGGTACACGCCGTGCACTTGTCCACACATCATGTACTTTGGACGTGTGGGATGAGTACACAAGGCGTGTAGGCATGCTAACGATGAAAGGTGGAAGAACTGACTACACGCCTTGTATTGAGTATTTACACGTCGTGTAGTCAGTTGGTAGGAAAATAGTAAGGTGGTGGCGAACTGAGTGACAGTACATGCCATGTACTCAGGTATTACACATCATGTACTCATGTCGACAGATGAACAATGCCACACTGGTGAGAATCTGTCAGCGGAACAGTTAAAAAATGAAAAGTACACGCCGTGTACCCAATAGTACACGCCGTGTTGTCTGTTTTTTTTGATTAAAATGGGAAGTAACCTCCTCTGTTCATAGAGGATTCTTAGAACCAGAGGAGATCATGGGAGAGATGGCCAAATCTTGGAGGACCTCCCAACCACACACTGGGAACCGGTTTTCTGCACCGTCGATCTCCTGGGAACCGCACGGGTGAGTTCTTCATTCTCCTTGCATAGCTCTTTCCAATTCCTCCTCTAAAGGAAGTTATTTGAGTTTGAAAGAGGTTATTTTCACCTTATATCTACATAATTCTTGGGAATTTCGAGGAGCTTCATTCACGTATATCGATCATGGGCGATCGAGGTAGGTGGTATGGTGTTTAAATTCCAACTTATGTGTGTTTTTGTGTACCATTGTGTTACAAACCCACGTTGGGGTGTCGTATGGCTGAGGCCTTGTCTGTTTAAATACCTATAATTTCATAGGTAATTTAATGTAAGTGTAAAACTACTGTTTGGGATCACTTCTTGGATCCAGGACCACCCAGGGGTGCGTTCCTTTGTGTAGACATTTGGCCTAGATAACTGAGGGTATGCCATGTTTATATTGAGCATTACTTTTTCCCTTGAAAGGAATTGAATATTAAATTGATTGTTGTGCTTTGGGCTTGGCCTGGTTACTTGTGCCTGAGGGCAGTGTTTCACTTTAGACTGAGAGCATTTTTTTCTTAGCCCAAGGGTAGTAGTTGTTTAGCCTGAGGGAAACACATCTTATGCCTAAGGGTATTAGTTTCCGGGCCTGAGTGAAATATTTGGTATTCCTGAGGGTGAGATTCTATACGCCTGAGGGCACCATTCGTTATACCTGAGGGTAAGCCTGAGGTCATGGTTATATTAGCCTGAGGGCAAGGTTCTGATTAGCCCGAGGGCTTAGTTCTGAGGAACATTGAATGTTATTAAATTGAAGTGCTAAATGAATATTTAAATGGAAATGAAACTTGTAATGAAAGTTACTTTTTATTTCTTACTAGTTTTCTACATTTACTGCACACTGTTGTTGCACATTTTTCACTGACAGTTGGGCACAACCCTTTAGTGGGTGCCTACTGGGATTTATTTCTCACACCATGTTTGGGTCATGTCTTCGGACCAAACATACTATATTGCTGTAGGTGTGGATAAAGGAAAGGGTCCCTATACATGTAATTGAGTGTTGCTGAGGTGTAGGGAAGCATGAGACCGATCTCAGGCTCATGATGCTTCCGGCTGTTCTGTTTTGTTCTGTTATACCTGTACTTTCCATTGTATCGTATTGTACTTCTATGTAACATGTTATGGATGTTTTCTTAGTAGTAGAGACATATTTCGTCATTATCTATATAGCAGTTGATTATCTTTTACCACAGTTGTTCATATCAGTTGTGTATGGTTTATTGCTTCCGCTATTGTGGTATGTTATTTATCTTCTCCGTTGTTCTACACTTTGACAAATGAGGGCATAGTTTCCCCACTATCAGCGCTGGGCCCTCGCTGCTAGTCGGCAGCCTCTGGCATTTGGGGAAATGCGCTTGAGGTCATGTGACCAACCGGGTTCGGGGCACCTACTGTGTGGAACCCGAATCTGGGATGTTAAAAATAGGTATAGAAACATAACCCTATATCATCTTAGATGGAAAATGGTTTTGATAAAACTCTTGAAATGAGTTCTTGATGAAAATATCATTTCTTCTTTGAAATAATTTTCTTTTCATAAAATGCCAGGAAATTTTAAAAGAAAATGATTTTGTTGAAAATAATCATGAAATCTTGTAGAGTAAGCTTCATAAAACATAGGAGTTATGAAACTGTAAAAATCCATTCATGCCCTATAAGTTAAAAAAATACTCTCCTCGTACTTTTGTCAGAAAAGTCAAAAAGTTCTTCATATGGTAAACAAAAGAAAGATTCCTTCCATTACACAATGTAAAAGTCAAAGAGGGGTAAACATGACTTTAAACATACATGGAAGAATATTAAAAATTTTATGTAAAACATTTTTATGGACATGGATGAAAAATTTAACCCCAGTAAATACTTACGTATAAGAAATCTCAGATAAAAATGAGATTTGAAAAATTATCCCTTACCTTAGGTCCAATTTCTTCCATACGTGTCTGAAACTCCTGTATAGTAGGTCTAAACATATTATTAACTTGTAAAAGAACCATAATAATATTTATGATATCATATATTATTCAATTATGACTTTATATTACCCGTTCTTTTGTCAATTCCATGTTAAAGAAGCGTTTTGGGTAAAATTGTTTCATTTATAGTACGCGTTTGGACTTGTTGTTCTTGATATTATTATTTCATATAACATGATTTACTTACTTCCAGAATGTAAAACATGATTTATATATATCATATATATTCAGTATATTTATATATATATATAATAGATACATAAATGAAATGAAACACACCGTTTATGGAGACAGTAGGCCGTACATACGCATGAACGCTGTTTTTCTTTAATTATTGACTTGAATGGAAGTAATTATATGACATATATATATATATACATAAATCAAGTAGCATTATTATGTCATATATATCATTATTATTCATTATATATACTTTATAATTATTCTTGAATGGTTTACATGGAGAATTAATCTCATCGCATCGTGGAGATGGTAATCCGTACGTACGCACGAGCGATGATATCGTTACCATAATTATTGAATGTAATTGGAGTGGATGATATAATATCTAAGAATTTGTATGATGTTATAATAACCATATATAGTTTTTCTTTACACCATTATACCCATCCAAGTAAGGTGGTGGTGGAAAAACAGATTACACCACGGCATGGAGACGGTATTCCGTACATACACACGCGCGGTGATTTCATTTTATGTTGGATTGATAGAAGGTGAGATGTCACATACATAACTTATTTTAAAGTTATTTTTAATTTATTTTCCATTCATGATTTGTTTTGGGGGTTTCCCAAGCTTTTATGGAGAAATGGGTGAGTTTTCATGAATTTGGCCAAACCGTGAGCCCAATTCCAGATTTGAAATAAATTTTGTTTCTTTTATAACTCATTCATTTTTCAAAATTTTGTATCCATTAAAATTCCAACTTGGCCTCCCCTGACCTATTAACACCAAAATTTAAATTTGGATCCTTTATATTTTCATAATCATGGGGGATTTGGGTTTTTATTTAAGAATTCGGCCAACCCGAAAGCCCATTTTCCAGTTTTAAGTTTTTTCTTTAATTTGTTAATATCATATTCATTATAATGAATTTTTCAGTTATTCTACCTCCCTCTCGACCCCAAGAAGCCCAGGCATGCTCCCAGTGTCTTCCCCCCTTCTTGGAGCTCTTGGAAATCACAAATTAGGGTATAACTTTATATGGTGTCTCAAATCGGCCAGAATTGAGGAGGTAACTTCATCCCTTACTAACTCTCTCTATTATTACTCTTTTCCCTACATTCTAGTTCCTACATGACCTCCTGAATCTTGTTATAACAACCCCTGAATTTTGGATGTTTTCAATTTCAGATACTGTTGTTTTGGAGTGACTAATTCAGGATACTTCAAGTAAGTGAGTCCATTTCTTTCCTCTTTCAAATTGCTTAGGGTTTCATTTGTTTTTATTAGGGTTTATTCCCTCTTACTTGAAGTCAAAAATGACCAGGGGGTAGGTTTTCTAACCTAAATTATAACCTTGGGTTTTATTTTCCAATTCTTGTGGTTTTTGGTTTGATCTAGGTCACTCTTGATGCGGCGGTTGTGTGATTTGATTTTCACACAAAGGATTCAAGGTTTTAACTAATTAGGTAGGTGATTCAATATGTATGCAATCTATGTGAATTGACTTTCTGTTTTTATGGAATTTTCATGTTCATTTAGTTTTATGGTTGCTTCAAAAAATAGTTTTAGTGGATTTTGTAATGCAAATGAATTTTTAATGCCAATTTTAGGTGAAATTGGGGGGTTTTCATGGAAGTATCTTGTTAATTATTTTGGGGATACCCTATCACTACTTATTTTATTTTATTGGGATGTACTAGGGCTGAAAATACTGTTTTGAATGTTTATCCCTTTTGTTTGTTGCTGTGAAAGTTTGTTTTAATGGTGTTGTGGAACTTGTAAACTTTAAGTGTCATGTTTGTTTAAAAATGAAAGTTTTACAAAGATTACATTTCTTGGATCACATGGGGAAGCCCTAAAAATTGATTTATTGGTTTAATTGAAATGTATAAGTCTGTATTTTATATTTTGGTAACTTATAGGTGTGAATATAGTGTGCAAAGTGGGGTTTTCATGGAGTGTTGGGTGCAAAACAATGCGGTTTTTTGAGAAATTGTTTTATGGAAAATCAAAGTGTTTTGTTGTGTGTTTTAAATGGTATAAAGTGTGTATATCTACTGTATTGTTTTTAATAGACCAGTATTGGTGTTTTTATATGAAAATGGATTCATGTGGCATGCTGAATTTGTTTGAGCACAAAGGGGTGTTCCCGATTTTGTTGCTCACCGTGTTTGTGATATTTTCCATTATATTTGGGTGTTTTTGGAAGTACATTACAGTAGAGAACATTTCTATTTAAATGTGTGAATATTCATAAAATTTTATCTTGAAAACTATTTTTAATTGAATGATGCATTTCTTGGATTTCATCACCGTCTTTCTTTGCGTACTAAAACTGCTTGTTTTTTCACAGTGTATTGAATCCTCTTTGGAATCATTGGGTGGTATCCTATTGGGATTAGGCTCACACCCTAGTTACACCCAATGGGTGTAAGTAGACTTTGTTATGTTTCACTCAGGTAAAGGAAAGGCCAAGGGTGATGGAGGTTCAGGGTGTTTATCCCCATCACTGGGGTGAAGTTGTGGAGACGACTAGCTGGTGATGACCCCCTTGTCATGTGGAGTCCTTGGGGATGTCTTGATGGTGTCATTATTTGTATTTGGACCTCTTTTATTGTCTTTAATCCAATGTATTCAGTTCTGGTTTATGGTTAAGACTTCTTTGGCATGAAAATTTCAGATTTATATTACAAATTATTTTAATGTGTTATGATTTTATACTCGTGTAAATCGTTCCCATACCTAAATTATTGATACCCAGGCACTTGTGCTAGACCGTGGGGATAGGTAACTCTCTTCAGGACTTGGAATGGGCTGAGTTTGGTGCCGGTTTGATGGTGACCAGATCCGTTTTGTGACAAAATGGTATAGAGGAGGTTCTGGTTAACTTTTTGGGTCACATTATTTAGGGAACAGTCGGGATAGTCTAGAGTTAGGATTTTTGGGACTTGGTAGTTCAGTTATGGGTAGTGTTCCTAATCACCACACCTCATGATGGAATTTGAGTCACCAGGGTAAGTCAGGATTTATCTAAGTCCTTGGGTTTTCTTGGTTGGATGATGATTAGGGGAAATGAAAAGAGAGTTGGGTTAATGGCCTCAGTGAGCTCGAAGAGCCTGTAAAGACATGTGGAGCTGGGGATATTCCCTAAAACACTATCTGTGAGAGTTAAGTTATTGTAATATGGCCACCAACCATATTTCCAAGTCACCCACTGAAACTAGTTTCCTCTCGCATTGTTTTGTGCTTTAGTTTTGAAATCTTGGCACTTTGGTTTTAAAGTGACTTGTTTTTAAGAAGTGTAATGTTTTTGTGAAATGATTTTCTAATAAAGAGGTAATGGTTTGGTTTATGAAATGGTGGAACTGAATTTTCTGAATTGTTCTGAAATGGAAAATGGTGTGCTTACTCCTCTTTTGAAAGCAAGAACTATATTGAAGTTGGTTTTGAAAAGTGTTTCCAATAGAGTTTTCTAAACAATCAAAGAGTGTTTTTCTGGGATGAGATGTTTTGAAATTGATGTGAATATCTTGAAAGTGAGTTCTTTTATAAATGGTTTTTCCATTATGAAAAGTTTTGTAAGATGTGAGTTGTGATTTTGATCTCGTGTTTAGCGGTTTTGAGAAAAAGGATGTGTTGGTTGACCATTTTGGTTTTGAAAGGTGGAAAGAATTTTTGTTTTAACCTTTGGTATTTTCATGAGAAAACACATGCATGGGGTTATATGGGAAGATGGATGGTTGATGACTTGACTGGATGAGTGTCGGGATGGATATGATGAGGGTTCCTGGTGTGGCACAGAAAGATGCATGTGTAAGGCCCATGGGGTACCATTTGTGGATACGCTAACCGCTGAACCATTTTTTTCAAAGAAATTTTTTTAAAAAAAACATGATGTCTTTATGAATTGTTTGGGATGGTTTATATTATGTGTTTTTGGAAAATGTTGATGTTGTGGGATGTTTTGAGTCCAAGAAACCCTCCTGTTCAAACTATGTTTTGGTTTTCTGTTTGGTCGGTAAGCTGGGTAGAAGGACCGGTTAGTAGTCTCCTCTGAGATATGTTTCAGGATACCTTTATGGTGGATCCCATCATGTGTTTGGATATAGTTTTTGGCACATTTTTACCAATGGACAAGCATGTTTGGGTCTTTAGGTTCTATTGTTGGATAGGGTATGCCCCCATTAAGGGTTAATGCATAACTGAAGTGCAACCGAAATTGTTTATCCATTGGAAAATATTCAAGTTGATTAATATAAGGAATATTTTTTTCTCAAGATCTGTAGATTGAGTCTACACCCATTACTTTATTTGATTTTTTGATCCTCTTGTAATGGGAGGGTGCACGTAGAAGGTAGAAAGAGACCTTAGTTTCTTAAGTTTCATGATTCGTCGAAGGTGGATGTGGTCTAGGGTTGTTAGTGTGGATGAGTTTCTCAATGGTGTCTAAGAGGTCCTTTGGGTTTTTCAAAGTTTATTTGAAGCATGAGATCATGTTAAACCACCAGTGTGGGAAATATGGTCACGATAGGATATTGTGGCCACTTTCTAGAATTGTGTGTTATTTTGGGATGTTGTATAAGGTCCCTCTCCATGCATTGTTTATATCTGTTGCAACGGTCATGTTCGGTGATGCCTTATGATGTCATGTGCTCGACTGACCGTATAGGTGAATGTCTTGAAATCCTATGAGAGTCCTTGTTATGTTGGGAGAATATATCCCATAGAAACACTTCAAAATCTTCCATTTTTGAGGAAGGTGAGTGTAGGTGTTCTTTACTTCACCTGAAGAAACAAGGTGTGACATGTATGCATCTTCTTAGCCCTTGTTTCTGTGAAATATTGGGATAGGGTAAAGTGAGTTTGGAATGTGTTATGTCTGGAAAAATTACCTGGGATTGCGGTGTTGTTGTTGGTGGAATTGAAAGAATAATTCGCATTCAGTGGGTTTCTAAAGACTAACTGCGAGGCTGAAGATGCTTCAATCATTTGAGCTCTAGCCATAGGTCTCGGAGAGAAGATGTCTCGTAATCAGGGGAAATAATAGGGTCATTTAAACCCTTTTACAAAGTCCTATCCTAAATATGAAACTTAGTAAGAATTTAAACCTCTGGTATCATCATCTTTCTTCTGTTGTTCACGTTTGGTGGAAATAGGTGGAGGGCCATGTACCCATGTTGTCACCCAATGTCATTCCCTCCCCCTTTGGTTTCCATTGAGTCTTTGGAGAATGGTTGGAAATTTGGATAGACAGGCTGAGAACATAGTTTGTGAACGATTAAGAGTGATTGTGTTCCTGGAATCCATGCGGGAAGATTGATCAACATAGTTAGTTTATGGTTTCACAAACTGTGCGGACTAACCGTGCGACCTTCCCAAATCTTGAAATTTTTGGGTTTTTTTTTGTGCCGGCCCATGCTGATCGGTTAAGATGGTTGGTTCTTATGGTGGGGAGAACCACTATGAATCTCATGTATGTTCCTTCATAAATTTTTTATGGAAGTTTACCTTATGTGCTAGGGAGTCTGTTCCGGCCTCCCCCTATTAGTGTCCTGATTCTGTCTTAGAAAAAAATTATTGGTTGTCTCTTATGGTGGGGAGTGTATTTGGGTCCCCCATACCAGTAACTTAGATTTATCCATGGTCTTGGCTTAGAGTAGATAGTCTCGTTCAAAGCTATATAGCTACCTACATCTTCCTTGTGTAAATGTTGGGACTGGAGAGTGCCCAATGGTTTAGTTAAAGTAAGCTAAGTGTAACTTTGTTCAAGGTTGTTGTTCGTTTGGGTGAATTGCTTGAGTCTTGTTCGGATAGTGTTTGAGGAGTTTTATTTTGGGATAAAGTATGAATGTGATTGATCATTTCATGAAAGTGGTGTATGTTTTGGTTATGATAGTAATCCTTCTTTAATCAATCACTGGAGGTGCTTTGGCCTTTGGGGGTGAAACCTGGCAAGGGAGTACCTATTGGTTTCTCAGTTGGGTTTGGTTTTTTCTTTGAATTTTCTGTGACTTTTCGATGCGGAAAGTTTTCAAGGTGGGGAGAATTGTCACATAAATAACTTATTTTAAAGTTATTTTTAATTAATTTTTCATTCATGCTTTGATTTGGGGGTTTCCCAATCTTTTATGGAGGAATGGGTGAGTTTTCATGAATTGGGCCAAACTGTGAGCCCAATTCCAGATTTAAAATAAATTTTGTTTCTTTTATAACTCATTTATTTTTCAACATTTTTTTCCATTAAAATTATTAATTGGCCTCCCCTGACCTATTAACACCAAAATTTAAATTTGGAGCCTTTATAAATTCATAATCATGGGGGATTTGAGTTTTTATTTAAGAATTGAGCCAACCCGAAAGCCCATTTTCCAGTTTTAAATTACTTCATTAATTTTTTAATATCCTATTAATTATAATGATATTTTCAGTTATTCCACCTACCTATCTACCCTAAGAAGCCCAGGAGCGCTTACATTTCCCTTCCCCCCTACATGGAGATCTTTGAAACCGCTAATTAGGGTAGAACTTCATAGGGTGTCTCAAATCGGCCAGAATTGAAGAGGTAACTTCATCCCTTCTTAACACTCTCAAATATTACTCTTTTACTTCCATTCCAGTTCCTACATGACCTCCTAAATATTTTTCGAACAACCCATGAATTTTGGCTGTTTTTAAATTTCAGATACTTTTGTTTTGGAGTGATTAATTCAGGATACTTTAAGTAAGTGAGTCCATTTCTTTCCTCTTTCAAATTGCTTAGGGTTTTATTTGTTTTTATTAGGGTTTATTACCTCTTCCTTGAAGTCCCAAATTACTAGGGGGTATGTTTTCGAATATAAGGTTTAAAATTGGAATTTATTTCCAATTATTGTGGTTTTAGGTTTGATCTAGGTCCCTCTTGGTGCGGCGGTGGTGCGATTTGATTTTCGCACAAAGGATTCAAGGTTTTAACTAATTTGGTAGGTGATTCCATATGTATGAAATATATGGTAATAGACTTTATGTTTTTATGAAATTTTCATGTTCATTTAATTTTATGGTTGCTACAAAAAATATTTTTAGTTGTTTTTGTAATTAAAATGAAATTTTAATGCCAATTTTAGGTGAAGTTGGGGGTTTTTCAAGGAAGTCTCTTGTTAGTTCTTTTGGGGATTCCCTATCACTACTTATTTTATTTTATTGGGATGTACTAGGGCTGAAAATACTGTTTTAAATGTTTATCCATTTTTTTTGTTGCTGTGAAAGTTGGTTTTAATGGTGTTGTGGAACTTGTGAACTTTAAGTGTCATGTTTGTTTAAAAATGGAAGTTTTACAAAGATTACATTTATTGGTTCACATGTGGATGACCTAAAAATTGATTTTTTGGTTTAATTTAAATGTATAAGGCTTACTTTTCTATTTTGGTAACTTATAGGTGTTCATATAGTGTGAACAGTGGGGTTTTCAGGGAGTGTTGGGTGCAAAACAATGTGGGTTTTTTGAGAAATTTTTTTATGGAAAATCAAAGTGTTTTGTTTTGTGTTTAAAATGGTATAATGTGTGTGAAGCTATTGTATTGTTTGTAAGAGACCAGTATTGGTGTTTTTATATGAAAATGGATGCATGTGGCTTGCAGAATTTGTTTGAGCACAAAGGGGTGTTCCCAATTTTGTTGCTCATTGTGTCTGTGATATTTTCCATTGTATTTGGGTGTTTTTGGTAGTACTTTACAGTAGCTAACATGTCTATTTAAATGTGTGAATATTCTAAACATTTTATCTTGAAAACTGTTTTCAATTGAAAGTTGCATTTCTTGGATTTTATCACTGTCTTTCTTTGCGTACTAAAACTTCTTGCTTTTTCACATTGTATTGCATCCTATTTGGAATCACTGGGTGGTATACTATTGGGATTAGGATCACACCCTACATACACCCCATGGGTGTAAGTAGACTTGGTTATTTTTGACTCAGGTAGAGGAAAGACCAAGGGTGATGGTGGTTCATGATGTTAGTCCACATCACTGGGGCAGAGTTGTGGAGATAACTTGCGGGTGATGACCCCCTTGTCGTGTCGAGTCCTTTGGGATGTCTTTATGTTGTCATTATTTGTATTTGGACCTATTTTATTGTCTTTAATCCAATGTATTTAGTTCTGGTTTTTGGTTAAGACTTGTTTGGCTTGAAAATTTCATATTTATATTTTGGATTGTTTTAATGTTTTATGCTTTCATACTCAGGTAAATCGTTCCCATACCTAAATTAATGATACCCAGGAACTTGTGCCAGCCCTTGGGGATAAGGAACTCCCTTCGGGCCTTGGCACAGGCTGGGTTTGGTGCCAGTTTCATGGCGACCAGATCTGTTTTGTGACATGAAATGGGGTTGTTTCATATTTACAAAAACATATAAGTATATTAGTTATAATAATGTTATTAATTTATAATGAAATAACTAAATAATAGGAAGTATAAGAATAAAGAAACTTGAATGAATCGGTAGAAGAGATTACCTCTTCTTCGACGTTCCTTCTCTTAACCTCCTCTTAGGGCACTAAAGTTGGTCTTTGAAGAATAACAGGATATCTAGTAGGTTTCTATGGAAGTGGATAATTGAAATGGGTAGGGTTTGTCTAAGCTTTAAGGATCAAATTTTTGTGAAGAGGAGAGGGAGGAGGCGCCCTTTTATAAGGGAGGAGAGGGGCACCTTTGGAAACCTCAAAAATATTAATTTAATATAAATTCAAACCCCTCTTAAAAAATTCAAAAATGACTCAAATACAAAGCTTAGATGAGATAGGGTTGTAATCTCATCAACCAATAAAATTTAGACAAGTTGGGAATTTATTTTAAACCTTATCAACATGATTTATCCTTATTTAAACTATTTAATTTTTTTTGTGGTAATAATATTATAAATTTTAAATTGTTATAAATAATTACTTATGAATTGTTAATTATCCATAATTGGGTAATTTATGAAATTTTAGACTATATAAATTTAAATTTATTATTTTTATTATTTTATTGTGATTATTAAACAATTTAATAATATGTTATGTTTATAAAATAATAATAGTGTTAATTTTGACACAATTCAATTGTTTTAATTTAAATAAAATCCACACAGAGGATATATTTGAAAAAAAATGTTTAATGGATTCCTAACATGTCATATAATATATGAAAATTTTGGAAAACATTAATTAGTTCATATAATATTTATTTTAATATTTATAAAACCATTTATTTGATATTTCTCTTAATAAAACAATTACAACATCATTTTTGTATAATAATTTAATATACTTATTAATTTCATAAAAATTAAAAATAAAATACTATGAAGATGATAAATCTAATATCTTTCAAAATAATACTTTTAATAGAATTTATAATCTTAAAATCACAACATTTAAATTGTTATATTTATTAAATTATGAAGGTGACAACTTTGACATCATTTAAAATAAACTAATATAAGTGTCATAATTTCTTGTATAAGGATAAAAATGGTAAAAAATTAGACCATTTGATTGTTATGGTTTAGATATATATGACCAATAAGTTTTGGCCAGGTTTTTGGGCCTTTTAATGGGTATTATTATTTTAATAAATACTATATTACTGATTTTTCACTAAACAAATAATTTATGCACTATTAATGTATAAGCTATTAATGTACTTCAATATCTCTTAAAAATTAAACATAAATTACCATAACAAATAAATAAATTTTAGATTCAAAATGAGTATTTATAATTTAATTTATATCTTGTATAATCTTATATTAAAAATACTTTACTTATTAAAGTTTGAGTGAGACATATTTCTCTTTCTTTAAAATAAAATAAATTAAAGGTCTTAATCACATCCAAGTGGGTTAAAATAGATTCCATTTCGACCCAAATATGCCTTAGGACTAAATATAATCATCCGGTTATATTAATACAAGTGTTAGGGTAATTTTATAATATTATATTTACCCTTAATTACCCAATTTACCCATAACTATGGTAAATAAAATTTACCGTAATTAATATTCATAATGAACAAAAATAAAAAGTAGACTATTAACATAATTTGGACCTACTTATTCCAAATATGGAATCCATTTTTCCATATTCAAATCATATAAGTTGCAGAAATTAATTTAAAATTAATCTTGTTGTTAAGAAAACAATATTTAAAAGTTAAAACATTGAAAAAGATTGAAATGCTTTTTCCTATGAATTCAATGTAAAATCAATGAAAATAAAATAAATTATATTAAATGCTAAAAATCTATTATATTTATACTTTAAAACAATTAAATATTATAATTTAACCATATAAATTATTACGATGAAAAAAGTTGTTTTTAATTAAAATATAGCGCATTTTTACTATTCATTAAAATATGAAAGTTATCAAGATAATATGAAAAATTTATCCAAAGTAAATTTTTCTATCCTGATTTCAAATAAGAATTTTAATTTTCAAATTGAACTTATAAAAATGTCAAAAACTATATTTAAAGTGGTTGCACCATCAAAAGGTGGAAAAAATGCATTTTTTGAAAAATACTTATTTTACCTGAAACAATTATTTTGTTCTCATACCATGTTCTATAAAATGTGTAAGATGAATTATAATGGCATAAAATTAAAAATTTATTTACTACTATTCATAATGTCTAGTTTATAATAATATTATAACTATATATCATTGTTTAGTGAAACTCAGTATTGCGTACAACTCACACTATTGAGGAAGGTTTCTCTTGCGTGGAACACAAGCCAAGAATAGTGTTTGCGTATAATACAAGCTAATACGGTGTTATATATAGCACAATATAATTTTGGTCTAGTGTAAAACATAAGACATCAATGTAATTAATAGAATATTTTTCATAATATCTCGAGGTGTTACACTTCCACCCTTTTCTAATCTGTCTATTCCCCGGTCTTCGAAAAATATGAAAAAAAAACCCAATACCCCACCTATAACTCTAGTGGTAGGGAGTGATGATTGGCATAAGACTTCTTCCTAGAATGAGCTGTAGCAATACAATTTCTGATAATTTTTTCATACTCTAAATTCTCCTAAATGATATGAGGTTCTAGTAGCACTACCTCTCCTTCCACTAACCAGCATAGGGGTGAACAACACAACCGTCTATATAATGAATCATAAGGATCCATATTTATGGTTTTCTAAAAAATCATATTTTAATAAAATCCCATAATAAGTAGGAATTTCTCCCAATAATAACCAAAATCTTGGATGCATTCTTGGAGAATTTCTTCAATCACCTATATCATATGCTCGAATTGATCATTAGTCTATGGGTGATAAGATATACTCAATAGTATCTATGCACCTAGTTCCCTCAAAAACCCATTCTATAACTATGAAATAAATTGATCATCTATGTCCGATACAATAGTATACTATACTCTATGAAGGCACATGATATTTCTTTCATATATCATTCAAATATTTTCCACTGAAGAGGTCTCTCTAATAGGTAGGAAGTGAGTGACCTTTTTCAATCTATCTAAAATCACCCATATTTTTTCTAGACTTGAGGTGGACTAGGTAATCCCATTTCGAAATATGTAATTACACTTTCACATTTCCACTTCAGAATGGGAAATTATTATAAAATCCCTTCTGGACACTAGTGTTCCACCTTCACTTGCTGATAAGTGGAACACCATGTAACATAACCAGATATCTGAATTGTTATACTAGGCCATCAATAATGGTTGAATAAATCATGATATATATTTATAAGTCCATGATATGCCTCCCAAGAATAATCATGAGACTCTTGAATCAATTCATCTTGTATTTATGCAGGAACCCAAACATGACCATGAATGATAAATACCTCATCCTTTTCAATGGTCCAACCAGACGGTAGGTCCTTACCTAAAACACTCTCTCGTAGGACCGAACCCTTATGATATGAACAAATCCTCATCTTCACATTATATAAAAGTGAGGGTTTCATTAATAATGATGATATTACATGGTGTACAAGCTGGCCCCAAACCTCCAAATTTGTCTTATAAAGGGGGTTCATAAATTTCCACTGACTATTGGTCTCCCAAACTACCTGTGTCTGAGTATTCCAGCTCAGATCATCAACAACGACATTTTATTTACATGGAATATATGCAAGATTAAATTTAAATGACTATTGATATTTAACTAATATTTTGTACCTGATATTCAATTCACATTGTGTAAATATACACTTGATGATTTTGTGGTATGTATGCACCACAAAATTCCTTCCCAATAAGTAATTCCTCTAAAAATTCAAGGTATGAACCGCAACTACTAGATCAAGATAATGGGTTGGGAAATTATTCTCATGAAGGCTTTGGTGAGGAGACCCATATTCCAAAACATGGTTTATATGAAATACAATGGCTTCTATCCCAATTGTTAATGCACCACAATAAACCATGTAGCCTCTACTAGGATTAGATAAAATTAGTAAGGATTCTAAATACAATATCCCTTTCACATCTTCAAAATCCTTATCGTGTGCTTCAAACCATTTAAACTTGAAAACATTATTGGTCAATCTTGTGAGTGGTGCAATAATAAATGATAAATCATTATAAATCACTTGTAATATCTAGTCAGCCCAAATAAACAATGTTTGTCAAATAATTTCTTGTGATGATCAAAAGAACCAATAGATCTCACCTTTTCTGGGACAACTAAACTCCTATCTCTTAGACAATTTGAACTAGGAAGTAGACCTTATTGATTCAAAACTAGAGTTTGGCGAGATTAGTATTAAATTATTTCTCTCTGTGCATAATTAAAATGATATAAAGATTTTGGGAATGTTTTTGTTGATTATGTTAGTACACCATGATTTCTTCTATAAAGACTACCTTAAATGAATCCAAATACGGGTGGAAAATACGATTCATCAAACTCAGGAATACTTCTTGTATTTATTTAGACTGAAAACATTAATAAATACTCATATAATCCATATATACTACTAAATAATCATAAAAGGATGTCCATAAATCCCACCAAACCATAACCAAACACTTTCCATCCTGGGTCAACACATACACTATCTCTTAGATGAATCATGTTGCATATAATATGTGATCTTGACCCACATCTCAAGAGCCATCTCTAGATGAAAAAATAGATAACATGGCCCCTAACATTGACTCTGAATCATATGGATTTATATTCCTAAAAAATGTCGGTGGATTCTTCTACTAATAATCTTGAATCAACCCTACCATAGTAGGTGAAGGTTGTGGGGATCCCTGCATTGTCTGCATGATCCATAATAATCCCTCTCAAAAATGAGTGTTAGTTCCCTCGAAGGGTATAATGGGAGGTTCCAAAAGTGGAAATATTAGAGGTAATACTGTTGGCATAGGGTCCACTACCTCCATAACATAGTCTTCTCCCCCCTCTTAGAGAATGACTCAAGAGATTTATGGTGGAATAGATCTAAAGATTCAAATAAAATTCGTCAAAATATATTTGATAATGATTTAAATAACAAGAATAAGAATAAGAGAGGTACAATCATTCCTATAAAAGAGTCACTCCCCTTTACCTACTCCTATGAACAATTTTGAGTGAAATATAAGAACATAAGGGTCATAAGAGACAAACCTACTTCCCATTATAAAGGTCAGGTTAAAGGAAAGTTCTTAGTTCCATATCAAGGGGTCCAATACATAGTGTTTCAATTTAATGTTATAGAGGAAAATCCGTTTAAGTTGAAATTATAATCATCATTTAATGGAAACCATTTTGTTACTTTTTGAGGAGTTAATAGTTCATACTCAATTATGTATATAATGGTCTAGTTAGACGAATCACCCTTACCATGTTATAAAGTACTAACCTATATATGTTGCAATTGGAACTTCATGTAACTATGAAAAAGTATCAGAATATAAAAAGTTTTTATATGATGGTTTGATTATATGGGGTATCCTTTAAAATTTATAAAGGCCCATACACGTTATAATTTGTTTTTTGTTACCATTTAATCACAATCGTAAAGGTTTCAGCCTATGAAACCAATGGTCCATGGCTCAAACATGTCATAATTGGTTAATTAAAGTGCCACCATCAAGATTTATGGGAAAAAACCATTTAGGTTGATGAAAACACTTTAATAACCAATATTTTATCATAACTAAAACAAGTATTGATATTATAGAGAAATAATACAAGTAAACATGGAAATAATCATAGAAACATTGTATAAAAGTAAGCATGTTGAATCTTTGCCTAAACATTGCATACAAATAAACATAGAACATAATCAACCAGTCAGGCAATGAAACCTACATGGAATGGAATATTCATGAATTCTGAATCTATATGTGCCTATAATGATGCATATAGAAACACTTCCTTACCATACCTGACCAAGGGTAAAATTTAAATCCATATCAACAACAATAATTCCACTTATCATGTGAAACACACAATGGTGAAATAAATACATCTATAATATCCATTATCAAGAAAAATAATTAAATTCCCTGGTAATTTTCATTTTCCCTATATGTGGGTTAGTTACTCATAGGAACATGCTCATTATCAAATTCTAACACATTCCTAGTCTTCTGTATAATAACCCAACACCAAGAAAAAAATGAAAATAATGTTTTGATACCACTTTGTGGTGTCTAAGCTTTGTTAACACAATAATAATAGTCAAACTAGTAGCCATATGGACACATGCATGCCTCCCCATATACAAGAGGATTCCTACTAGCAATGAGGTTCTTAAAGTGTATAGTGGAGAGGATATTCCCTCACGATCAGAGTGTCGAACATGGTAGCATGATGGAAATACACAATGGAAGCATAATAAATTAATAACCAATAATGGAATAAGTAAACCATTAAACTATAAAATTAATATTGGACTAAAAAATATCCAATTTCATGTATAAAATGATGACGATCATGTCATTCTAATATACAAAAAGAGGATGATACGTTGGAAATAGAGGGAAAATAATTTATAACATGCTATAAAAAAATGTACGAAGACCCAAAAGATATCTACACTAGCATTGTAATAATAAGCTTTGACCTTCGCTCCTTTACTCTATGATAGAATAAGAAATCAAGTGTTTAGAACTGAACCCTACCCTTTATCCCTACTTGTAATCAGGAAGTCTATTCAGGTACCAATAAATAACCCAAACATGGTGTGGAATATACTCAGTTGGATACCAACAATGGTGTCTATAAAAAATACAGTCCATACATATAAGATATAAGAGTGTGTAGATATAATTGGGATAAAGCTATAAAATAATTGATGAGATCCATTTAATAGTAATATGCCATATAAAACAATTTGGGATGATATATAACTATATGATAGAGATAATCATCAGTTATTACCTACACCGGTGTATCAAGTTTCAAGAACATTCAGAATACATCGAATATTCATGTATCAGACCTATGAGAGCCAAGACCTAGGTTAAATGACCAGGGTATCCTCTATGAGTCCATAGATATCATCCATAGAAAACTCTTTGTGTTATATAACTACATGGGAAAGGATTGAGGACCCAAGGCCCTTGGATAAAGGTGTCCTCTTCGGGTCTATCAAGCTCATCAATAGAAAACTCAGTAAATACTTGTGTAGAGACCAAGGAGTGTATCAGAGGTGGTCCAAGCAAGTTGGATCCGAGGTAACATTCCAAGGAATACATGATATAATATGTATGTGGGGTGTTAGTTCCATACCATGTTGCCCATTTTCAATGTGAAATATATAATAATTCCAGGGGTCCATATTAGTTTCCATGAACTTTATCATTTGAATTCATCAAAATCATTTCATTAACCATTTAATGTACATGTGACAAGATATAATACACGTTAGTTTCCATAACTTTAATCAATTACTTTTAATGATTTATAAAAGGGATAACGGGGTAATGTTAGTGTCCATTAACTTCATTAATCAGGTACATAATTATATATACTCCATGGTATTTTCTATTTCATTCCACAATTTCCATTATCCAATTTCATGATTCCTTTCATTAATAAATGAAAATTTTCTAACCAAGGTAATCAATCATTAATAATTCATTTAATTTGTATACAGATCCCTTTAATATGAGGTATTCTCAACCCATACCATGGGTGGCATAAACATGGTCAATATAATAAACCCTCTACAAGGGTGGTTTGGGTTGAGGTTGACAACCAATGAACTTTTATATAAGGGTAATAAAATGTTTAAATAAAAGTTTAAACATACAATTTAATGATCTATTAATTTAAGAATAAATACCCAAAAATTATTGTGTGTTTCACTATGGTTAAATCTATAAAATACCCAAACTTTTAACAAAAATGTATAGACCCCCTATCTTTTACGGGAAACACTTTCCTCATCTGATATTAGCTTCTGATTCGATCTTTATCGAGATAAATTAAAGAAATATATGAACAACCTAAAAATAGGGGGAAAGGGGTAACATGGATTTAACATTCCTTACGGAATGAAAAATAACTAAAATAAGGAAGAAAAATGTATATATTACTGGTATAGATCAAATACGACTGATGGAAAATGATCAGACACCATATAAAGGACCTATCTCAAAGCCTAGGTCAGATGGTCATAGAGAGTTCCAAGTGGAGGGGGGGGGGGGGTTCTACTAAGTGTGAAGTGGGAGGAAAAATTAGGGTGTGATTCTTAATAGAGGGAGGAAGAAATATTCATTTCCACTCATTTAAAGAGCTTCATGGTTTGGCCACATGGTTGCACCAAATTGTGTTCCAACCATGCACATCCACTAGTTAAGTGGCACTAAGAGTGTGTCTAGGATCATAGCTTGGAAAAATATTTTGTAGCCTGTACACCTTAATAAAGACCCTTTTTAACACCTCATATGTTTTTTTCCAAACCATAAGGTCTTAGGTTCATGGTTTAAACAAACTATACGGACCACCCATTTCCTCCAAATTTAGGAGCTCAGGGCTCCGAATGATACCCAAACCATTTCAAAACATTCCTTAAACTATCAAGAATTACGTAAACTTTAAAAATAAAAAATTTAACCAAAAATTAAATAATCCTTACCTCATAATTAAAGGTTATATATGAAATATACTGTGAAATATCTACCTTCATTTTCTCCCAACAAAAATTCTATTTTAGATCTCTATACATATTCATACTTAAACAATGAATATAGAATGATGAACTATGAGCTTGATACAATAGATTTTATTAAATTCTAGAATTTATGGGACTCATAATATACTCACATTCCGTATCATTCCATCACTACCATGACTGAAATCAGGAACATTCCTTACCATCTTTTCAACTCTAGATCTATCTTCTGTGCTTTGTTAATCTTCACATAAATTGATGGTACAACATTCACCCAAGAAATATAGGGTCTTTACCATTTTCTTATGTTTCAAGTTCCATCCTATAAAAATACATAATTATTTTCTCTATTTAAATATTTATTATGAACAAACTATCATGGTCCTTCTGACTCATAACATCAGCCACCTTGGGACTTTGGATATATGTTAAATTTTTTTCCCTTCTAAGTTGATCTTGTGTTTAACCCTATGATCTGAGGAGTTTCCTAACCCTTGTAGAGAAAATTCCAACACATCATCTTCCTATTCATAATTAGGAGAGTGGTAATAAGAACACAACTAATGTGGTGTTATATTTACTTCCTACAACTCTAGGGAATCTGATGGATGATCAACTATGTGATAGTTTCCTACTGGCCATGTGATCCCAGAAGAGGGTAACTAATCATGTTGTTACTTAAATATATAACCTAAAAAGTGAGTTCTATCTAAAGTACCCACTCAAATTAACTTGAGGATCTAACCTGGAAAGGCTCCAAGGATAAGTTTATGAGTCAATTTTATTGAGAGATGTAAGGAGATTAAAGGGATTGGCAGTTTGTGCACCTGGTGTAGAGGAGCATGTCTGTGATGAACTATAATAATCATTTCATGGACATAATTTTTTTTCATATAATGACCCAAGATTTTCATACATAGATATTTCATATTTTTATATTGATATTCAATAAATTATAAAAATCATATGCCTAAGGATAATAATGGTATAGTGCCTTCGGAAACATGGAAACATAATGAACTAGTTCATAAAATATCTTCATTTTTCTGCCACTTATTTTTTTATAACTAAAATCTGTTTTGAAATATCATAATTAATAACTTTCTTATTATCTTAGGGAAAAGAAACAAAAGAAAAGAGATATCTTAGATTGTAAATAAAGTTAATTACAACATAAACCAATGAATACATAATCATGACATAGTCATTACGACATAAGAACAAAAACATAACATTCGAAAATTAAACCCCTCATATAAAAAATCATAATATTGAGCCATATAATAGGTCTTGGTAGTTGAGAAGACATGAATAATAATGGAACTTGAGACATGAGGGAATAATATTGGCTTAAGGCATGTAATTTTGGCAGACACATAAGTATAGAAAATCATTCATTTAATAATCAAGACTCTTTTCGAAGTTTATCATTGTGGTATGGGTTTACCCCCCAAACCATTGTAGTAGTCAAGGTTCACTAATAATACTATCATAGTGGGGAATTTACCTTATTTAACTGGGTTTACTCCCCATTATAGTCTTGATTATCTCATGAGATATCAATATTTACCCAATGAATTGGAGGGATATATAGGTCCCACCTATCACATAATGAAAACCATACATATGTGCGACACGATATCATAAATCAGTCATCACTTCAGAACCCATGAAAAAAATTGTTTTATAAATTCTTCAACATATCATAACCCTTGAAAAATAATTGGGTTTCAAAAACATTTCATCATTTAACCATAAACATAATCCATCCAAAAAATGAATAAGTATGGTATTCTTAGTCCATATCCCTAGAAAAGATTAAATAACATAAAATGATTTCATATTTTATAGAGAATTATTTTTATAGATCACTTGGAATAATTATTGATGAAAATAACCTTTTTATTTTGAAATATCTTTTTTTCAAATTTGTTCACATATAATGAAAATAAATTTTTTTTGAAATAAAATTTTAAAATTATAATGGAATATTCAAATAATTGAAGCATCATGATAGAGGGAAAATCTACTCATTTTGTATAGAAAACTCCTTCCATATTATTGTTGGAAAATTCAAAAAGTGCCTTTTTTTTTAAAATGAAAAAAATATTCCTTTCATACAGTTTTGTAAAAAAATAAAACATGGGTAAAAATGATTTTAAACAATTGTAGGATAACAGTAAAAAAATATAGTTTTTTAGAAAGCATGGAAATGGAATGGAAATATTTCCTAGATTATAATTAAATATAAATAATTCTGGATAATAATGAGACTATGAAATAAACTCTTACCTCAAGCCTCACCTTTTTTCATTCACATTTAAACCTACTCTTCTTTGAAGGAAATCTTTTAAATCTACCCTTAAAAACTCTAGAGATTATATTTTTAGAAAAAAACTGATATAATGTGGATGATAAAGTATAGAATTTAATTTTGAATAGGATGTTTTATCTAGAAGTATCGAAGCAATGTAATGAAGTGAAAGAGGAAGTGCCTTTTTATAATTGAGGTCAGGGGCACTTTCATAATCTCTTGTAAAATTAAATTATAATAAATTCATTCTCAATTTAAATACCTCCAAATGGAATTTTATTCAATGATAAGGTGTTATAGGGTTTCAATCCCATTATATAATATATTTTAGAAAGGTTTTAGTATAATTTGAAACCTTAACATATTGATTAACCCTTATTTAACCTATTTTAATTATAAGTATGGTAACAATTCTTCAATGTTAAAAGGTTGTATTGTTTACTTATATTATGAAAATTGGACCATATATGAAAAATTTATGATATTTTAGATAATATACAAACTAATTTCTATTATTTTTTAGTTTTTTATTCCTTTTAATTAATTTAATAAAATATTATTTTGATAAAATATCATTATTTTTAATTTTGAAACTATTTATTTAATTTAACTTTAAATGCATCAAGAAATATATAAAATTAGAATCTAGTGATTTCATACCACTTTAATATTTCACATAGAAATAAATAATTTGTGGTTCACATTAACTCCTTAAAATTATATCACCTTTAATATTTTTAAAATAATTTATTATATTTTTTATTAAATGGTGAAATAACACATTGGTGTTTCTTAAGAAATTAAGGCCATTATATAATTAATAAAAATTAAATATAAATTTCTACAGAAAAAGTAATTCTATTAATATCAAAAGAGTATTTTATTTCTTCATATCAAAATTTTGTACCAATGGGTACACATAAGAGATATTAAAATTCAAGAGAGTGACATTTTGTAACTTTCTTTGATTTAAATAATATATACACATTTTATTGGAAAAGTGTCCAATAAATAACTGAATTTAAAACCTCAGGGTTTAATGGTCAAATAAAATTCATCAAATAATAATTAGGATGAAAAATTATGGCATAATAACTTATTTTTAATCCAATTTAACCTGATTTACCATGTACCAATGTAAAATTACTTTACCACGATTACTATTCATATAGAAAAAAAATAAAAAGGACCTAATTACCAAATTTAAACATACTAATTATAAATATTAAATTAATTTTATCTAATTAAATACCAATAACTTGTATAAATTAATTTCAATTTAAGTGTGTAAAATATGGGAAAAAATATTTTTTAGAAAAACAATACATTTTACACATAGAACTGCATTTATTTTTATCCTATGCATGGAAAAATATATCTTTAGTGTTGAAAACTTTTTATCAAGTAAATAATATATACATTTAATTAAAATAATTCACTCTTAGGTATTAATTTAATATATTGATAAAAATACAGGTATACATAAAACCATTTTTAGAAAAAATATCTCTTTTATTTTCAAATATTTATTATGTTTAATTATAATAATTTGATAAGTAGTGATTTAATTCTTTAAATGTGTAGAACATATTTCGTTTTTCATAATTTATTTATTACTATTCATACCACCAATCCAATGGCTATGAAATAATGGACACATAATATTTATTAATGTTTCACAGTTTTTCTAAACTTACTCTTGTACATAACATATGTTTTCAAAGAAATAAAATTATTTAAAGAGAAATATTTCATAAATAGTTAAGGGTATTACATTTACCCTTTAATAATTGGGGACGAGATATCTAGGGATAATTGATTTTAGGATAGTATTTTGTACAAGATCAATTTGTGAGTGAACTTATTTCATTTGAGATAGTTATTTGATATTATGAATGAGACTCTCATCACCAAAGGGAAATTGAATGAGTCCCTGAGTTACAGGCATGTAGTTTTAGTAGAAAAAATAGAGATTTCTTTTACATGTGGTAAGAAATATTTTTATGAGATTTTTTTTCCAAATTACTAGAGGGAAGAGCAGCTAGAAGGTGAACATCCATCTTTGGATTGTAGCCAGAGGCAATGCTTTATATGTGGAAAGTATGAAAAAAGTTCTTTCAGTGTCCCTTTCTTATAGTAGAGTGCCAAGATTGTGGTAATATAGGCCACCTATAGAGGTTATATAGGAACACTCAATAATTGAGTAGTGGTGGAGGATCATGGTAGACATCAGAGTATGTGAGGGACTCAACTACCCCTCAGTAGAAGGGAAACTTGAGTTACATTGGATGCTTTGGCTAGGGTAGGGGGACATGTTATCCCAATACAAGAACAAAAATATCAGTATGAGGGAGAATCATAAGGAATTTAGGCTGGAGCCTAGGGAAGTGGGTCATGTAAATTGCACTTTATACAGTTTACTCCAAACATTGTAGATGGAGTACCATCCACTATCAAAGATATGATTCTGGTGTCATCTACCATTTCCTATTTTTTAATATAGGAGAATCATATTCTTTTATGTATTTTCAATTTTATAATGACTTGGGTTTTTTCATTGAAAGAATGGATGGGTTTATGAACATAGATTCCCTATCATGAGTGTGGAAAGAGGCTACCAAGTTCTTTAAGTAATTTCTTTTGAAATTGGTGGCTACCATTTCCTCTTGGAGCTATTTATACAAGATATAAGTGGGTGAAATTTGATTCTATGTATGGATTAGCTGGTTATATACCAGGATCATATTGACTATTATTAGAGGAGGTTTACTTTCCTATCTATAGAAGGGGGAAACTATATCCATCAGGGTGAATGAGATCTTTAGGCAAGTCATGTAGGACCAATTCAGTGTAGATTGGATTGTCTCACAACCTGGGTAACAATCATTATTTTGGATTATGGTGAGTTATAGTAGAGAACCATTACTCTATTAGTGGAATGATATTAGGATGTATTTTTTTTGAAAAGTTATATTTCTTACCACCTAGTTTTGAGATCATGTTCACTATAAACTTTCTACAAGGATCTAAACCTATTTTTATCCCACATTATACGATGAAACTAGCAGAGCTTTGGGAGTTAAAAGTAGAGTTAGGAGATCTTGAATCTAAGGGGTCCATACGACCTAGTACATCACCCTTGGGTTCCCCTATGCTATTTTCTATGAATAAATATATAATTTTGCATCTATGTTTGGATTACTGTATTCGGAATGAGATAAAAATCAAGAACTAGTATCCCCTTCCATACATCAAATGTATCTTTGATCATTTGAGTGTTGCCTATATTTTATCCAATAATTAATGGATTTCAAGGTACTATCTATTGGGTGTGACCATTTGACATACCACAAACTACTTTAATAAGTAGTTATGGAATATATGAGTTCATGGTAATATTTTTTTGGTATGATGAACACACCAATGATATTCATGGACTTGATGGATCAAATCATCAATCTGTATTTAGATCAGTTTGTGGTAATTTTTTTCAACAACATCTTAGGGTACTCTATGTCTGGAGATGATGATGCCAAAAATCTTGAAATTTTTCTGATTACATTGATAGAAAATTGATTTTATGCCAAGAAATATAAATTTAATTTTTGGATTGACATAGATCACTCATTAGGCCATGTTATCATAGAGGTTGGAGTGTCAGTGGACCTGAAGAAGATATGTTGTAACTAGATACATCCTAAGAGAGGGGAGGGGTGAATCAAGGTGAAAAATAAATTTAAAATATTTTTCATAGTTTGGTTATCATTATTTTAGGATCATGTTTTCATATTGTCACTGATATTTTTCAACATTTCACTCAATTAATCCTTACTATAGAACTCACAACGCTATAAAAAATATGAAATAAAGTAAAAAATTCACAAGTCATAAGGATATTTACTTGGTTCACCATAAACGGATAGTCTATGGTACATACATCAATGTTGTGTCATTCATACCAGAATCTCAGGCAATTAAATTATTTGGTGGATAAATATGATTTTTAAAAGGTCACTCTATTCTAGGTTTACTACCTTTACATGATTTAGGGTTTAGAAGCTCCTCACCCAAGGAACACTTCTTATTACTCACCTCTACACACTATGCTGATGAAGGTACATCCCTAATTTATAGACCTATATGTCTTGTAAAACATGTTAGAATCATAAATATATTTCATTTATTATCATGAGGATATACTTGAATCATATTCATGAGTTTATAGTATTTGAATTAATTTTTTACTTAAAAAAATATTCAATGTGTTCTATTCTTGGAACTTATCCTTTCATGAAACCCTTGGTTTAACGAAACTCCAATGTTCATGAAACTGATAATTTTTTGAAACTATGATCCTATAAGATATAATTAATGATAATTTATCATGCATACTCTTTCATGATAGATAAACCTACATTCCAAAAACGGTTAACAAAAATAGTGTGTTCACATAACATAAAGATTCATGAATATTCTCTCATGGGCTTGATGGATTGTGTACCTCCTTCATATAAATTCTGAACTTAGAAAATTCATAGAATTTTTCTATTAATAATATATCGAAACCAAGTCTCTCTATATTGTAAAACATTCCACCATATGGGGTAAGATATTTATAAGAAAATACTAAATTTTTATGTAAATTTTAAACATTTCATTCACATAACTTATATTCACAAAACATTCCACTTAAATATTTATTGATAAAAAATTACCCCACCAAACATCCTAATTTTGTCATGCATTCAATTATCCAACATATAAATGTTTGTGAAACTTGATCTTTTTTGAAGCTTTATAATTTTAAATATTTCATTTTCCTTCTCCAAGATACCATATTTCGTGAAACTCTTTAAGATGTTCATGAAAATCAATCTTTTGGGAGACTTTATATGTTTCCAAAATTTCCTCCATCTTCATCATGTAATATTATTTCATGACACTACCACACTTTTATGAATCATTTTACAATCATCCGACTTCCATGAAACTTATTCCTTTCCTCCAAAATAATTCTCCATCTTCTAGACCATGACATTCATGAAACTTTGATCTCCCTAAATTATTTGACACTTTTAGAAAATTTATTTGATAAAATGAATTTTATTTTTGAAATCATCCTATCAATATTATCTAATAGTGAATTTTTCAAATTTTTCTGAAAAATTCCAATTTTTATGAATAGTGAATATAATGATTTTTATTGAATAAAAACTTTTCATTTAAATTATTTAAAAAGTAAAATAATTTTTTAAATTTCTATAATGTGAAATTATTTCAATTATATTATAATAAATACATTTTTTTCAATGAAATAAATTTCATAATGAATTTTTATATTAAAACCTTCTTTACTTTTGAGAATTTTCTCTTTCGAAACCCGCTTTTTCATCGTGTCTATGGGTATAATTTTAAATTGGATTCTAAGTATTATTTGAATTGAATTTATAAATATGGATTAAATATTTTTAATCAGAATAATTTATATTATCTAATAATTTAAACTTAAATTTTTACCATTATGATCTTTAAAAGGAGTAAAAATCAATTACCACGGTTAAGGTAAAAAATGATTTAATAGGGGGTTAAACTAAAAAGATAAGAGATAAAATGACCTAAAAACACGTAAAAACAATTTTATGGACATATTTCGACATTATAACCTCAAAGGGCCTATAATGACACATTTATTAGGCTTATGGAATGATAAAAATGTGGTTGTAATTGATTATTTTCAAAAATTCCTTTTGTGTCTTCTCCCCCACTTATAAAAGACCACTGTCTCTCCTTTCCTCTTCATACTTCCAAATCCATTTTAAGGAAAATAAAAAAAAAATCCCTTATACCCTAAAAAATAGATACCTTTTCTGATCACAAAACTAACCTAGGAAAGCTATTGGTGCACACCAAAATAAGTCGTCTGAAAAACAGGTAACATTATTAAATGAGCGTTTTTATTTTTTTTCTTCTTCCACCTGATTCAAATATTATTAAAACATTATTTTAAATAAAAAATCATATTAAATATACTTATATTTTATTATTTTAAGGTAATTATCTATATCCATCTCCTCTTTTATGAAATGGAAAATGAAATCATCTGTCATGTATAAGGCAGACTACCACATCACGAACTGATTTAATTCATTTTCCATCAGCACCTTTCAAGGATGGATATAGTTTTTTATTTAACACATTTATATGATATTTATGATATTATTATACTTCATGAGTTATAATATCATATATAAATTCTTACTTTCCATTCCATTTAAAATTTTATACCATCGCTTGTGTGTATAACGAACTACTGTCGTGCAAAGTGATTAGATTCATTTTTCACTTAAACATTACTTGTAAAGTAATATGTATAAAAATAATGAATATATGTGATATATATGAATTTATATTTATTATATATAATTAATATAACACCCAATTATTTAAACTTTCACCCATAAATGGAATGATATCATCGCTCGTGTGTACATTCAACCTACCATCACCACGAAGCCATGCGATTCATTTTCCTAGACCAATGATTAAGAATGTTTCTAATAATTTATCCAATAAGTAAATATGATATTTATAACACTATTATAATTATGGATATGATGTATTTATATCCTATGTACAAGAACCCAAATATTCATGATAAAACCCACATGAGAAAACAAGACAAATAACACCAAAAACAATGAAAACAATGAAATATTATTAATGAACCAGTGGTAAAATATTGTAAAAGGATAATATATGATATTATCAATATGATTATGATTCTTTTATAAATTAATAAAATGGTTTAAACCACTATACATGATGTTAAATCACAATCAACTTAAGAGAAGTGTGAGGTAAGAGATTTCATCTCAATTTCTATTTCATTGAGACATATTTGTTAATATGCACCTATTCACTTTTATGTGGTGTATATACTGAACCTTTGATGTATTTAACATGAATTACAATTTATTAATCTTGATTTCATGTTTATTTTTTGAGGGGTTAAAATTTAAATGTTACTAAAGAAGTAAAAATTATTGTACAATCTCACTTTCTTAAGTGATTGTTTACCTTGAAACATTCACTTTCATAGGATCATTTTTCATTGGAAATTAAATTTCTACTAAATATAAATATATTTTTATATTTTATATTATTATTTCCTAACCATATACTATTTTTACATATGGTTTTTACTTTTAAAGGTATTTGATTAATTTAGAAAATATTTATAAATCCATATCCTTTACACAATACAGATATTTGATGATAAATAATATTGATTCATGAATTAAATAAATTATTTCATATGTGAGGAATCCTCTGGATATGTAGTTAGGTATTTGACATAGTTATAAATAGTTCATCAATTCATCGGTAGGTCACTTGAGACAAATATGTCTGCCAAATTGGAATAGTTTCTACCCATAGTTTAAAACTGTATTGTGAAAGGTCTTGACAGTAGAAGTATCATGATGTCTAAGATAATGATGTCTAATAATTAAGTATTTTATTTATTTAGAATTCATTAATTATCATTATCCATGATATTTTTGTACTAATATTATCTCTGGATGAATTTATTTCTCATTTTTTCTGATTAAATGGCATGAGTTTTCAGTTATTTACCTTTCCATATTGATTATGACTTAAAAATTATTATAGTAAAGTTATTTATTTAATGATATATGTGTTTTGTTATTTACCTTTACATATTGATTATTCTTTATTGATTTATAATAGATTTCACTATATGTAGTAATGCAAAACGGGCGGCGTGGGGCGGGGTGGGCCAAGCCCGCGAGGGTTTGAGCCCATGTGGGTTTGCCCAAAAAAGCCCGCATATAATGTGAAAAAAAATCCATGCCCACCCTACCCCGCATTAGCCCGCGGGCTACACCCATTTTAAAAAAATACTATTTATAATCATTTAAATATTTTATTTTTTTCTCATTCTTAATTTTAGTTATTAGGATTTGTATGAATTTAAAAAATCTATAGTTTTAAGAAATGTGATGAAACATTTTTCTATGGGTTAATGGTGTCATGTGCCGACTTCGATGTGGTGGTGAACTGTTTCAATGCAAAGTAGGTGAGTGGTCAATGAGGGACGAAAAATGATGATATTGATTGTGTGGAAATATGAATGGCTAGACCTATGAATGAACGACGACACTTCAAGAAATGACTAGTTTTAAAGGAGGATATTAGGGTCTCATGAGATCCTTTCTTGTTTTCATAGTAGCAAAATAAAATTAAGTAATAACAAAATTAAATTGATACAAAAAATATTATAATTATAATAACTTATTTAGAATTGAAACCATGTCCAGGAGATATGAGTTTCATTTTTCGAGAGATGCAATGATACACCATGTGATTTGAATATGGTTAATAATTAGTATATAAATAATATAATATCATATTAAAATAATAAATATTGACCTATTTAAAATTCACATGTAAATGAACGGTAAATTTTCATGATCATTACGATGATAAATCATATGTCATGGTTTAATCATGTTTTTTTAGAAAACTAAAATTCCAAAGAAGCATATAATATAAAAAAATTAAATTAGGCCCGCGGGTCAGCCCGCATCCATGCGGGCTCAACCCGCTTTGGCCCGCACCCACGCAGGCTAAACCCTCATTAGCCCGTGATCTTTGTGGTCAAAATGTTTAGGCCCGCCCTGCCCCGTATCCTCCCCATACCCACAAAGCCTGTGGTCCGCGGTCCCGTTTTTCATTGCTAACTGTATGTAATCTTTACTGAACATTTGAGCTCACCCTTATTTTTCCTTTCCCCAGGATATAAAGAATAATTATTGGAATGACTTCAAGGATGATGGATTTTTTCATTTACTATGTTTTATATTTTATTTACCTAAGTAAAATAGGTATCGTTTCTGTATCTGGATCTCCAAAACTACTAAATCATTTAGTATTTTGTGAGTTTACACCTTCTAAATATGCCAATGTAATAATATAGGTACCATCTTTGGTAAATTGGAGTTAAGTTCATTACACTATGTCACTAACTACAATATCCCATACTATATAGAGTGAATATATTGCATATTATAATATCCCATATAATAATATCAACCACAAAATAAAACACATATCATTTTTTTGATAAAAAATATAATATAAAAAATGATAAACATTATCATTATTTTTCAAATATTATTTAATGAATAAAGAATCCTAGTGTGTCTCTAATACCAAAAAATGGTTTCTAAGGATTAAAAAAACTTATTAAAAGAAATATAATAAAATATAAACCTAAAATTCCTTGATCACCATGATTTGAAAAACTGACACCATGTATAAATAAAATAAAGAACCTATACCTTATATTAATGATGAGAACCACTATTATCATTAAACATATGCTTGATGAAGATCTCTAAGAAGTATCCATCATGTTCCTTACTTTTTGGTGTATTCACATGCTAAACTAAATCAACTAATTCATAGGTGGGATTCTCTACAATTGCCATGGTAAGCTAGCAACTCTATGTGGAAAACGGAGAAAGGGGAAGAGAGTTTTCAGAGAATCATCTAGTGGATTAGTCTTGGTTAGATCACCATTTCAAGGGAATTTTCATCTTAATATAGACCTTGGAAAAATCCCAAAGCCTCTATATCATTTACTCATATGTTATGAAACATATGAGTGAATGAATTTGGTTACACCTTTTTATAAACCTCTACCATAGACCAAACACTGAAGTTCACTCATTTCTCAAATAAATTTCATCTCATGAGAAAATTTTGTCAATTATAAATTAAAATGTAAGATTTATCTAAATGTTAAAACTAAATATTCAACTTCCAAGATCAATTATAGAGTGTAATATAAATATTTAATAAGATTCACTCTAAAACAATACCTCAATATATACCATTGTTATACACTATGATAAGATGAAGCAATAAGTTAATATCATATATCATCTCTTACGATATAACCTTATCATACCATATGATGAAACAAAGAACACATCATATGTATAAGTCTTTATAAAATAGATCAATTATTAGTAAGCTCACCTTTTTGACCAGATTGTGATTTATGGGTTAAAAGATCGTTAAAATTTTGTAGAATTTAGTGACCTTGAATTTTTTTCATTTGAACTACTAGAATATTTTAAATATTATTTTATAAGTTGATTCTTAGTACATTTCTATTTAATTTACAATATATAATCCGAAATATAGTATATTAAATGCAATCATTTATTTTTAGTCCACATGCTTGTGTTTGTATAAAAAATTCCATTTTCTTATAAATAGATCCATAGATGAAAAAAATGGTTACAATAGTTTGACTATGAATAGGGTGTTTACCCTAGGGGTGATGTAATATTTATTCTCATTCTGTTACCATCATGAGTGTGTTATAAAAAATTAAATTATATATTAATAAAATAAAATAAACACCATATATTCTATTTATACCATTATTTAATCATAGTTGACCTTCTTGATTAGGGTTATCCATAATTGATGCAAACCTTTATAAAGTGATAGGATTAGAATCAAAGATCCTGGGATTTACAAACCCTTTCTTTGAGGAAATTGCCAATGAAGCCTAGTACAGATTCAGATTATATTGGATAAAAATGATCCAATAAAGGTAAGACTCATTTTTTGAATTAATATTATATTCTTTGTGATCTTTTAGATAAATTTCATGTTTATATTATTTTTTATAAATATATTTATCCCAATAATATAATTCATACCCTTTTACTCATTGAATTAATTCCTGGAACATCAATTGGTCCTACGTTCTCCATCATTGGTGGATTTGTGCTCAATTAATAGTTGTCAGACCTGTTCACTAGAATCAAAATCATCATTACTATCTATTATCCTCTCCCTATTTCTTTAGGTGTTCTCCTTCTATATTTTACTGGGCTATCAATTCAAGAATCATGTCCTAAGATGACAGTTAAGGGAGGATCACTAGTAAGGGGCACCATTTTAGGCATGCCAATGACAAAATGGTAATGAGGTGTGATGGTGGAGTATTACCAAAATCATTACTGTTAATAGCAGGTTACTTAAGGTGAAATAGTGTGAGTTTCTAGTGGGATGTTACATGGTTGGAAAATAATTGTGTGATTTAGAGTGATTTTCTAGTAAAGAATTGATGATGAGGCTTTATTAAAGGGTGAATACATCTACCAAATGAGTGGAGATAATGGTAGAGATTTGTGAAGGTGTTTTATGTATTATCAAATTAGAAAATGATGATGGAATCTAGATTTCTAATTTTTTGGGTTTTATTAGGTTAAAGATGCGATTACATGACATTTTATCCCTAAACCACACATCATGTTTCTCACTTCCAAAGTGGACATGATTTTTAAGCCATGTTAAATATTAAACTAGGTATAACCTTGACCACATATCATGTTAGAGAAGGTTACATGACCTACAATGTATTAAAGTACATGATTGGGTAACAATATATCTACAAACCACATGTGTTTGTATATAAACACACCATGTATTATATCCACATGACTCGGTTTAGTGGTGATATATTTCAAATCTACCTGGGGGTTCTACACACTATGTAATTCTATTGGAAACAAAATGAAATTTGACCCTAAAATAGTTAGTTGATGGCCATGATTGACCCAACTATTTCCTTAATAAGTCACATCATGCCCCAATAATTTCATGTCATATACTATTAAATCCTTGTAAATTTTCACATATTCTTTCTTAAACCTCATATTTTGGCACAAAATTATTTCATTATTAGTGTTTTTTTATATAGAACATGATGGTATGTTCCCCTTCCAAATCAAAAGAAAGGTGAATTGGGATTCAGGAATGGTTTTTCTCATTATATTTATAGGGATATCAAATGGGATCAGGTGATATTATTGGAGTGAACATAGGGTTGGGTAGTAGTGTGATGATTATGGGGCCTGGGTCTATAACATTATTTAGAGAGTTTGGTACTCCCCCATATACTTTAGGCACAATGCCTCTATATTTGGGGGTAGGTTCAAAACTTCCTTGAAGCCAATAAGGAATGGTTACCCTATATAATAGATAGAGTTGGGGACTCATCCACTATTAGGGAAATAGTCCTATATCTATGAATTTTGGTACTCCCTCATTTGATGGTCATTACTCAGAAATGAGTGGGTCCTCCATCAAGGTTCAATACTCCCTCAAACGGTATTATTATACCTTGAAAAGGCTTGGGTACCCATTTATAGTTTCTAATAGGTTACATGGGTTTTGAATATATGGGTAGTTTAGTTTCTTAGGTTTTACATGGGGATTGATCCTTCAGTATTCAAGCACTGAAGAATGATACTCCCCTATATTTTTTGTTATATACTATTAAAGCATATCTTGGTTATCTTTAACTTTTTTGTTTTTTACCTGACTAGTAATTGTATCTTTAATTTGTGGGTTTTTAAGCATCCTACAAGGTATGTAGATGCTCACCCTTGTATGGGAATGCGCCCACACATGTCATGTATTATGAAAATAGTAGGTAGTTTAGTGGTAATCTTGGTGGACATAACATCTATTGAGTATATGATTAATAGTTATCACATAAAAATAAAATAGATAAGTGATCAAACTTCTTATTATGTATATATGATTCTCTAATCATTCTACTTGTTCAAGGTTGGTTTTCATTTAAGATATTGGGATCTTATCTCTTCTCTTTTATATTGTTTCACTTTTTCATTCCATGTGAATGATTAAAATAAGTCACATGCATTAAATATTGTACTTGGTTTTATTATATAACTAAATTTATTGTTATAAACTATTTAGATATATGGGGTTGTATGTAGGTATACTAGGTTAAGTCCTCTTATTTTGTGAGATATGCCTACTCAATGCTATTCACCATCCCTTGGAAAATTGGGGGGGGGGGGTTAGTGTGACACACTCAACTTACTTACTGCCCGCCCAGGAGGGGTCACAGTGAAATGGTCCATGTTAATCAATTAAAGAAATCAAATATTTGTAGTCCCCTATAGCATATAATCCACTATATATATTGGTACCACCATGAAATAATTTTGATGTACCAATTAAAGGACAATCCTCCCTTAAATTTTCATTTGGTTCTTTGGTTGTTTTAGTCACTAACACAATATAAATATAATTAATTTTTAAAAGATATTATGCATCAAATACCGATAATGATTTTGATTCCATTATAAAGGGTTCTAACTTTCATTTTTATTTTATGAAATTCATGTCTATGAATCAAAATTCATCATATTTAACTACTCTCTTATCATTAACCCATTTGTATAAAAAACTAGGCACATGAAAAGATTTATAATCTAAGTCTTATTTTTTCCTGATCCCAAAGTAATAAATATTTATATAAATTATATTTCCATATCTGGTACCAAATATAATCATAAAATTCATAATAATATTAACTCCACTATTTTCACCATACTACATTCATCATATTCTTTTTCATAGAAATTATAATCACCAATTATGTAACCATATTTAGAAAATACATATAAACTTGGTCCTATGCCTAATCATTGAAATATTCTAGAAATTTATTATGGTTTGTAGATAAATACTACAAAATAGGTTCTTGAAATAACCTTATAAACTTTTTATTATGAGTATTTTATATCTAGATTTTAGCCTTTGTTGGATTCAATTTTATAAGAATTACTATCAGAGTTTTAACCTACATTGAAATCTACATAATGCTATATAAAATATATAGGTGATCCTAATCTCAAAATATAATGGGAATTGTGACAACATCACATCCTAAACTTCATCTACCCTTGATGAAACCATTGTGATGAGATTTCATGGGCTCAATGCTATCCTTGTTAGATAAGTATTTAGTCTAGAATTCATCTTCATCAAACATATACTTCTACACAATATAATATTATAGGAAACTTAAACCTATTTTTTTCCCTATCAATATCTTTATATAATTTTTAATGGGGTACATTAATTTGTAATATATGAAACCATAAAGTCAGATTTCTCTAACCACATTTATATGGACCTGACCTTAAAACATTACATAATCTAGTTGTTTTAAACTATAATTCAATTTTTTAACATTACATGGGATATTTTAAGTTTATTTTATATAGAATTAGGTCATATCGCTTCATTGAAAACCAATATATATATATATATATTAAAAAATGGGAACACTACTCAATATCCATTTTTACCACAATATAAAACTTTTAAAATGAAATATATTTTTTTTTCATAAAAAATCTTCATGACATTAAAATTGACATCTTATTTTTTCTTACCCATCCTTAAACCTTGTGAATTTTTTTAAAATGTGGGATGAGCACAAAAAGATCAGAAATTGGTTTTAAAATAAAAGGTAAAATACTTTCTCATACTATAAAAATACCTTAAAAACTATGGATTTTATATCAAATATAATACATTTGAATAAATTTATTTTCCTCTCTTTAAAATATATAGTAAAATATGTTTTCCAAAACACTAAAAGACATATTTTTTAAACCATTTTAAATCAAAACAGACTTCCCTATTAAATAAACTCATATTTTTCTTAAAAAAATCAAAGAATTACCTTTGAAAACTTCTCCTCTTTACGGAATATATTGGTACTCAATAAATATTTAAGAAAACTATGCGTCCACTAAGGATATTAAGGACCAATGTTTTGAAAAAATTCCCCTTGATGTTGTAGGTTCACTCCCCATTCTTCTTTAGCATAACCAATATCTAATTGTAAAAATTACAATAAAACATTTATAAAATTCTTAATTTATATTTATAAATCCATTAAAACCTTTAAAAAACATAATTTATATTTAGTTTAACTTTCAATAGAAACATAATTACATATTTGATAAACTTTAACATGAGGTTCCTTAATAAAAAATCCTTACATTTAGAAATAATCCATACATTCATTGGAAACATTTGAAAAAAAATTCTTGTAAATTAGATTTCAAAAAATTATTTTATTAATATGAATTAAATTTCAAGGGTAAATATAGTACACGAACATACTTATAATCATGAAATAAATTTACATTAAATGATAAATTTTATCAATATAAAAAAAATTTCCATTATATAAATTTTATAATTTTAAAATGATAATTTTTTAGATAGAAATAAATTCAAATCCTTAAAAAAAATCTTCTCAAAAGCGGTTATAAAAAATATATATTTATCATAGAAATAATGGTTTTAGAAAAATATTTATATTCTTATGAAAATATCCTCCCTTACATGACAATATGTTTTAAAAAAATTTGGAAAATATTTTCTTCCCTTTCAATTAAGGGTTTTATGAATCAAGAATTATAAAACATGAAATAGGCATTTTATCAAAAATAATTTTATCCTAATTAGGGGGTTTAAGCTATAAAAATAATATTTTTAGATAAATTTTTAATAACCTTGTACTGGACAGTTGAAAGGAAATTTTTTTCTCTAAAATATCACTGCCAAAATTCTAGGACTCCTTAGTTTTGCAGTGTGAGGCTTATAAATAAAAGATGAATGTTTTCCAGTGAGGGGATTCATTTATATAGGTAAAATGGAAAAATTATTGATGAATTTTATTCTAATAATTCATAAGATGATATTTCTAGGGATCCCATAATTTAATTTTTATTTTAACTATATACCCTAATTTTTCAACATAATGGGATACTATAAGCTGTTTATAATCTTCATGAGATTATGACTTATATATTCTAATAGAATAAATTATCAAAACTATTTTTTAGAATCCATAATATAAATCCATTGAACCATAAACATCATGAGATATAAATAAATAAATAAATATATATATATCATATATATTCACACATACAATAAAAGACAAATAATGAATCTTTTTTCAAGCTGTAAGCGATACTTATAAAGGTTTTTCTTGTTCAATAACAATAGAGAATATACAAACACACACACACACATGCATATTTTTTCTGCAACTGGTGTATCAAAAGGATAAAGAATACAACTAGAAAATATAATTGATCCACAATCAATATTCAATGAAATATTGGTTTCCTTGATATGGAATATATATAATTTTCAATACCTCTAATGATGACCTTGCAAAAACAACACTAGAAATGAAGTAAAATAAACTCCTTTTATGCCTATTTTTTAAGAATTAAATTTTATTGTTATTATTTTATATATTTATATATTGTATTTTGATTAGTTTCATCAAGAATTATCGAGGACATGAAATGATCCTCTGACATTGAGTTGGGACACCTATACGTTATGTGTGTAGGTAAATGTCAATGTCTGCATCATATATAAAAGTTTAAGGAAATGGCGAGGGTTTGGGTTTATCATGAGGTAGGAGAGGATAATGGTTTTGATCATATGGTTTATATGAATTTGATAGGATGGAACATGTTATAGGAATTTGTTTTTAAATAGAGCAACAATTCTCACATTCCATGATACAACATGGAAGTTTCACTCAGTTCTGAACTCACATAAAATGTTTTCATGTCTTCCACTGCTAGATAAAATAGTGGGGTTTGACACCTACAACACTTGCACACACCACGAATCACGCTGATGTGCCAACCCCCATGGTGGGACTGGCACCCCCATGCACTTTCATGTGCATACTCTATGGATTCTATGTGCACCCACCATGATTTTCATTGAGGACACTCTCACCCATGCCTCCATAGACCAACTTATTCAACCTTCCATGCATGTGGTTGACCCTGTGTCCCACATCTGGTTGAGGTGATTCCTTTGGGAGATTATGGTTGGGAAATGTTTTTTTTCACTAAGTAAAAAAATTAAATTGTTTAAAAATAACATCAAACTAAAATTTATATCATATTGAAATTATTTTACACATATATACAAATTAAATAATTCTATTTTATAATTTTATTCATTTCAATCTTGTAATAAATATATAATTCTAATTTTATTATATTATTTAATTTTATATTTATTTCATGTTATTATTTATCACAAAATCCCTCTAAAATTAATTTCTTTTTGTGATAGAGAATGTTAAAATTTAACTACACTTTAAAAAATAATTATCTAAAAAATATTATTTACATTATAGTAACATCTATGTTCTTTAATAAAAATATAATTTCTTGGAAAATAATTCAAAATAAGTAATTTTTTTATAATTTTAATATTTTAAGATAATTGATAACCAAAATTTATATAGATTAAATAAAATTAATTAATTACATAAAGGATTATTTTTATTAAAACATATCTTAGTTTTTTTAATTATGAAAAAAACATTTAATAATCATATATGCAAGATTAAAAAATGATATAATTCATGGGAGGTTAAATTCTACCCCTTAAAGGAATTGCATCTTCAAATTGTTTTTGATTCACTAAAAGAAATTATCAATTTCAGTTTTTTGAATTATGAATGATTGTATCATAATATCTCTATTAAACCAAAAAACATCAATAAAAAACCTATAACCCTTAGATTATTCTCAAACAACATCATAATAATATCGAAATATATCTAAATCATTCATATGATACCATCTATAATGGCCTGACCTTAAATCATTACACAATCTAGTATCTTTAAACTAGAATTAACATTATTATATTCCCTAGAATCCTTTCGATTTAGAGTTTTGGAGAATTAGGTCATAAATCTTGAATAAAAACCCCACACATATATTGCATAGTGAAAACACTACTTAGTAACCATTTTTTCAATAATATAAACTTTTAAAGAGATATGTGTTTTATTTTCATGAAAAATATTCATGACTTTCAACTTTACTTCTTTTTTTCTTTCCCATCATTAAAGAATAAGATTTTTTTTAAAATGTGGGATGAGCTGAAAAGGCATAATAAGGTGTTTTGAAAATAGAGGGAAAATATTTTATTTAATATAAAAATACATTAAAAATTATATTTTATATCTAACATAATAAATTTGAATAAATAAATTATATAAATAATTTTTTTGGGTTTTCTTTAAAATCCATAGTAAAAATACTTTTTAAAATGATAAAAGGTATATTTTTAAAAACCATTTTAGTTCAAATATAATACCCAATGAAATAGACTCAGATCTCTCTTGAAAACTTCTTTAAAACACAACCTTTAAAAATAATAACTCTTTATAGAATATAATGATACTTGGAAAACCATTAAGAAAACCATGGGGCCAATAAGGATATTAGAGATCACTCTTTCGGAAAAATTCCCCTTGAGGTCGTGGGTTCACTCCCCATTCCTCATAAGCATAACCAATATCTATGTGCTAAAATTTTAATAAATTGTTTTGAAAAGCATGTCTTTCTCATTATATATTCATTAACACCTTTTAAAAAATTAATTTATATGTAATTTAATTTATTATTGAAAGATAATTACATAATTTATAATCTTTCAAATAAGTTTCCCTAAAATAGAATCCTTAATTTTAGAAATAATCCATACATTTATAAGCAATATTTTTAAAGACTTCATGTAAATTAGATCTAAAAATGCTTTTATAAATATGTATAAAATATCATGGATAAATATAGTGCATGTACATACAAATAATCATGGAAGAAATTTATATAAAATGATAAATTTTATCAATTTAAGAAACACAATTCCCTCAATGGAACTTTTTTAATTTTAAAATAGGAAATTCTGAAATATAAATGAATTTAAATACTTAAAAACACAATCATCTTCAAATAGGGTTTAATAAAGATATATTTATCTTAGAAATAAAAATTTTATAAAAATATTTGGAAGATAAAGAAAAACACTCCCTTAGTTTAGAGTGAGATTCAAAATAATTATAAAAATATTATCCTGCCTTACTATTAAGGGTTTTGGGAATCAGAAATTAGAAAACTCAAAATAGGGGTCTTATGAAAAAAATATTTTTAACAAGGGTTTTCATAGCTAAAAAACAAGAGCATAAGATAATTTTTTCCATACCTTGTAGAGGGCATATGAAATGGGAATATTGTCTCAAAAAATATCACCACTAGAATTATACGATTCTTTAGTTTTGTAGTGTGTGGTTTATAAAGAAAAGACGAATGAATTCTACTAAGGGACCTCATTTATATAAGTGTGAAGGAAAATTTATCGATTCATTATCTTCTACTTATAAAACAGATGATATTTCAAGATATTCCTTAATTTAATTTTCATTTTAATTATATATCCTCATTTTTCAATATATGCGGCTACTGTAGGTAGTTTATAATTTAAATGAGATTCATATTTATATATTGCAATATAAGAATTTTTTTAACTAGATTTTTAGAATCCATAATATAAATCAATGGAACCATAAAATTCATGATATATATATATTTCATATATATTCAATAAAAAAGACAAATTGAGCATCTTTATCAAGACAAAAACAATCTTCATGAAGGTTATTCTTTTTCAATAATAATGGATTCATGACCACATCCCCACAAAGTATACCCCACCTAGGGAAGTAATGATAGAATATAGATAATGACACCTGAGTCCTACCTCTTGTAGACCCTAGTTTGACAACTAGTACAGAGGGTATAGTAAACACACAGATGAGAGGAATTACATTATAAGAGAACACATGAGAAAGTGATAGATAAGATAGACACCAACCAACTCCTGCTCATACCACAAAGTAATAGAAACCCAAGTACATGTATGTAATGTCGTAAAAGAACTACTACATCTGAAAGTAAAAAATAAATATACCAAAAGAAAATAAATATAAAAGTTACCACGATGCTCAAACAGCTCCTACAACCCAAAAACTAGTAGTAACCAACCAGATATCCAACCAAATCCAACTGCAATGAAAAAAAGTTTATATAACATAAGATGAGTGTAACAGTATAATCAATAGAATCCCCTTGGAACCACTCATGAAGAAGTAAAGAAATCATGCTAAAGAATAGTAAACAACAAGTGAAACTAACTAATCACCTAAACATGTATACCAAGCTCCCATCCTCACTATCGAAACTTTCACCAAGTATTAAATATAAGATAATATTATATAATAAGAATATCGAGGGTACCCTGCTACCACTTCCCAACTAGTTTTCTAATTTTCCCCAACACCGCACATCTTGAGAATATCTCTCCAAAAAGGTTATCCTGAAAACACCTGGGTGAAACACCACAACGTGCACCTCTTGCAACAAAGCCACCTCATCTACATAGGTAAAAGAAACCAGATAGTTTTCGGGAGCCACCATAGGTTTTATAGCATGTATCATACATCTTGTATTATACCTCAAGACATTAAAACCCATACACTGAGTAAGGATCATCAAGTAATCACAACCTATACACGTTACACCTATAGTATCTTATAGGAAACTACATACATAATATATGTATGTGAAATAACAACAAGCCATTACAGCCCTATAAACACATATTTGGGGAAAATTAAAAGTCATTCATACCGAAATAGGTAAATACCAAGAGAAGAGTGCATGGTCAAAGGTTGTATTTATCCATCCATCCTCCCACCAAGATGTTGGAAAAACACCCCCATGGCTCAGAATCCCTGGGGTGTCAGTTTACCTAACCAATAGGGTGGAGTAGCGTATAGAAACACACAATTACATGATATAATATAGCTCACAACCTCACTATGGGTATAATCTAGTCCTCAAATCAACTAAAAACAATGTCTCTCAGACTCCCAGTTTCCACTGCTAAGACTATATATCCTATAAGCACACAACCATTTAAAGAGCTACATTATGTTACTTTATCACTTTTTATCAGGTTCACTTTATGTTATTTAATTATTTAACCATTAATAAACCAATATCAATACCACATTACCTTTTATTATCATTCCAACAAATATCCATGACCTCTAGGCATACGAAATCCAAGTCCATTGATTCTAAGAATAACAACCTCAACATTGCATCCCAAAAAGATCCAAAACCATAGGTAACACAATTATTCATGTCACGACCCATCCTCGGGGACCATGCCATGACTACCCCAAGACCTCCTTCCATAGGCCAGGGGCTGGAGACCAGCACCAAAGGTGTAAATCCTGATAAAAGGGATGGAATTTCCTTTATATAAGAAAACAAACACCACAGAGTATGGAAGATGAAGTAAACACTAAGTAAACTGAGTAAAAAAGTAAGTTCTGGAAAGTAAATGGGCCAGTATACAAATCCAACTGAAAGTACAGTACAACTGAGAAAAGAAAGTACAACTGCTGAAAAGTAGAGAAGCAACCACCAAGTTGTCCTTCGAAATTCCCACCTGAAGGGTGGGTACATATTGTCTTGTCTGCTCCTCAGGTCCGTCTGTCCGCTTTGTGTACGTACCGCCTGATAGTCCACCTCCAAGTTCCTGCTCCACAAGCCTCAACCACGATCAGCGCTATCCGTAATCTGAAACCAACACAACGTAGTGCGGGCATAGCCCGTGCAGGGGTGAGTATAAAATACTCAGTAGGGTCCCCGAGACCCCCTAAGGTCTCCCAGAATCCACAAAGGATAAACCACAAAGGAAGGATACAAACATGAAGTATCAACCAAATATTCTTAGGAATATTCCCATACATATACCTAAGTCATCAATTCTAGTTCGGCTCCAACTCAAGAGTTCAAGTACAACCCAGTCCACACAGGAAAGCACAACCCATTCCACACAAGAAAGCACAACCAAATCCACACAGGAAAGAAAGAAAATCATATCGATGATAATGACTAAAAATCAAGACTCATCTCACACAGGTATACTACTCACGAAGGGGGGTGGAGATGATTAGATGTATCCTCTGAATCATCTCCTCTGCCAAACCCACATAGGATTCAAGTACAAAAGTCATCGCTGCCGAACCCAGATAGGATCCAAGTACAGTAACCATCACTACCGAACCCACATAGGATCCAAGTACAGTCATCACCACTGCCAAACCCACATAGGATCTAGGTACAGTCTTCCTCACTTCCAAACCCACGTAGGATCCAAGTACAGTCTCCATCGTCGTCGCAGTCGCAACCAGCTCTAGGGTTCCCGCATACAACACACACGATTCCGGGAGGGTCCGCTCCCCGAGTCAAAGGGGTGGATACATCAACTATCACGAAGACCAGAGATTATGTATCCTAATGTTCCATACCACGTCATAGGGGAAAACCAAGAAAAACATGCTCGTGTCACAGAAAACAAAACAACCAAGCCATTTTTCAAAAAGTACACGGCGTGTAGGTAAGCGATACACGTCGTGTCATCCGACTCTGGGTATTGTCCGTGTGATATGACATGTGCTGCATGGCTGGTCATGTAGATAAGTAAATACATGGTGTGTACTATGGTTACAAGATGTGTCTAACCCTCTAGGGTCAGTTCCATGTGCGCCGGCCATGTCTGGTTGTATGGTGGAGTACATTCCCGTGTACTCCAACCCGTGCCAGTGTATCTCTGGAATACAGACCGTGCCTCTTGGCTATATGGTTCTTCCCGTGTCTGTGTATCACCCAGATTACATGACGAGACTTGCGAAGCCGCTTCTGTCATGGTGGTGGTAGTACACTCCATGCCTCATGGCCATGTGGTTCTGCCCGTGTCCATGTATCTCCTGGATTACACGCCGAGCCTCGCGAAGCCGGTTTTGCCTTTCAACAAAGATATTACATGCTGTGCCATCATGGCCATGTATTTCTGTCTGTGTCCATGTATTTCCCTTGAATAAAAGCCATGTCCATCGAAGTATCCTCTGTCAAACTGTGTGGAAGTACACGCAGTGTGACCGGTGTCACACACCGTGTGTCACTTCTTCTGATGTCTGTTACTTCTGCCGCTGAACGCTTGTAGTACACGACGTGTGCTTTGGAAGTACATGCCGTGTATTCTGGAATTTTTCAGAAACGACACCTCTAGCCAGAACGCCTCCCAAGGCGTCCGTCCTTTGTTCTGATGATCTGTTTGCTACAAAACTCCTATTCCTAGGTCATCCCAATGTTCCGAGGCCATTTCCGATGTTTTCAGGCCTCTGATTGGATCTGAAAACTTGCCTTGATTCATCGCTCAAGAACGGTTAGAGTACACCATACAACAAGAACTGTGGAGGAATCAGACCGTGTTAGTTTGGTCCGATTACATCCGCATTAGTTTGACAGAAAAAGGTTTAGAGAGAACCAATAACATGGAAGGGAAAAAAACTTTTCTTATTCATAAACACACCCCTACCTTGTAGGAAGTTCGCGGTTGTCGAACGCCGTGGATGATGGCGTCATTCCCATCATTGTCGGTGTGCACCCAAGGAAATGCCGTCTTCTCTTTTATCATGGAGGGAAGATGATGATTGCGTGATAGTCACCAAGTCGTTCTTCTCTTGAAGAGATGACATTCTTTGCGGGAGGATGAATTTCTTCCAATGAGATTAGAACTCTCTCTCCAAAATCCTCACACAAAAAACCAACCCAAATAAAATAAGGCCTCCCCTTATTCTGTTTTTTTGTCAAGCATTTCAAAAACTCAAAATTCAAACACTTCATTCAATTAATTGAAGAGGTTTAATTAATTAAATTAATGTTTGTTGGCATTCATTGAGTGGAAGAGGAGAAGTTATTTAAATAATTAGAAAGGGGTTGCCAACATTAAATACAAGAAGATAAAATGGAAGAGTTAGAGGAGTTTAATGGAACGTGAATTGGTGGGGCTTGTGTGGGCCCCACCTCACCTTTATCCTCTCAAGGTTAGTTAGTAACTAGTGGGTCCCCACTAACTCCCATACTTAGGATATAAACACTTAGTAAAAGAAATAAAATTGTAACACAATTTTATTTTTACTTTTTATTTAATCCACATTTTTTTATAACTCCTCCCAAGCAAACGCACCTTCGGTAAGGGTCCTCTTAAGAAAATACCGGTGCTATGGTTTCATCGATGCCCTCAGATTTTAATTCTGAGCACCAGTTCAAGAGATAGAAAACCCCACTCGTTCGTTCATTGAATGTACCCGAGCTAAACTTCAGAAATTGATTCCCAGCACACCAGGCCTCGGAATCAGGTGTCATCAGAAACTGCATATTCGTAAAATATCAAATAATTTATTAAAAAACTTTCATTTAAATTTATGGGTCTTTACATTACTCCCACCTCAGGGCTTTACATCCCCGTAAAGCTACATCATAGACTAGGGAAACAGATGAGGGTACTGTGCACGCATCTGAGCCTCCCGCTCCCATGTTATCTCCGGGAGGTTGACGCGCTACCACCTGATGCGCACTAGAGGAATCGACCATCCACACAGGACCCAATCTTATCGATCCTTGATCTCCACTATGACCTCTACAAAATTCTCCCCATCATTGATGTCTAGTTCCCCGTGATCAATGATATGCATCGGGTCGTACACGTATCTCCACAACTGAGATACGTGGAAGAAGTCATGCACCCGGTGCAACTGAGGTGGAAGAGCCAGGCGATAAGCCACCTCAGCTATCCTGCTGAGAACCTGGAGTGGTCCGATGAAGCGCGGAGATAACTTTTCGCCCTGTCCAAATCTTAGTAATCAACATTGAGTTGAGACCCATAAGAAAATGTGGTCGCCATCCTTAAACTCTAGTTGTCTCTGCCTCCTATCAGCATAGGACTTCTGTCAGCTCTGGGCAGTCCTCATCCGCTCCTGGATGATCTGTAACTTCTCCGTCGTGGCCTGGACCATCTCCGGTCTTACAAGTGCTGACTCCCCAGGGTCTGTCCAACATAGAGGTGATCTTCAAGGTTGTCCATACAATGCCTCATATGGTTCCATTCTAATGGTGGAGTGGTATCTGTTGTTGTATGCAAACTCCACCAATGGTAGGTGATGATCCCAGCTTCGACCAAAGTCAAGGAAACATGCACAGAGCCTGTCCTTGAGAGTATGAATGGTCTTCTCCCTCTGAACTTCCGTCTATGGGTGAAAGTCGGTGCTCAGGCGTAGCTGCATCCCAAATGCCTCCTGAAACCCCTTCCAAATATGGGAAGTAAAGCGAGCATCTCAATCGGAGATGATATTCGATGGAACACCATGAATTCTTACGATCTCCTAAATGTATAGACGTCACATGCTCTCCACTGATCCCTGCTCTCTGATAGGTAGAAAGTGGGCCGACTTGGTGAGTCGGTCTACAATCACCCAGATAGAGTCGTGTCCTCTGGAAGTACGTGGAAGTCCCGTCACAAAATCCATGGATATCCTGTCCCACTTCCACTCTAGGACCTCTAGGGGCTGTACCATACCTGCTGGTACCTAATGCTCTGCCTTCACCAGCGGGCAGGTGAGGTATCGTGAAACGAACTCTACCACATCCTTTTAAATACCTAGGAACCAGTGCTGTCCTCTGAGATCCTGGTACATCTTTGCTACTCTAGGATGTACATCTAGAGGGGAAGGGTGAAAATCCCTCAGCACCTCCTCCCGTAATGCTTCTGGTACCATGGTACGCCCCCTGAAAAGGATGATGTGCTCTCGTCCTACATAAAATCCTTCAGGTGCCTGTCCTGAGGATATCTGTGCAGGTCGCATCTCATAGTCAATGTCCTCATACAATGCCTCTCTAACCTACTGATGTAGTGGAGGAGTGACTGTGAGCGATTGTAGAAAGGTTATCCTATCTCTATCCACGAAGGATATCTGCAATGCATCCAACTGCTCTGTCACCTCTCCAAGTAGCTAGATGCCCGACCTCATGCCGAGATCATAAACTACTACGTTCCCTTTTCTGAGGAGTATAGACTATCTCAAAGTCATAGTCCTGGAAGAACTCAAGCCATCTCCACTGTCTCAGGTTCAGGTCCTTATACGAGAAGATGTACCTGAGACTCTGGTGGTTAGAATAAACTATAAAGTGCTATCCCATCAGATAGTGCCGCCACATCTTCAAGGCGAAGACCACTGCTGCTAACTCCAGGTCATGGGTAGCGTAGTTCTGCTTGTACTGCCTCAACTATCGTGAACCATAAAAGATCACTGCCCACTCCTGTATCATGACACACCCGAGTCTAGTCCCTGATGCATCATAGTAAACTACATACCCTATGCCCTCCTCCGGTAACCTCAAGATGGGTGCACTGGTCAATCTCTATCTCAGCTCCTGGATGCTCTGCTGACAGCTATCTGACCACACAAATGGTTTCCACTTCTTTGTCAAATCTGAAAGTGGTGTTGCAACTCTGGAGAAGTCTGGCACAAGTCTCTTATAGTACCCAGCTAGACCTAGGAAACTCCGCACCTCTATCATGCTCTTGGGTGGCTCCCAAGCTAACACTGCCTCGATCTTCGCAGGATAAACCGCAACTCCCGCCTCCGAGATGACGTGTCCCAAGAAGTGGACCTATAAAATCCAGAATTGACCCTTTAAGAGCTTACCATAAAGCTGGTGCTTTCGGAGTGTATCTAGTACAACACGCAAATGGTAGGCGTGCTCCTCCTTAGTGGTTGAGTAAATAAATATGTCATCGATAAAGACTACGAAAAATCGATCGAGGTAAGGCTGGAATATCCAGTTCATGAGACTCATGAACACTACTGCAGCGTTGGCTACACCGAAAGGCATAACCAAGAACTCATAGTGTCCATACCGACACCTGAAATCCATCTTCTGCATATCCTCATCTCGAACTCTGAGCTGATGATAGCCCGACCTAAGGTCTATCTTTGAGAACCAGCATGCTCCCTTGAGCTGATCGAAGAGGTCTTCTACCCTCAGAAGTGGATACTTATTCTTCATGGTCACCTAGTTTAGGAGAAGATAGTCGACACACAGTCACAAGCTCCCGTATGCCTTCTTGGCGAACAAAATCGGGGAAGCCCAGTGTGAAACACTTGTTCAGATGAATCCCTTTCCCTGCAAGTCCTCCAGCTATACCCATAGATCTTGAAGCTCAATAAGAGCCATATGATATGCTGGAGTAGATATCGAGGCTATCTCAAGGTAAAAGTCAATATAGAAGTCTACCTTTCTGCGAGGAGGTAGTCCTGGAACATCGTCAGGAAAAACATTTGTATACTGATCCACCATAATAGGAAAACTCGGACTCCGCACGTCAACTTCTCCTAGGATGAGACTATCCAACTGATGAGTGATAAGCTATCCTCTCCTCTGCGTGAGTCCGTACTACACTTCAAAGGATCCCTTCTCACCAGTGTAGGTGAAATTTATCCCATTGGTGCGGACACACCGCACCTTGCGCCTAATACAGTCGATTTGAGCATGGACCGTAGATAACCAATCCATGCCCAATATGACATCGTAAGGCCTTGACGCCGCTACAAGAAGATCCCAGCCAAAGATCTCGCCTCCTAAAGTAAGCTCAAACTGCAGGAACAAGTGCGCAATCATCGAGTCGTCTCCCGTAGGAGTCTCTAGACATAAGGATCGAGCCAAAGGCTCCGTAGGAATCTTCTAGCTCTGAACAAGGGCAGCGATAATAAAAGAATGACTCGTTCCCGTGTCTATAAGAACTATAGCACGGGTGGAGTAGACATAGATAGTACCTAGAATCATCTTAGGTGCGCCGTGGTCATTGGCCTCCACTGCCTGAAGTGGAGCCTGTCGCTGTCTGCCAGCTCCCTGTGGTCGGGGTGGACCTCCTGGTGGTGGTGGTGGTAGAGCCTCAAAGCGTCGCCCACCACCCGCTGCTCGGCCAGCTCCTCTGCCTCATCCGCCTACTCCCTGCGGACCACCACAGTTGAACCTCTTCCTCTACCTGGGTGGTCCCTCAACCTTCTATTGCTCCTCTGCATGGTGGTTCAGGTAGTCACGAGCCATGTGACCCTGCCTGCCGCATGCATAGCACTGTCTGCCTCTCGAATGATTGGCTCTGCTTCATGTTCCCCGCACCTCAGAACCAGCATCCTGAGGTCTCCCACCTGATGTACTGGTATTCTTGGACCTCTGTGAAATTTTCCTACTTCCAGCTGCAGAATAATCTGCTATGTGCTGCCCTGTGGAAGGCCTCGCTGCTGGCATAGGCTCAGCAAGGAAGCTCTCCACAAGAAGGGCTTGCTCCAGTACTCCTGCTTGCGTCAGAATGCTGAGGGAGATCATCAAAGCCCTGATCTCATGACTCAGTCCCTGCTCGAAGGTCCAGGCACGGAAGAATGGGTCACGTACCATGTCCGTGGCGTAGCGCGAGAGATCAGTAAATCTCGCCGAGTACTGGGATACTGTCATGTTGCCTTGCCGCAACTATAGTAACTCATGAATGTGCACCACACATAGGGTGGCTAGAATGAACTCCGAGCGAAAAAGGATCTCAATGTCCGACCAAAGGAGAGATGCCTTGTCGTGTACCTAGAGCATCAGGCTCCACCATCTACCTGCTGCTGCGTGCAGGAGATTCACCGCAAGGATCACCATGAGGTTTGCTGGTGTCCCTACCAACTTAAAGACTCAAACGACAGCCTCCAACCAATCCTCGGCTGCCTGAGGGTCTGTCTCCCCATGGAACCTGGGCGGTCTCTGATGCTGAAACTCATGCAGTGCACTCAGGTGACGTTAACCCTCAGCTATTGGGGCTGGTGGCATCGGTGGCTCGGTGGGTAGAGGTACCGCCGATGCCTCCGCTGTAATGGGGCCCTACACTGAGGCCTCGTCACTCGGTGGGCTTCCGTCTCGCACAAAACTCGGAACCCTAGATGGCGGCCATTGTGGGGCTATCCTAAAAAGAAACAGGTGTGACACAGTTAATACAATATACCTAGTGAGTTGAACCAAATTAATCATAAAGAAAACTTTTGAAACACACATGCAATCAATGTTTTCGTGCATTGAGTTGGAAATCAGAATTCAGGGTCCTGGTGTATGGATACATCGATCGCCGCACCAACACTGGACTCCCTGGACTGATAAACACACTGAATACCCTAAACACTATTGCTTCACATAGAATAAATTATTAGAGTCTTGATTTATACGGTAGAACTAACTCCTCTGATACCAATTTGTCACGACCCGTCCTCGGGGCCCGTACCGTGACTACCCCAAGCCTGCCTTCCATAGGCCAGGGGATGGAGACTAGCACCAAAGCCGTAAATACTGATAAAAGGGAAGGAATTTACTTTATATAAGAAAACTAACACCACCGAGTATAGAAGCTGGAGTGAACACTAAGTAAACTGAGTAAAAACGTAAGTGCTAGAAAGTAAATGGGCCAGTATACAAACCCAACTGAAAGTACAATACAACTAAGAAAAGAAAGTACAACAGGTGAAAAGTAGAGAAGAAACCACCAAGTCGTCCTCCGGAATTCCCACCTGAAGGGTGGGTATAGATAGTCTCGTCGGCTCCTCGGGTCCGTCCGTCCACTCCGTGTACGTCCCGCCTGATAGTCCACCTCCAGGTACCATCTCGCTCTACAAGACTCAACCACGATCAGCGCTGTCCATCGTCTGCAACCAACATAACATAGTGCGAGCATATCCCATGCAGGGGTGAGTATACAATACTCAGTAGGGACCCTGAGACCCCCGAAGGTCTCCTAGAATCCAAAAAGGATAAACCAAAAAGGATGGATACGAAAACGAAGTATCAACCAACTCTTCATAGGTATATGCTCGTACATATACCTAAGTCATCAATTCCAGTTCGGATCCAACTCATGAGCTCAAGTACAACCTAGTCGACATAGGAAAGCACAACCCATTCCACACAAGAAAGCACAACCCAATCCACACAGGAAAGAAAGTCAATAATATCGATGATAATGACTGAAAATCAAGACTCAGCTCACATAGGTATACTACTCACGAAGGGGGGTGGAGATGATTAGATGTAGCCTCTCAATCATCTCCCCTTCCGAACCCACGTAGGATCCAAGTACAGAAGTCGTCATTGCTGAACCCACATAGGAACCAAGTACAGTAACCATCACTGTAGAACCCACGTAGGATCCAAGTACAATTTCCATCGTCGTCGCAGTCGCAACCAGCTTTAGAGTTCCCGCACACAACACACTCGATTCCGGGAGGGTCCACTCCTAGAGTCAAAGGGGTGGATACATCAACCATCACAAAGACTAGAGATGATGTTTCCTAATGTTCTGTCCCACTTCATAGGTTAAAACCAAGATAAATGTGCCCGAGTCACGGAGAACAAGACAACCATGCCATTTTCTAAAAAGTACACGACATGTAGGTAAGAGATACATGCCGTGTCATCAGACTCCGGGTACTGCCCGTGTGATACGGCCCGTGCCGCAGGTCTGTTCATGTAGATAAGTAAGTACACGGTGTATACTATGGTTACACACCATGTCCAAAACTCTAGGGTCAGTTCCATGTGCGCCGGCCATGTGTGGCCATGTGGTGGAGTACATGCCCGTGTACTCTACCATGTTCTCGTGTATTTCTAGAATACACGCTGTGCCTCTTGGCCGTATGGTTCTGTCCGCGTCCGTGTATCACCCAGATTACACACCGAGCCTCGAGAAGCCACTTCTTCCATGGTGGTGGTAGTACATGCCATGCCTCATGGCCATGTGGTTCTTCCCGTGTCCGTGTATCTCTTAGATTACACACCGAACCTCACGAAGCCGCTTCTTCCTTTACACGAAGAAATTACACATCGTGCCATCGTGGCCGTGTATTTCTGTCCATGTCTGTGTATTTCCCTTGAATACACGCCATGTCCATCGAAGTCTCCTCAGTCAAACTGTGTGAACAGTACACACCGTGTGACCAGTGTCATACGCCATGTGTCACTTCTTCTGATGTCTGTTACTCCTGCCACTAAACGCTTGTACTACACAATGTGTGATTTGGAAGTACACGCCGTGTATTCTGGAATTTTCCAGAAACAATGCCTCTGGCCAGCACGCCTCCCGAGGCGTCTGTCCTTTGTTTCGATGATCCGTTTTCTAGAAAAATCCCATTCCTAGGTAGTACTGATGTTCCGAGGCCATTTACGATGTTTTTGGGCCTCTGATCGGCTCCAAAAACAATCCTTGATTCAACTCTCAATAATGGTTGGAGAACACCATACAACAAGTACCGTGGAGGAATCAGACCATGTAAGTTTGGTCCGGTTCCTTCCACATTAGTTTGATAGAAAAAGGTTTAGAGAGAACCAATAACATTGAAGGGAAAACAATGTTTCTCATTCATAAACACACCCCTACCTCATAGGAAGTTCGCGTTTGTCAAGCGCTGTGGATGATGGCATCGTTCCCGTCGTCGTCGGTGTGCACCCAAGGAAACGTTGTCTTCTATTTTATCATGGAGAGAAGATGATGATTGCACGACAGTCGCTGAGTCGTTCTTCACTTGAAGAGATGAGGTTCTTCGCAGGAGGATGAATTTCATCCAATGAGATTAGAACTCTCTCCCCAAAATCCTCACACAACAAACCAACCCAAATAAAATAAGGCCTCCCCTTATTTTATTATTTTTTCAAGCATTTCAAAAACTCAAAATTAAAACACTTCATTCAATTAATTGAAGAGGTTGAATTAATTGAATTAATGTGTGTTGGCATTCATTGAGTGGAAGAGGAGAAGTCATTTAATTAATTAGAAATGGGTTGTCAACATTAAACACAAGAAGATAAAATGGAAGAGTTAGAGGAGTTTAATGCAATGTGAAGGGGTGGGGCTCATGTGGGACCCACCTCACCTTTATCCTCTCAGGGATAGTTAGTAACTAGTGGGTCCCCCCCAACTCCCATACTTAGGATATAACCACTTAGTAAAAGAAATAAGATTGTAACACAATTTTATTTTTACTTTTTATTTAATCCACATTTTTTTATAACTCCTCCCAAGAAAACACACCTTCAGTAAGGGTCCACTTAAGCAAATACCAGTGCTGCGGTTTCATCGGTGCCCTCAGATTTTAATTCCGAGCACCAGTTCAAGAGATAGAAAAACCCTCTCGTTTGTTCACTAAATGTACCCAAGCTAAACTTCGGAAATTGATTCTGGGCACACCATACCTCAGAATCTGGTGCCGTCAGAGACTGCGTACTCATAAAATCCCAAAGAATTTAAGAAAAAAATTTCCTTGAAATTTACGGGTCTTTACAATTCATTCATTTATTAACAACATTAAAACTTTCCATAATTCCATATTTCCACGTATTCTAGGAAAACATCCAATGCTACCAAAATATAAGGGTTTCAACACAGTGAGTATATGAACTACCCATTGAGTATTTTCCACTTATAGTAGGAATGTAGACCTGTCCATCCTCGAGAAGTTAAACATCAAAATCACATGGCATACCCCACACATCTTTGCCTCTTTTGGGAGGAGGGTAAGAAAGACCATCTACATCCTGTATTAGGGAATGTAAATTAGATAAAAAAAGGTTTAATAAGCATCCAACTTTCATATCAATGGTTAATCCCATCTTCATGCTGTTACATCATCTCAAGTGTCCCCCCCAACACCCACATGCATAAAATGATGCATCTCTCCACTCCAGGCTTCAAATTCTTCCACATCCATGGGGCCTCCATTCCTGCACATCCACACTAGCCATTTAGGGTCAATCATCCTAGGATCACATGTAAGGACCCATCCCCAGTTTCCCGGATCCAGTGCCTTGTTTGATTACGTCGGCATACATACAAGGAATGTGAATCCTGAAGGACCGAGTAGTTTTGTATAATTGGAAAAAAGATTCATACCTAAGTTCAATATTACATCTTGAATAGAAATACAACATTGAAACTCTTTATACAACACCCATAACTCCTAGGTTATTTCAGCATGTCATTCATAATAAACTTCTTCATGTCCTAAAAAAATGATACATAAGAAAGGGGTGAGCTCAAATGCTCAGTAAGAGTAAGAAATACATAGGAAGACAGTAAAATCATATTACATGATACATAATTAAAAACAAATGCATTTAAAAATAAATTTGAACACATTATGGAAGGAAAATGAGTTGAGTAAATAATTCCATAATAAAACATAATCATGGGTATTATACTAATCAAATAACCACATGAAATATCAATAGCTGAACTCATAATGATGGAATGAATAATGTTGGACATTCTGAAACATTTTTTCAAGGCCTCGGCCAAGACGTCTAATGATTAAGGCCTCGTCCAAAATCCATATCACATTGGGAAAGGCCTCAGTCAATTCCACATCTATTTGTCTCATGAGACCTACCGATGCATCGTGGGGATATAGTGGGCCCCACCCGTCACATAGTAAGTCCAATTAATTCCTCATATGAGTGGGGATAAACATAAAAAAATACATTCATATTGAAACTATCATATGAAATGTAACTATCTTTCCCCAATCATTAAACATAAAACACTAACCATTCGAAATAATATGTTGAATGGTTTTAGGATAGATCATCCACAATAGAGTTAGTCATAAACCATTAAATAAAATATGGTAGATGACTTCATAAATGATTAAACCCAATAATACCATGGAATCAACAAGAGTGTCGAATTAGACGAAAACACTCTTATAAAATCATTAAGAAATTCTTGAGATAAATACTCTTTTATTTTGAAAAGAAGAGTTATTTTGGAAATTTTTTTATATAAAATAAGAAGTGAATTAAGATAGTATTTTCATAATAAAATGAGTTATTTTATAAGGATAATGGTTCCAAAAAACAGATTATAGAGTTCCCTTGAATATATATAATAATTTGAGAAATTCCCTTGAATGGGGCTTGTATTTTGGAAACTACTTTGAAAGTTCCTTTTAAAACGTGTAACTATCCATAAAATAAGGAATGGTTATTATTTTTAAACATATATATGATACTAAAACTGAATATATGATGAATACATAAAAATACATTATAATTAAATTGATTTAATTATACAATGAAAGTATCCCGAATGAAAATGGAAGTTCGGGTGGAAAAACCATTACCTTAACTCCAAAACTGTCCCGCTCTTGTACTTAACCTCCTAGAATATGAAATTATAATTATTAATAACTTATTTAAGAACCTATTATACATGTATTTAGTTTATCATAATTCTGGTTAGTTCATTTATGTCTTTATTGATTAGTTATTGTATTGACTTTCGTCGTTCCAGAGTGTTCGTTTCTCTTATTTTCATATTCGGTTCACTTGTTTTCAAGTAATGAAGTGGAATGGATGTAAATCATCATAATTGAAATTATATATTATTTATGAACATAAATAGTTGTTATATTTCATATATATATCTTTGTTACATGGAATGTGGAAGAATTATCATATAGAACTTTAATGATAGTTGTTATGGTTAATTTGTGGGTTTTAATTACAACGAACCCATTTTTTTATAACCTAATACCATTTGAACAATGGGATTACATAATCTTAAATAGGTTATATTATATATAATAATCTTGTTCAACCATAACAAGAATGGTTTCATGACCGGAATTTAGAATGATAATAGAAATCGAAAGTCCATTGTCCTTGAATGTGTAAAATTGACACATCTCGGATGGTGTTCTTGCTACTAGTATAAAAGAAGGTAAAAAGAGAGAGATGATGATAACTTATTCCACTATCATGAAAAACTTACAGTACATATAAGGTACTGGAGTCATCAAAAAATTTGGATAAATAGATGTAATAGAAAAAGAAAGCAAATGAATTTGAAAGGAAAGACAAAGAATTGAAAAGAGGAATTTACCTCTTGAACCAAACTTCCTTGAGAACCTCCTTAAGGGAGAGGTTTTGGTCTTCTAATGAGACAAAATCTTTCTGGAAGTCAGAGAGGAGGTTGGGAGGGTATTTGGACAGAATTTGGAGACGGCATAATGCTTGAGAGGAGTGATTGGAGGAGGGGGGGGGGGGTGACAGGGGGTTTTTATAGTGGAGGATAGAGGGGATTTCTTAATATAAAACTCATTAGTTTATTAATTCTTCACAAGACAAGTAATAGTATGTTTTCCATGACCAAGAATAGTAATTTTATCATGTGAATTCATATTAAGTGTGGTGACATCAGCCATGATTCTATGAATAGTCTATTTAGCTTATAATGTATATATACGGTAAATTACTGTATTTTACTATTCATCAAAAAATAAAGTATTTCCGAAAAATACGAAAAATTCACCCTAAACATTTTTCGATGTGTAGAATCCAAAAATGAAGTCCATTTTTCAAAAATAATTTTTTAAATATTATTATTTTAATATTTAATTAAAATCATAATTTATTATCAAAAACCAGTTTTAAAACATTCATTAACTTATTCTAAAATATAGGTATATCGTACTTTCAACTTGAATATTATTTATATATTATCATAGGTAAGGTGGATATTCATTAGGGTATATCACTATTCATAAGGGTATGTTACTATTCATAAAGGTAGGTTACTATTCACCAAAAAATATGTTTTTCTTATTGGACTCCAAATAACTTACTGATCGCGACTGTGTATGTCGGATTTTAGAAATTCACATCACAGAAGTGACAAAATTATGTTTTAAGGGTCCCATAGCACTTAGTAGTTAATGTGATTTTGAAATATTTATCAGAAAGTAATTTCATTTAAAAAATATTGGGTCGTTACATTCTCCCCTCATAAAAATTTCACCCTTGAAATTTCATTTACAATCTAGGAAAAGAAAAGGTATGGGTACTTCTCCTTCATTGATTCCTCTAGTTACCAAGTTTCCACTTCGTACTTATGGTTTCTCCATAGTACCTTGACTAGATGAATAGTCTTGTTGCGTAGAACTTTGTCTATATGATCCAAAATTTTCACCGGCTGCTCCTCATAGGAAAGATCATCCTCCAACTGTACCACCTCTGAAGAGAGTACATGTTAAGGGTATGGCATGTAATTCCTTAAGAGGGATACATGAAAGACATCATGTACCTTTTACAAGGTTGGTGGAAGTGCTAGTCGATATGCCACAGCTCTAACTCGGTCAAGGATCTTGAAGGGGTCGATATACCTGGGACCTAGATTTCCATTCTTCCCAAAACGCATGAGCTTCTTCCATGGAGATATGTGTAGAAATACCAGGTCTCTTACTTTGAACTCCAGGTCTTGTCGACAGTTTTCTGCATAACTCTTCTGTCGACTTTGGGCTGCCTTGATATGCTGCTGAATGATTTTCACCTTCTCCACCATTTCCTCAACCAATTCAGGTCCTAGCAGCTTTCTCTCATCGACTTCATCCCAAAACGCCGGTTTTCTAAAACTTTTCCCATAAAGGGCTTCATACAATTCCATATAGATTCTTGAGTGGAAACTATTATTGTAGGAGAATTCAGCTAGTGGAAGATATTGGTCCCATCCTCCTTTTAATTCCATAGAACATGCCCTCAACATCTCTTCCAGTTTTAGAATAGTCCGCTCAGATTGGCCTTCAGTTTGAGGATGATAGGCCGTACTAAAGATTAGTTCAATGCTTAAAGCATATTGGAATCTTTTCTAGGACTTCAAGGTGAATCTACGATCATGGACAGATACAATAGAGTGTGGTACTCCATGATGCCTTACCACTTATTTGATGTAAATCCGTGCTAGTTGATCTAATGAGAAGTCCTCTCGAATCTCTATGAAGTGAGATATCTTTGTAAGACGATCCACAATGACCCATATAGAAATTTTTCCTCTAGATGTCCTTGGGAGTCCAGTGAAAAATTCCATGGTAATGTTCTCCCACTTCCATGATGGTATGGGTAGTGGTTGCATCATCCCCTTAGACTTTTGCCTCTCAGCATTCACTTGTTGACATACCAGGCACTTTGACATATATTCAGCAATCTCCCTTTTCTTATTGTCCCACTAAATGTTCTCTTAGAGATCTTGATACATATTTTTACTACCAGGATGTATAGAGAAATTAGAACTATGAGCATCATCCAATAGTTCTCTGTTTAGCTCAGGAATAGCGGGAACACAAATCCTCTTCTTGAATTTCAAAATTCCATCTTCATATGAGAAGTCAGTCACCTTCTCATCATTTATTTCTTTGATTTTCTTTTGAAACTCCTCATCATCAACCTAGGAACTTTTTATCCTCTATAGTAAAGAAGGTTGGGAAACCATTTGAAATTTTTTTGATGTGCTACCTTCCTTAATAATTCCCATATCCTTCTTTACTAGATCCATGAACATAGGATCCCTTTCAACTCTCATCTTGTTCAGAATTCCGTGGTATTTTCTACTCAATGCATCTACAACCTTATTTGCTTTCCCCGGGTGGTAGTGTATTGTGCGATCGTAATCATTGAGTAGCTCAATCCACCTCCTTTGTCTCATGTTGAGTTCTTTCTGTTAGAATATGTACTTCAAACACTTATGATCTGTATATATCTCACATTTTCTCCATAGAGGTAATGTCTCCAAAACTTCAAATCAAATATTACAGTAGCTAACTCAAGATCATGAGTAGGATATTTTTTCTCATGAATTTTTAGTTGTCAGGATGCATAAGCAATAACCCTATCATTTTTCATAAGGACACAACCAAGTCCTTTCTTTGAATAATTACTATAAATAACAAACCCATCTTTCCCCTATGGTAGATTCAATATAAGAGCATTGACTAATCTTATCTTCAGTTGTTTGAAATTTTCTTCACAATCTTTCATCCAAACAAATTTAACCCATTTACGTGTGAGCTTCATTAGCGGGTTAACCAGTCGGAAAAAATTCTGCACGAAATGCCAATAATAACCTGCTAATCCAATAAAACTGCATATCTCAGTTATGTTTGTTAGCGTGGTCCAATATTGGATTTCTTTGTCTTTGTAGGATCAACTATGATTCCATTATTAGAGACAATATGGCCAAGAAAAGAAATCTCTTGAAGCCAGAATTCACACTTGCTAAACTTACCATATAATTCATGTCTTCTAAGAGTCTTCAAGATAACGCGCAAGTGATTTTCATGATCTTCATAGATTTTAGAGTATACCAAGATATCATCAATAAATACCACTACAAAATCATCAAGATATTACTTGAAAACCTTGTTCATTAGATCCATGAAGATATAGGGTGCATTATTCAATCCAAAAGGCATTACTGTAAACTCAAAATGCTTGTACTTGGTTTGAAATGTTGTTTTAGGAATGTCTTCCTTCTTTGCACTCAACTGATGATATCCAGATCGAAGGTCAATCTTTGAAAAGTATTGATCTCCATGCAGTTGGAAAAATAAATCATCAATGAGAGGTAGGGTATACTTGTTATTTATTATTATAGCATTGATCTCCATGTAGTCGATACATAACCTCATAGATCCATCATTCTTCTTAATAAAAAGGACAGGGTCTCGCCATGGAGAAACACTAGGGAAGATAAATCCCTTATTACTCAATTCCTCTAGTTTTTTTTAGTTACATTAAATCCACAATGGCCATTCTATAAGGGTTCTTCAATATGGGCCTTGAACCAGGAACTAAATCAATGGAAAACTCAATTTCTCATTCTGGAGGATGTCCAGGTAAATCTTCTAGAAACACATCAACATATTCTATCACAATAGGTACATCCCCTATTTGAAGATTATTTTCCTCACCCATAGTTATTTCATTCTCTTCCTCCCCAATAATTGAATTTAGTTGAGCTACTGTGGGTGGATCTAGATAAGAATCAGGTGGTGATGATTCTACTCTAAAGATAAGGTGTTCTTTATCATCGTCATCAAAAATCGTAACCTCCTTCTTCTTAAAATAAATTTTCACATAATGATCTGAAATCCAATCCATACCGAGGATTATATCGAATTCAGTCATGGGTATGATGATGAGATCAGCAGATAAAGAACATTTGTATGCCCTAATGGGAACAGATTGATCGAACATTGTTGCAATGATACTTCCCTTAGGAGTTTTGACTGACAACTACCTTGTTAAATCAAATTGGAAATATCTAATTTTCTTAGAAAACTGAGAAGATATGAAACAATAAGATGATCCAGAATCAAATAAAGAATTGGATGATCTTGATGAAACAATCAAAGTACCTTCCACCATGTCACGCAGAACTTCAACCTCTTCAGTTGTGATCACATATGCTTGTCCTTGCTCCCTTGGCCTATTCTGTTGCATATTTCCTTGACGTTTCAGACAATTATTATCATAGTGCCCCATCTTCTGACAATTATAGCATCGAACATCATTGGATTCCTTCTTTCCTTTGCGATCTCTAGCAAGATGTCATTTGTGACCACATTTGTAGCATACTCCTTTTCCTTTTAAGCATGCACTGGGATGTTTCCTTCCAAAATTTTCACATGGTGAAAATTCAACTCTTCCCGTATTTCCTTTTTGTTTAATTCCTTTCCCAGGGTTCTCAGTATCCCTATTCTTTTCTTTATTTCCCTTAAAGTCATAAGACTTAGAGAATTCTACTTCGGTCTTGATAGAACATGAAACTATGTCCTCATATGATGAAAAATTTTGGGAGACTAGTGCCCGCCAGAGGAATGGCTTTTGAACATCAAAGAATCGATCGATTTTTCTCCTTGGATTTCGTATGTAGTCCAAAACATGTCTTTCCAGCCTTGTAAAGTTGGATTCATACTTGGAAACATTTTCATCCTCCTTTTTCCTCTGATTCAATAATTGCCTCTCCATATCTGCTCTTTGTTCACGAGGGAAATATTTTTCTGAGAAGATTTCCTTAAAATCCCTCCATTCCATCTCTTCTATTTCTTCCTCCTCTTTTGTGTTTTGGATTAATGACAACCATTCATCGGTATCTCTCGATAGATGATATACTGCCATGAAAACCTTCTCTCTTTCATTACATCCCAAAGCGAAAAATATCTTCTTGAGGGAACATATCCACTGCTCTGCTACAAAAGGGTTTGTAGTCTCATTGAACGATGGAGGCTATTTTCGTATAAAGCGATCTAGCATAGCTCCTCCACATGGTGGATCCGGATGCTCCATACGGGTAAGGTTATTATTCATAACCTGAATAAGTTGTCCCAGTAAATTTATGAGTTTCTCAGCACCAGTCACAGCACCAGACCCAACATCATTATCTTGCATCGGAGGAAAATCCCTACAAGGGACACGTGTGTTCATGCGGTTTCCATTCCTTCAACTTGGCGCCATCTCTAGATAATGGCATACACTAGTTTAGGTTATAAATCATAATGTATAATCTTAACTTAACAAAATACTTAGAAAAATATTTAGATCCTACAAATGGCTAATCCTATATTCACAAATATGGTTTCTTTGAGGAATATTTTACATTTCAATACTTCATAATGGCTTGTAATGAAAATGTGAATTATTCTAAGAATATCCCCTGGGAGTGTCGTAACCAAGAGTGTAACAAGGCTAATTTTCGTGCACCAGTTCCCGTTCGAGTGTAGCTCTAAGCGGTGTTTTCGGGTTTTACCCCTAGATACATCTATGACAGAGCCGCCTCTACCTGCTCGTATCCATACATGGATGTATTTCTTGAAAGATCCACATAAGATATTCCTTACTAAAATACCAGGGCATTATTGTATGTATATCCTCAAAGACTAACTTAGGGACTCTTCCCTAATTCTATGTTTTCTAAATATAGTTTCCAAGTATTCTACTAAACTTCATCTGATACAAACTGTAAGGACCCGACCCCAATTTCCCGGAGCCGGTGCATTGTTTGATTACATTGGCATACATACAAGGAATATGAATCCTGAAGGATAGAGTAGTTTAGTATTATTGGAAAAAAGATTCATACATAAGTTCAATATTACATCTTGAAGATAAATACAACATGGAAAATCCTTAGACAACACTCATAACTCCTAGGTTATTTCACCATGTCATTCATAATAAACTTCTTCATGTCCCGAAACAAATGATACATAAGAAATAGGTGAGCTCAAATTCTCATTAAGAGTAATAAATACAGTGAAAGATTGTATAAACATAATACATGGCACATAATTGAAAACACATGCCTTTAATAATAAACTTGAACATATTATGGAAGGAAAATGAGATGAGTAAATAATTCCATAATAAAACATAATCATGGGTATTATAATAATCGAATAACCACATGAAATATCATTATCTGAACTCATAATGATGGAATACATAATGATGGACATTTTAAAACTTTTTTTCAAGGCCTCTTCCAAGACCTCTAATGATTAAGGCCTTGACCAAAATCCATATCACATTAGGAAAGGCCTCGGCCAATTCCACGTCTATTTGTCTAATGAGACCTACCGATGAATTAAGGGGATATAACAGGGCCCACCCATCACATAATAAGTCCAATGCATTCCTCATATGAGCGGGGATAAACAAAAACAACAAATACATTCATATTGAAACTATCATATGAAATGTAACTATCTTTCCCCAATTATTAAACATAAAACACAAACCATTCAGGAAAATATTGTGAATGGTTTTAGGATAGATCATACACAATAGAGTTAGTCATAAACCCTTAAATAAAATATGGTAGATGACTTTTTAAATTACTAAACCCAATAATACCATGGAATCAACATGTGTGTTGAATTAGTCAAAAATGCTCTTATAAAATCATTAAGCAATTCTTGAGATAAATACTCTTTTATTTTGAAAAGAAGAGTTATTTTGGAAAAATATTTATATAAAACTAGAAGTGAATTAAGATTGTATTTTCATAATAAAATGAGTGATTTTATAAGGATAATGGTTCCCAAAAACCGATTATAGAGTTCCCTTGAAAATAGATAAGAATTTGAGAAATTTCCTTGAATCAGGCTTGTATTTTGGAAACTACTTTGAAAGTTCCTTTTAAAACGTGTAACTATCCATAAAATAAGGAAGGATTATGGTTTGTAAAAATATATATTATACTCACACAGAATATATGATGATTAAATTACAATACATAAAAATTTCATTGAGGTAATTAGACAATGAACGTATCTCGAATGAAAATGGAAGTTCGGGTGGAAAAACCATTACCTTAACTCCAAACGTGTTACACTCTTGTAATTAATCCCTTAGAATTTGAAATTATACTTATTAATAACTTTTTTCAGAAACTATTATACATGTATTTATTTTATCATATTTCTGGTTAGTTTATTTATGTCTTTATTGATTAGTTATTGTGTTTACTTTCGTCGTTCCAGAGTGTTCGTTTCTCTTATTTTTATATTCGGTTCACTTTTTTTTAAGTAATGAAGTGGAATGGATGTAAATCATCAGAATTTAAATTATATATTATTTATGAACATAAATAGGTGTTATTGTTCATTTATATAACTTGGTTACATGGAACGAGGATGAATTATCATATAGAACTTTATTGATAATTTTTTTGGTTAATTTGTGGGTTTTGATTACAACGAACCCATTTTTCTTTATAACCCAATACCATTTTGACAATGGGATTAAATAATCTTAAATAGGTTATATTATATTTAATAATATGGTTCAACCATAACAATAATGGTTTCATGACCATAATTTATAATGAAAAAAAAATCCAAAGTCCATCATCCTTAAATGTGTAAAATTGACACATCTCAGATGGTGTTCTTGCTACCAGTATAAAAGAAGGTAAAAAGGGGGAGTTGATGATAAATTATTCCAATATCATGAAAACCTTACAGTACCTATAAGGTACTGGAGTCATCAAAAAATTTGGATAAATAGAGGTAATAGAAAAAGAAAACAAATGAACTTGAAAGGAAAGACAAAGAATTGAAAAGAGGAATTTACCTCTTGAACCAAACTTCCTTGAGAACCTCCTTAAGAGAGAGATTTTGGTATTTTAATGAGACTAAAGCTTGATAGACGTGAGAGATGAGGTTGGGAGGGTATTTGGCCTAAATTTGGAGAAGTCACAAGGCTTGAGAGGAGTGATTGGAAAAGGGGGTGAGAGGGGGTTTTTATAGTGGAGGAGAGAGGGGATTTCTTAATATAAAACTCATTAGCTTATTATTTCTTCACAAGAAAAGTAATAGTAAGTATTCCATAAAAAAGAATAGTAATTTTATCATGTGAATTCAGATTAAGGGTGGTGACATCAGCCATGATTCTAGGAATATTCTATTTAGCTAATAATGTATATATACGGTAAATTACTGTATTTTACTATTCATCAAAAAATAAAATATTTCAGAAAAATCCCAAAAATTCACCCTAACCATTTTTCAAAGTTTATAATCCAAAAATGAATTCCATTTTTCAAAAATAATTTTCTAAATGTTATTAAATTAATATTTAATTAATATTATAATTTATTATCAAAAACCAGTTTTAAAACATTCATTAACATATTCTAAAATATAGGTATATCGTACTTTCAACTTGAATATTATTTTTATATTATTATAGTTAAGGTTAATATTCATTAAGATATATCACTATTCATAAGTGTATGTTACTATTCATAAGGGTTGGATACTATTCACCAAAAATTAAGTTTTTCTTATTGGACTCTAAATAACTTACTGATCACGACTGTGTATGTCGGATTTTTGAAATTCACATCACAGAAGTGTCAAACTTATGTTTTATGGTTCCCATAGCACTTAGTAGTTAATGTGATTATGATATATTTATGAGAAAGTAATTTCCTTTAAAAACTATTCGGTCATTACATCACATCCCATCACAAGTAGCAGGAAACAAACATAGTAATGAGCTCTTGGCCCCAAAGAAATGATTTCAGCATTCAAACACAATGATCTCCCATAGATCCAAAGCATAAGGAACATGGACTTTACAAGAAGGTAGGTAACCCAATCCCTATAAGGTATTAAATTTCTATTACACAAATGGTTCTTATTCATCTTGAGTTAACTGATTCATTATCACAGGTTCCAACTATGGGAAACCATATAAACGAGCCACTCAAGCCGTCACAAATTAATTAAACAATTAATTTAACATTACTTTAATATGTTTAATTAACAACCATCAACATGATTTATCTCCATCGAAAAATTTAATTAAACTTTAAAACTGAATCAATTTGATTATCATCAAATTACACCAACTACCAGATTCATTAACGTGTCTATTCAATCTTGATCTAATTAAATATTAATTAATTCTAGCTTTATGTTCGTTACCAATTCCTGTCAAGAATAACATTCTAAATAAAGAAATATTAAATATCACAATATCTAGAAAATCATGATTTGATAACATCTATAAGCAATTGATTCCAATTCATTAATCTGTATCACAAATTTATTATGTCAATTTCATTTTGATCTCATGGGAAAAATCATTTTATATATATTATTTCATGTAAATATGAAGAGAAGAAATGAATCCCCTACCACAAAAGGTCTTAAAAGTTCTTTGCATGAGATGGGGAAAAACAAAAATGATCATGATTACCTCTCCTGCAGTGACTGCATCCACCTTAGGATGCTGCGACACCACCTCACAAACCAACAACCCAGAAAGATCCGTTAGCAACATGGATATCAATTGCAATCACATGGAAATGAGAAATGGGAGGAAATGGATCAAGGAAACCAAAATAATAGAGGTAGAACATTTTTTGTGTCGAAGACATATCGACACTTCTTGGTTTCACAAAAGTAGAGGGTGCACATGTAGTATGAAAAACTCTAAGGGGAACACGATCCAAGGCTACATAACAACGCATGACTCATACGGGAGGAATAACTATAGGCATCCCATAACAAGGGAAAAAATAAGGACGAACAAGGTTGAAAGGTGTCTTATCCTTTTGAAAGTCTAAACTGAGAATCTATTTATATATTGTTCAGATATTACATTAAAATAGGTTATAGAAAAGATTACCTGTTTTAACCAAGTTAGGCACTCCGACCCTTAGGAAAATTTTGATTGGATCTATGGGATTTGAATCAGCCTTAAATCCCTTAAAAAGGCTCTGAATTCATTTTAAATAAAGGATAACTTCAAAGGGGTGAAACTATAGTAAATTAGAAAAAATGTTCATGAATCACCATTGGATGAGTCACTAATAGATGAGTCAGCATTGGATGATGAACCAAGGGATGATTCATCATTGGATAACTCACAGTTGGATGAGTCACTATTGTATGACTCAATGTTGGACGATTCACTGTTGGATTACTCACTGATGGATGAGTCACCATCAGACGAGTCGCTATTGGATGAATCACTATTAGAAAAGTCACTATTGGATGACTCACTAATGGATGATTCAGCATTGAACGAGTCACCATTGGATGACTCACCATTAGAAAAGTTATTTTTTAGTGAGCTACCATTCAATGAGTCACCGTTCATAGAGCTACCATTTGGCGAGCCACCATTCACAAGTCACTCTTACAAGTCACCATTGTGAGTCCCATTGCTGACTCACCATTGAAATGAGCTACTGTTAAAATACTGGAAATTCTGAAATATCTAGAAATGAGTCACCTTGACCTCTCATAACACCTCAAAAACTAGATTTTCATAAAGTAATGGACCAGAGAGGTCCAAGAAATTACATTAGATACCTATTAAACTATTCTATCCCTTGAGAATCTAAAACCAACCTAGAGGGGAAACAAAAGACTGGGTCCAAAAAACCACCCTATGAGATACATCTCAAAGATATTAAAACTAAAGGAGCTCAACCACTTCATAAAAGGAATAATGTGAAACCACAAAAAAACCAAAAATAGATCCTAAATACTCTCCTAGGGGAGATACCTCTCAAAAGGGACAAAAACCCAACAAGAAACAGGAGAAATTCATCTCATAAATAGTAAGGGTTTACAACCATGAAACAAAAAACATTACAAGATAAGAGATTAACATCAAATATCTCAAGGTATTGATCATGTATATGCAAATCATGTTCCCATGTACACTCTTATGTGGCACTGTTCTACCACTAGACCTGAACCAAGGGGGTAGCACCCCCATGAAACACCTTCTCCTAGCAGTCCTATATCTCTATAGGCTTCTCCTTGAAGGTCGCATCATAGTCAACATTGATATCACCAAAATCAATAATGTGAGAGTAATCATGAAGGTAATAACAGAGCTCTAACATGTGAAAAAATCATGTATCTAGATTATTTTTTGGTTATGTGCTACCTAATACACTATGACTCCAACATGAGCCAACTCCTTGAAAGACCTAAAAAACTGGGGAGAAATATTACTCCCATGACAGAAACTTCACTTCCCATGAAAGGGAGTCACCTTCAGAAACACATGATACCCAATGTCAAACTCTATCTGTTTCATTATATTATAGGAATAGAACATATGAAAATCTTATGCTGCCTTCTTCTGCTCAAAAATCACCTAAACCATCACTATCGTACTCTTTACCAGTTCCATCCCATGAATTGATGACTCTCTGACCCTAGTCCAGAAAAACATAGAAAAAATCTTGTTAATAAAAGTCTTAAAAAGACACCATACTGATGGTGGAATAGAAACTATTTTTGTAAGAGAACTTTATGAAGGGTAAGTGTCATATCCACAAACCTCCAAAATCTAGGACATAAGAGTGAAATATTCCTTCAACAGTTTGGATGGTCGATTTTTGACCATCCGTCTGCTGATGAAAAGCATTGCTAAGGAATAGCTATGAACAAAATGTATGTTTGAGACCATTCCACACTCTAGATTTAAAATGGGGATCTCGATCAGAAATGATCTTCCCTAGGACTCCGTGGAGTCTCACCACCACCTTTTAATATTGCCTTGAAAAATCTTCCACTAAGCTAAACTCTTTGATTGCTATGAAGTGGGACAATTTTAATAAACAATCCACTAATACACATATATCATCATATCCTCCCTGATATCAAGGTAAACTGGTATCAAAGTCCATCAAGATATCCTCATACTTCCACTAAGGAACATCTAATAGTAGTAGAAAACTAGAGGAACGTGGTGATCAACCTTCACCTTCAGGAAGACCAAAAATCGAGACACAAACTCTAAAACTACACACTTTAATCCAGGCCACCAAAACTGACCTCTCAAAGATTGTTACATGTTTTTTCAGACCAGTATGTACCAAAAAGGGTGAACTATATTACTCTCTAAGAAAAATCTCACGCACCATGAAAGGAACCAAAATCCTTCCCCGAAACAACACCTGGTGTATTCCATCCTTAGACCAACCATCATGGGCCTCACACAAAGAACTTGGTCCTTCCAGACCTCCACCCAAACCTCTCCCAACATGGACTCTTCTATATGCTGCACTAGATATGATTTCACCATCATTTGAAGAAGAAAATATTTTCCCCAAAACATCTCCCATATCCAGAAAAAATGCTGGATGTTCTTCCATCATTCTCCACACAACAACCCAGTCAGCACATCATCTACAACATTCCCCTTTCTAGGTGTATATGAAATTTTGAAGTTATAATACTATAAGAACTCCATCCACCAATGTTGTCTTATGTTCAAGTCACACTAGGAGAAAATTCACCTTCGGATCTTATGATTGGCGAAGACCACAAAATGCTCACCAATGAGGTAATGTCTCTAAAAAATCTGGAAAAAACTAACTTATTACAACTCGAGATCATGGGTAGCATAGTTAGGTTTGAGGGGACACAAATTCCGAGACAAATAAGAAACAACAAATCTCTACTAAATCAGAACATAGCATGACCCCAGACTTGAAACATCAAAGAAAACCTTAAACTAAACTCATTATGTTGGAAGACGAAGAACTTGAGCACTGCAAAAATTCTACTTCACATAATCGAGAGATGCCTAACACTGGTTAGTCCACAAGAACACCTGATCATTTCTGGTCAACACTATTAGAGGAGTCACAACCTTAGAGAAATTGGCTATGACCCTCTTGTAATATCCAGTGAGACCAAGGATACTTTCCCCCTATGCAACTATCTTGGGAAATTCCCTAGGAACAAAAACTTATATATTTTACAGATCCAAAACTACCCCTATTTTGATACAACATTCCCTAATAAATGGAATTATTTATCCCAAAATTCCAACTTTTAAAACTTCCCAAATAGCTACTATTAAAGATGAACTCCCAAAATAGTATGAAGATACTCTTCATGCTTCTCCTCGAATGAAGATTACCCAATGATTTCATTAATGAAACCCACCATGAACTTATCAAAAAACTCACGGAACACATATTTAATCAACCCCAGAAATTCACCTAGGGCATTAGTCACACCGAACAACATCACAACAAACTTGTAATTCCAATGAAGAAAATGGAAATCATTCTTCAGAGTGTCCTCATCCTTCACATGCATCTGATGATATCCTAGATGAAAATCGATCTTTAAGAACCAACTTTAATCCTTCAGTTTATTGAATAAATAATCAATATGTGGAAGAGGATAGTGATTCTTTACTATCACTTGGTTCAAGTGATGATAATCGACACAAAACCACAAACTGTCATCCACTTTCTTCATGAACAAAATTCGTGCATCCCATGGTGATAATATAGGATGAACAAAAACACACCACAATAGACCATTGAGATATATATATTTAGATATTAAAACTCATAAGGTGATATCCTATACGGGGACATAGATATAGGATACATTCCTGGCTGTAGCTTAATCCTGAACTTGATCTCCCATCGAGGGGTTAAAGCTACAGCGTCTTTGGGAAAAACATCTGGGTACTCTTCCATGACCCTGGGAAATACCCACTATTTAACCTTCACTAAGATTAGCATTAGCTCATCCATCAAAGATGATATGGAAATAACATGCCTCTAACCCATCTAAGGGTCTCAATCTGAAACCAACACTACTGGATCTCCATCAACATCGAAGAACACCACATACATCTGGAAGCAATACATGATATCACACATCGAATATAATCAATCCTTGATGAGGATGATATCATATGTTTTAATTTGTAAATGTATTAAATATCCCCAAGAGCGTTTCTGCCCTATCATGATCTCACGTTATCTACATACTTAAAAATATGTCAAGTCAACCTCCAATTGGAATAGTCAATGCCAAGGGTACTGGAAGCCTCTCTAACTCAATTCCTATGTCATGTATTATAGAAAGTGATATGAAGATGTGTGTCACTCATGAATGAATAAAGGAATGAACCCATGTAGAAAAAGGGGAAAGGGTACCTCAAACGATGTTTGGATTTTTCGGCGTTAAAAATGCTAACGCATCAAGCTCACCACGACCTACTATATAGAATTTCTGACCCTTCTGATGACCACCTCCCTGACTACGATCTTCTCTCTTAGGATGATTATAATCACATGGCCATCCTATGTCTACCCCATATACTATCTGTAGATTAAAATATGGTGCAAACTACTTCTGCTGCCTCGAATTGACTACCTCAACAGAGGAACTTGGAGAAGAAAACCTAACACACATTAACTAATCAGATAGGTCGAGCACTCATGACACTAATGACCTTGTACTCCACAAGAAAAACAATTCCCAGATCCCCTTGTATAGTTCTATGAGCTTCGGCCCCTGGAGAAACAATACATTAAGGGATGATACCTACCCCCGACCGAATGAAAACTCTCGTGCGCTTAAAAATGGGAACCCTAGACCACAGCTTTGCTTCATGAGGAATCCTGATGGCTCCCCGCTTATGATGATTAGGTTCTATCTAATTTACTCTCGATGTCCTCTTCCCTCTCCATCACCTTGAGATATGTCGTCTAAATAAACAGAGTGACCTGTCACTAGATATCTAGACATAGAGCATCCTAGAAATGACTCTCCTTGACCGCCTCATCTAGAAACTAGTCCAAAACATATCTCAAAAGGTTCCTAAAATGGATCCCAAAATATTGCACACTAGAGATCTCCTACTGAAGGGTAAATTTCTCCTAGAGACTAGCTGCCTTCGTGGTCAATGAAAGAAACTAATATCTGAACTAATCTTGTAACATCTCCCATGAGATAGCCAAATCCTTGTGATCCCTGAGGAATAAGAACCACCACATCCTCTCTCCCCCTGAAACATCATCACAAACAACAATACCCAATGCTCATTCCAAGAACATATTGAACTGAAATCTATCTCAACCTCTTCCAACTATTCTTTTGTGACTACATTTGAAAGGGATCCCTTTTACATCTGTAGGTTCTAGCACTAAAAATCTCAAGTTTTTCTCCTCCATGTGTCTTCATCGTCAACCTCCACTTTACGGTGATCGAATGGTGAAAAATACATTACATCTTCTATAAAAACGTGATGAGAACAGAAAAAGGATAAAGTGTTATAGATCCCAAACCTGGAATATGGAAGACTATAACATCATTTAATTGTTTTATTTTATTCATTTTATTCTAACCTATCTCAATTTTTAACTATTAAAACATAGGGACAAGGAATAATTATGCATAATCCTTTCCTAGGTCTCTACCCTAAAACAAGTATCACCTCATTTATTAGACATTGTAAGCTTGAATGTTCATGCATCAGATCATAGGGGTCCCTAAATACCTGTTTCTTAGCTGGTATCCTATATTTACAGCACTTTCTAGAATTAGTTGACACCATTTCCCTACCAACCCATGCAACCTGAAATGTTCCTAACTGTAAACTCCATCATATATTTCAACCAGACCTCTGATACCACTCTATCAGGACCCTCTCCCAACAAAGTGTACCCCTCTTTGGTCGGAAATGGAAGAAGATAGATAATGACATCTGAGTCCCATATCTAGTAGGCCCTGGGTTAGTGACTAGCACCAAGGATATAAAAAACACACAGATGAGAGGAATTTCCCACTAATACAACACATATGAAAGAGAGAGCTAAGATAGAAACCAAAAAAACTCTTGCTCAGACTAAAAAGTAAAATAAACCGAAGTGTACATATGTAATACAATGAAAGAACAACTACAATTGAAAGGAAAAAATACAACTACCAAAATAAAAGTAAATAATACTGTGACCATGAACCCCAAACAGCTCCTAAAACCCACAAGCCAGTTGTAACCAACGTGATCTCCAAACTGCTCCAATTAACATGAATTTTTTTATATATTTTAGGATTATTGTAACAATATACTCAGTATGATACTCCCCAGAGCCTCTCATTAAAAAGTAAGGAAAGCATGCTAAAGAACAGTGAACAACAAGTGAAATGAAATTGTCACCTAAACATGTGTACTATGTTCCTAGAATCACCTTGTATACTATCACCAAGTATCTCATACAAGAGTATATTATGTAATAAGAATATCAAGGGTACCCCACTACCACTTCCCCACTAGTTTTCCGCTTTTCCCCAACATCAAATGTCCCGAGCGTCTCTCTCCAAAAAGGCTAGCCTGAAAACAACTGAGCGAAGAACCACAATAAGCACCTCATGCAAGAAAACCACAACGTCCACATAGCCAAAAGTAACTAGGTAGTTTTTAGGATCCACCATAATTCTCTTAGCATGTATCATAATTCAGATATTATACCTCAATCCATTACAGCCTTCACAATGAGTAATGATCCTCATGCCACCACAACCTATACACGTTACACCTACAATAGTTTATAAGAAATTATATCTAGAATATATGTGTGTGAAATAACCACAAGACATTACATCCCTCTACACACATATATGGTAAAAAATAACAGCTATGCATTCCTGTATAGGTAAATACCAAGAGAAGAGTGTGGGGTCAAATGGGGTAGTCATCCATTCATCCTCCCACCAAGATGTTTGAAAAAGACACCCAGGGCTCAGAATACCGGGGGTGTTAGTTTCTCTAATAGACATGGTGGAGTAGAATATAGAAACAAAAAATTACATGATATAATATAGATCACAACCACACTATGGAAATAACCTAGTCTTAGACTCAACTGTAGTTAACGTATTGTGGACTCTCGACTGCCACTACTTAGACTAGATATCCTATAAGAAAAAAATCATTTAAAGAGACATATCAAGTTACTTTATCACTTTTTATCAATTTAAATTAAGGTTAATTAATTATTTAACAATTAATTAATCATTATCAATTCCAAATTACCTTTCACTAGCATTCCCACAAAGATCCATTCCCTCCATGCATAAGAAAACTGAGTACACATCTTTTTATAATCACAACCTCCACATTGCATCCAAGCAAGATCCCGCCCCATGGGTTAAACAATTATTCATTCATTTATTAACATCATTAACACTTTCCATAATTCCATATTGCTAGGTATTCTAGGAAAACATCCTAAGCTACCAAACACAAAGAGATCAACATGATTAGTAGATGAATTACCCTTCAAGTCTTTTTCCACTTATAGTAAGAGCAAGACACATCCATCCTGGAGAAGATAAACACGAAAATCATGTGGCATACCCCATGCGTCATTGCATCTTTTGGAAGGAGGGAAATCAAGACAATCTACCTCAATTAGTGGGGAAAATAAAGTAAATAAATAAAAAATAGATTCAACAAACATCTAACATTTATATCAATGGGTAAGACTAGCTTCAACCTATTCCATCATCTTCGATTACCTACTCAACAACCACATGCATAAACTGATGCATCTCGCCACTCTAGGAATCAACTACTACCACAACCACTGGGCTAACCTACCACCACATACCACAACAACCATCCAGGATCAACCATCCCTAGATCACATCCCATCAAAAGTAGTAGGAAAAAAACATAGCAATGGGCTCTTGGCCCCAAAGGAGGGAATTCAGCTTTTACACACAACAAGCTCTCACGACTCCAAATCATAAGGCACTTGGCCTTTATAAGTATCCAGGTAACTCATACCCTATAAGATGTTAACATTTTATCACACAGCCATTTGTTATTTCATGTTGAATTAATAGAGTCTTTATCACTGGTTTCAACTATAAGAAACATAAGAAACAAGCTTCTAAAGCTATAAAAAATTAATCAAACAATTAATTCAGTCCTTACACTCTTTACTAATTTCTATCTAGAACAACAATCAAAACAAAGCAAGCATAGATATCACAATATCTAGAAAATCAAAAGGCAATAACATAGATATGCAATTGATTCCAATTCTTTAATCTAGTTCAAATATTTATTATGTCAATTTTATTGTGATATTAGGGGATACATAAAGATATCTCAACTATTTCACATATAAAATAAGTGAAGCAACAAATCCCAAACCTCAAAAGGTATTCAACATTCTTTGCTCGAGAATGGGCCAACACAATAGATCATGATCACCTCTCATGAAATGACTATATCCAACGGAGGATGCCACAACACCACCGCACCAACCAACAATTGAGAAAGATATATTTGAAACATGGTGATAACACGCCATCACATGGAAAAAAGAAATGGAAGAAAATAGATTGTGGATCCTAGAAGAAAGAAGCTAGAACATAACTTATATCAAATACAGATTGACACTTCTTGGTTGAACAAAAATAGAGGGTGCACATGTAGTAAGAAAAACTCGATGGGGAACATGATCTAAGGCTACAACACAATGCACGACTCCTATGTGAGGAAGAACATTGGGCATCCCATAATAAGAAAAAACAAGAAGGAAGAACAAGGGAGGAAGGTATACCAGCCTTTTGAAAATCTAAACAGAATAGCTATTTAGATAATTTTTAGTTTTTCCACTAAAAGAAGATCTGGACAAGATTACACATTTTGACTGAGTAAGGAAACCTGACCCTTAAGAAAATTATATAGGAGTTACGGTATTCGAATCGGCCTTAAATCCCTTAAAAATAATATTTGAATGAATTTTACATCAAAGATAATGTCAATGAGGTGAAACTATAGTAAACTGGGAGCACTATTCATGACTCACCATTGGATGAGTCACCATTGGATGAGTCTCCATTGGACGATTCACCATTGGAGGACCCACCATTGGATCGGTCACTGTTGGAGGGTCACCATTGGAAGAATTATTGTTGGATGAGTCCCCAATGGATGGATCAACCTTGAAAGAGTCACCATTAGATGACCCAACATTGGATGACTCATCGTTAAAAGAGTCACCGTTGATGACTCACTGTTGGATGAGTCATCGTTGGATGACTCACTGCTGGTTCTGTCACCGTTTGCTGACTCACCATTGGATGAGTCACCACTGTATGCATGACCGTTCAGTGAGATACCATTCAGAGAGTCACCATTTGGTGAGTCACCATTCGGTGAGTCACCATTCAGTGAGCTACCATTTGGTGGCACACTATTCGCGAGTCACTGTTGCAAGTCACTATTGCGAGTCATCATTGAAAGAAGCTACCACTGGAAAAATGGAAATTTGGAAAACTCTAGAAATGAGTCACCTTGACCTTCTAGAACACCTCAAACACCTTATTTTCATAAAGGAATTGACCAGGGAGTTTCGATAGATTACATCAAATAACTCTCAAATTACTCTTTCCCTAAAGAATCCAAAACCAACCCATAGAGGAAACAAAAAAATTGGGTCCCAACAACCTCCCTACGGGATACCTCTCAAAGATCATGCCACAATAGGATCTTAACTACATCATAAAAGGAAAAATGAAAAACCATGTGACAATCATGAGTATCTCCTAAACACTCTCAAGGGGAAGATACCTATAAAAAGAGAGAACACCATGATAAGAAATAAGAGAAAGGTATCTCATAAATGAAAAGGATTTACAACAACAAAACAGAAAATGTTACAAGAAAAGAGTTAATCATAAAAAAATAATGTGGGGTAATGAGAATGTATCTATGACTCACATTCCTAAGTAATATCTTCCATTCTATCGTGCTACCACAAGACACGAACCAAGAGGATAATATGACCATGCAACACCTTCTCTGGGTGGTAATGGATCTCTATAGGCCCCTCCCCAATGGTTGCATCTCATCAAAATCGATATCACCCCAATTGATGACATGAGAGTCATCATGAAGGTAAAGGTAGAGCTATGACATGTGAAAAACATCATGTATCTAGATCATCTACGGGGGAAGTTCTACCGAATATGCCATAGTTACAACATGAGCCAAAACCTCAAAAGGCCCAACAAACTGGGTAGAAAAATTACTCCCATGACCAATCCTTCACTACCCATGATGGGGAGTCACCTTTAGAAACATGTGATCCCCAAAATAAAACTCTAGAAATGTACTCCTATGTCCGGCCTATGAATTTTGATGATCTTGTGATGCCATCATCCACTCACGAATCACCTAAACCATCTCTTTCCTACTCTATACTAATGTTGGCCCAATAATTTATAAGTCTTTGACCAAAGTCCATCACAAAAGAGAACGGAAAGGTTGACCATACAAGGATTAAAATTACACCATACTGATGGTGGAATGAAATCAATTTTTGTAGGAAAACTCTATAAAGGGTAAGTACCTCATCCATAAACCTAAAAAATTCAAGACACAAGAGCACAACATTTCTTCAAGAGTTTGGATGGTCCGTTCTGTCTTCCCATCCGTTTGTGGGTGAAAAGAAGTGCTAAGGCCTAGGTAAGAACCAAAAGTATACTAGAGACCTCTACAAACCCTAGAGGTAAAATTAGGATCTCGATCAGAAATTATCATCCTCAGGACTCTGTGGAGTCTCACCACCTCCTCTAGATATTTCCTCAAAAAAACCTCCATCGAGATCGAATCCTTGAATTGAAATGAAGTGGGATGATTTCATCAAATGATCCACTACTACGCATACAACATCATAAACTCCCTAATCCTGAGGTAAACCCATAACAAAGTCCATCAATATGTCCTCCCACTCCCACTAAAGGACATCTAATGGTTGGATAAAGCCACCATGAATGTGGTGGTTGGACTTCACCTTCTGGCATATCAAACATCGATAAATTTTTTTTTCAAGTCCACGCTTCAACCCGGGACACCAAAACTGATCTCTCAATGCTAGGTAAATCTTTTTCATGCTATGATTTACCACTAAGGGTGAACTAAGGATCTCTTTTCAAACCATCTCATGCATCACCAAAGGAATGAAAAGACATCCCTAAAATAACACCTGGTGGTGTTCATCCTCAGACCAACCATCAGGGGCCTCACTACAAACAACTCAATCTCTCTGTTATACCACCTCCATATCCTTCAAATGGGACTCTTCTACATACTACACCAGATATGACTACAATATCATCTAAAAAAGACTCCTGCTGCCACTGAATTCTCCCATATCCAGATGTAATATAGAAATTTCATTCATCACTCTCTAAGAATACACTATTTCACACACTACATCACTACGTGAATTTCATCTCAACACATCTGCTAAAAAATTCCCCTTTCTAGGTGTATATGAAAATTTGAAGTCACAATCCTATAAGAATTCCATCCACCAATGTTGTCTCAAGTTCAAGTCACATTGTGAGAAAATTTACCTTAGGCTTTTATGATCAGTGAAGACCACAAAATGCTCTCTAATGAGGTAATGTCTCCAAAAAATCAGAAAAAACACCATTACCTCCAACTCAAAATCGTGGGATGAAATTTTTACATTCATGGGGATGAAACTTCTAGGACCCATAAGAAAAAACCGATCTATGCAACATCAGAACACAACCTAACCCCCAACATGAAGCATCATATAAAAACATAAATTGAATTCCTTATCCTAGTAGACAAAGAACCAGAGCGCTGACCAACTTATCCTCTAGATACTAAAAACCATCCTAAAACTGATCAGAACACACAAATGCCTATTCTTTTATGGTCAATGTTGTCATATAATTTGAAACTTGATATAAATTGGCTACAAACATCCTGTAATTTTCAGTGAGACTAAAGAAACATAACAACTCTTCCACTATCTTAGGGACTACCCAAGAAAAAACTGCTTCTCTAAATGATGGGTCAAAAACTACTCCCTATTGGTATTCATTATTCCCCATGAAACAGAATTCTAAAGCCCAAAACACACACTTCAATAACTTCCCAAATTGCTGATGTCAACAAATAACTCCCCAAATGACACATAGATTCTTTGAATGATCCTCCTAAAACATAGAGTACACAAGGGATATCTTCAATGAAAACCACAATTAACTTATCTAGAAACTCATGGAAAAAAACATTCATCAACCCCATGATCACAGTGGAAGCATTCATCACATCGAATGACAACACAAAGAACTCATAATGCCCATAACAAAAATGAAAAGCAGTATTTGTAATATCCTCATTCTCCACACAAAAACGATGATATCCTGGCTACAAATAGATCTTTGAGAACCAAATTTCACCCATCATTTGATCAGATAAATCATTAATCCGTGGAGAAAGATATCAGTTATTCACTCTCACTCAATTAAAGTTGTGATAATCGACACAAAAATGAAAACTTCTACCATCCTTCTTCATGAACAAGACTAGTTCACCCCAGTGTGAAATGCTTGAAAAAAAAACACCATAGTAGACCATCAATTTGTATATGAAGCTCTCACAACTCATAAGGCTCCATCCTAGTTGGAGGCATTGAGATAGGAGTCATTCCATATGTAGCTCAATGATGAACTCGATCTCCCATCAAGGGGGTAACATTACAACCTCTTAGGGAAATACATTAGGGTAATCTTATAGGGTCCTAGGAAATGTCAAATATTATACCTCCAATAACCCTAACATCTGCTTTGCTATTAATGATGATGAGGATGGAACATTCTTCTAACCCCTATGAGGGTATCGTTTTACAACAAACACTAATGGCTATCTTTTAGCATCAAATGACACCACCTGCCTCTAGAACCCATCCAAAATAGCCTACACCAAAAACAAAAAAATCCATGCAATGGATGAAAAAATATGGTTTTATTCATAAACATAAGAAATTTCTCCAAGAGAGGTGCTTCTCCAACACTATCTCATAATATCTATATACTTCAAACATGTCATATCGACTTCCAATTGGAATAGTCAATGCTAAGGGCACTGGAAGCCTCTCTACCTCAAGTCCCAAGGCATGGAAAAGGGAAAGTGATATGAAGGAGTATGTCACTCTTAAATCAAAAAACACATGCACCCAAGAAGAAAACAAGAAAAGGGTACCTCGAACGAAGCCTGGCTTGCCTGGAGATGGAAATGCTAACACATAAAGCTGACCATGAAATAATACAAGACTATTATAAACTTGATGACGAACACCTTCATAGCCTAACTTTACTCTATGAGGATGGGGTGTATCTCGAGGCTATCCTATGACGACCCTATCTGATCTTTGTAGATCCATAGCTGGTGCAACATCATACTGTTACCTTAGTTGTAACTTCCTTAATGGAGAAACCTATAATGGAACACCAGACACATGTTGACTGATTAGAAAGTTCAAGAACATATTCCACTTATGAACTTTTCATCCATAATAAAAACATGCACTTGATCCCTTAGTATAGTCTTGAGAGATGCTACCCTGACGAAACGATATGTTGATGTCTGAGACCTACCCCCATCCTAAAGAAAACTTGTGTTCCCTGAAAAATGTGAAACCCAAACCACAACTCTACATTGTGAGGAATCCTAAATAATCCCCTATCATGAAAATATGTTTCTGGATAACATCCTGTCGATGACCTATGCTCTTTCTAGCACCAAGAGATATGCCATTAGCATAAACAGGGTGACCTGGCATTGGATATCTGGATGCAAAGTCTCCTCAAATGTCTCGAACTAGCCTCCTCATTTAGAAATAGGTTCGAATAATATTATAGAGGGTTCCAAATATGGATCCAAAAATCTCACACACTAGATCTACCCTATCGAAGGGTAAGTAGATCCTAGCAATTGGCCGCCTTCATGGTCAAAGAAATAAACACAACCATGAACTATTCTTGGAACTTATACCATGATACTACTAACTCCTCATGATCCCCAAGGATCAAGAACCACCACTTCATCACTAACCCATGTAGCATCATCACAACCAATGATACCCAGTGCACTTTCTGATCATGGATTATGTTGAAATATATCTCATAATATTCTAATTATTCTTCTGTGACTGCATCTAAAATGGTTCCCTCTTACTTCTATAGACTCTAGAACTGAAATTCTCTATGTTTCATCCTCCAAGTGTTGTTAACATCAACCTATACTCTATGGTGATCTTCTGGCACTACCTGCTGAACATATTCTGAATGAACTTGATAAGGATGTTGACCTAGATCCATACCTAAAAAACAAAAATAGTTAGAGCTTCTAAACCTAGAATATGGAGTACTTTAACATGAAATAATATATTTCTTTTATTCATTTTATGTTAACCTATCCCATGTTCTACCCATTCAAGCATATGCATAAAGAAGAATGATTCATGATCCTTTCCTAGGTCTCTACCCTGCAAAAAAGTGTCACCTCATTTAGTAGCCAGTGTAAGCTTAAAGATTCATGAATTATGTCATATGGGTCCCTGAATAACCATTTCTAAGCTGATATCCCATGTTTACAGTGCATCATAAATTTAGCTGACACTGTTACCCTACCAACCCATGAAACCTCACTTATAACTAACTATAAAATCCATCTTATCCCTCAAACAGACCTATGATACCACTCGGTCATGACACCCTCCAAAAAAGATTACCCCTACTAGGTCAGAAATGGGAGATAATAGATAATGATGCCTGATTCCAGCCTTGATTAGGCCCCGATTTGGTGACTGGCACTAATCGTATAACAAACACACAGATGAGAGGTTTTACCATCTAAGAGAACACATGCGAAAAAGAGAGATAAGATAGAAACCAACCAACTCCTACATAGACCATAAAGTAAAAGAAACCCAAGAGAACATATGTAATGTCATGAAAGAACTACTACAACTGAAAGTAAAAACTGTAAGTACCAAAAGAAAAGTAATGGAAATAGTGACCATGAAGCCCAAACAGCTCCTGCAACCCACAAAATCATAGTAACCATCCTGATCTCAACCCTACTCCAATTGACCAAAAGAACAATTTTTATAACATAGGATTAGTATTATAGTATACTTAGTAGGATCCTCTCTAGAGCCTCTTATAGAAAAGTAAATAAATCTTGCCAAATTATATTGAACATGAAGTTAAATTAACTCATCACCTAAATAGTTATAATAAGTTCCCAACCTCTACATGGAAACTCTCAGCAAGTATTGAATACAAGAGAATATTATATAATAAGAATATCAAGGGTACCCTACTACCACTTCACCACTAGTTTGCTGATTAGCCCCAACATTTCACGTCATGAGAATCTTTCTCCAAAAAGGCTATCCTGAAAACAACTGGGAGAAGTACCACTACATGAAACTCGTGCAACACAACCACCACGTCCACATAGCCAAAAGTAATCAGGTAGTTTCGAGGAGCCACAAAATCTCTCATATCATGTATCATACATTTGGTATTATACCTCAAGTCATTACAACTCATACATCAAGTAAGTATCCTCAAGACATCACTACCTATACACGTTACACCAATATTAGTCCATAGGAAACTATATCCAAAATATATGTGTGTGAAATAACCACATGCCATTACAGCCCTCTACACACATATATGGGGAAAACTAACCATAATTCATACCAGTATAAGTAAATAACAAGAGAAGAGTGTGGGGTTAAAGGGGACAATCAACCATCCATCCTCCCACCAAGATGTTGGGAAAACACCCCTAGGGCTCAGAATCCCTGGGGTGTTAGTTTCCTTAATAGAAAGGGTGGAGTAGAATATAGAAACACAAAATTACATTATATAATATATCTTATAACCACAATATGGGAATAACATATTCATAGACTCAACTATAGCTAATGTCTCTCGGACTCCCATCTTCCATGGCTAAGACTAGATATCCTATAAACACACAACCATTTAAATTGCTAAATTAGGTTAATTTATCCTTTTTTATCAATTTAACTTTATATTAAATAATTATTTAAACATTAAATAACCATTATCAATCCCAAATTACCTTTCATTATCATTCCAGCAAAGATTCATGCATTCCAGGAAAAAGAAAACTGAGTCCATGACTTCTCAGAATCACAACCTCAATATTGCTTCCCATGGGTTAAATAATTATTTATTCATTTATTAATTACATTAACATTTTCCATAATTACATATTTTTAGGAATTATAGGATAACATCTTAAGCTACCAAACACAAGGGGCTCAACACAATGAGTAAATGAACTACCCATAGAGTATTTGGAACCTATAGAAGGGGTGTAGACCCATTAATCCATGATAAGCTAAACATGGAAAGCTTGTGGAATACCCCAGAAGTCTTCTCCTATTTTGGAAGGAGGGTAAACAAGACCATCTTACTCAATTAGTTGGGAAAGTAAAGAAGTTAAACAAACATCATGTTCAACAAACATCCAACTATCATATCAACAGATAAGACCAGCTTCCACACGTTCTACCATCTTCGGTGACCTCCCTGACTCCCACATACATAAAACGATGCATCTTACCACTCTAGGAATCAACTGCTTCCTTAACCACTAAGCCTATATTCCCCCACATACCAAAAAAACTAGGATCATATATCCTAGGCTCACATCACATCATAATCCACATGAAAAAACATATCAACGACCTCTTAGCTCCTAAGTAAGACATTCGGCCTTCACAGACAACGATCTCTCATGGATCTAATGCACAAGGCACTTGGACTTTATAAGCAAGAATGTAACCAAGGCCTTATAAGGTGATAATTTTTATCACACAACTGGTTCTTATTCTATCTTGAATGAACCAATTCATTATCATAGGTTCCAACTACATGAAACCTAAGAAACAATCTTCTCAAGATATCAAAAATTAATTAAACAATTAGTCTAACCTATCTTTAATACTTTTAATTAACATGAATCCGCATTATTTAGGTTCATTGAAAAATTTAATTAGACATTCATACTACAACAAAATTTTTATCATCAAATTAAAAAACTAATGGATTTATTAACATGCCTATTTAATCCTAATCCAATTAATTATAAATTAATTTCATCATTACATTCTTTACCAATTTCCATTAAGAACAACATGTTTAAAAAAGCAAGCATATATTTCACACTATCCAGAAAATCAAGAGCTAATAACATTGCTAAGAAATTGATAAGAATTCTTTAATCAGGCAGAAATATTTATTATTCCATTTTCATTATGACCCAATGGGATAAATAATGTTATCTCCAATTTTTCATGTAAATAAATAGATAACCAAAGAATCCCCTACCTTAGAAGGTATTCAACGTTCTTGACACAAGAATGGGCCAACAAAAAGGATCACTTTCACCTCTCCTGCAATGACTTCATCCACCTGAGGACACTACGACACCACCACACCAACCAACAACTAAGAAATATTCATTAGAAACATTTAGATAACATGCCATCACATGTAAAGGATAAACATGATAAAATAGATTGAGGAACCCAGAATAATAGAGGTAGAGTGTACCTAATATTGAAGACTACACTTCTTGGTTGAACCAAAATAGAGGGTGCACATGTAGTAAGAAAAACTCTAAGGGGAACCTGATCAAAGGCTACAACAAAATGCACAACTCCTATAGGAGGAAGAAATCTGGCCATCCATTACTAAGGGAAAACAAGAAAGAATAATAAGGGAAGAAGGTATCTCGACTTTTTGAAAATCTAAATGAAGATTCTATTTAGAGGCAGTTTAGATTATCCATTAAAAGTGGGTCTAGTCAAGATTACGTGTTTTGATTGAGTAAGGGACCCCAACGCTTAGGAAAATTTATATAGGAGTTATGGGTTTTAATTCATACTTAAATACCTTAAAACAAGGATCTGAATGCGTCTTACATCAAATATAACATCAAAGGGGTGAAACTATAAGAAACTGGAAACATTGTTCATGACTCAGCATTGAACGAGTCACCGTTGGACGAGTCACCATTGGATGACTCACCATTGGATGAGTCACCATTGGATGAATCACTATTAGATGAGTCCCCATTAGACGAGTGACCAATGGATGACTCACTATAAGAAGAGTCACCATTGGATGATTCACTGTTGGTTGAGTCACCATTGGATGAGTCACCTTTGGATGAATCACGATTGGACAAGTCACCATTGGATGACTGACCATGTGATGAGTAACCATCAGATGACTCACCATTAGGGGTGTCACTGTTGGATGACTCACCATTAAAAGAGTCACAATTGGATAACTCACCACTGGATGAGTCACCATTGGATGAATCACTGTTGGATGAGTAACTGTTGGATGAATAACCGTTGGATGAGTCATTGTTGGATGACTCACCATTTGATGAGTGACCGCTCTGCGATCTAACGTTCAGTGAGTCCCCATTTAGCGAGTCACCTTTTGGGTAGATACCATTTAGTGAGCCAACATTCATGAATCGCCGTTGTGAGTCACCATTTCAAGTCACTGTTGGTGACTGACCATTGAAATAAGCTACCATTAGAAAACTAGAAATTTGAAAAACTCTTTAAATGAGTCGCCATGACTTACTAGAACACCTCAAATACCAGATTTTCACAGAGGAATGGACCAGAGAGGTCCATGTCATTATTGATAGAAAAAATAAATATATATTCAAACACTATTGTCACAACTGGGGTAACCATAAGAGAAATTATAAAACATAAAATCTAAACAAGCTTGGTCAATCTTCTATGAAATATTGGTTTCCTCAACATCAAATATAAATTATTTTAAATTACTTAAATGATGACCCTAAAAAATAACCACAAAAAATGAAGGAAAATAAGCTCCCACTATGTGTATCATCCAAGAATTATATTTTATTATTATAGTTTTAATATATTTTTATATTTCACTTAGATCGGCTTCATCGAGTGTTCTTGAGAACATGAAAACATCTACCAATATTGATCTGGCCCACCAATGAGTTATGAATTCAAGGAGAAGTCATGGTATACATCAGAGGGAGGAGAAGAAGGAAATGATGAGGATTTAGGTTTTTAATGAGGTATGATATAAAAATGGGTTTGATCATATGGTTTTGATGGAACTGATCAGATGACCCGTGTAATAATAGGATGTTTTTAAATGAATCTACAATGTCCACATTCCATGATCCCACGTCCAAGATTCACTTGGAGCCACAATCGCATATAATGTTTATTGTGTCTTCCACCACATAATCCAACAGTTGGGTTTGAAACCCACAACACTCATACACAACATGCATCATGTATTCGAGCCGACCCGCACGGTGGCACCAACTCCCCCATGCACATCCTTTGTGCGCTCTGCAGGTGTTATATGCACCCACCACAACTGTATTTGAAATAACTCTCTCCCATGCCACCATAGGGGTTCTTAGTCGACCTTCCCCTGTTATAGTTGACCCCTAGTCCCACATGTGGTTGAGGTGAGTCATTTTTGGGTTTATGGTTTGGAAATTTTTTCACAGTAAGTAAAAAATATAAATGTTTAAAAAGAACGCCATACTAAAATTAATATTTCAATATTTGTATTTTATACATATATAAAAATTAAATAATTCTATTTCAAAATTTAATTTATTTCAACATATATATAAATATATTGTTTTGAACCTATTATATTTATATTATTTTACATTTTTTTTCCTGTTATTAATAATAAAAAAATTCCCCTAAATTACATTTATTGGGTGATAAAAAAATTACAATTTAACTATGGCTTTGAAAGAAAATTATTTTAAAAAAAATGATGTATTTAAATTAGAATAGAATTTATATTCTTCAATAAAAATATCATTTCTTTGAAAATAATTTAATTTAATTTTTATAAATTTAATATTTTAAGTTAACATATAATAAAAAATTATACTGACTAAAGATAACCATTTAATTACATAAAAGATTCTTTTTGTAAAAACAGATCTTAGTTTATTTTAATTAAGAAATAGTGTACCAACAAATGATTATTTATATCAAAGAATAATGGTAGAAATAATATTTATAATTTAAATAATATGGAAATAATATTTTTTAATCATTTTAAACTTCCCTAGGTTTATAAATTTATTAGATATATCCTTGAAAAAGAATAAAATCTTTGTTATTTTGTGTTTTTTTTATAAAAATATAATATATATCAAACACTAGCAAATGTTGAATAAAAAATATAGTTATATAATTTTAAACCCTAAAAAATTATTGCATTTGTAACACCCCAAGCTTTCACGGTACGTTTCCCTTTGAATAATGCAATAGCTTGCATTGTACGCAACTTTGACATTGTAACACACCACAACCAATCAAAGTAGCCGTTATGAATAGTAATTCCCACTTTTTGAAAATTTTTAAATGTTATCTTTAAAAATGGACTTCATTTTCGGATTCAGAATATTGAAATTAGCTTAGGGTTATTTTTTGGTATTTTTCTGAAAACATTCAATTTTTGATGAATAGTGAAAAACACTTAGTTATAATTTAAAACCGAATTTTTATTTAAATAATTATTTATTTTATTTAAATTTATTTTATGTCAAAATAGATACATAATACCTATATAAGTTCAATGTAATTCATTGGAGTCAGTTTATAATAATTTTAGATATATTAAAATTTTATTGAACTTTTCAGCGTATTTTACCCACCTCCTAGGAGAATTTGCAAATTCACATAAAACTAAATTTTAAAGCTTATGTGAGTGGAATTTCAAAAATATGATAAATATGGTTAACATCAAGGAGTAAAATGTGGTTCAATGAGGTGAAAATAATTTTTGGTGAATAGTAACTTTTTACTTTTATTTACCATGGTTAAAAGTAAATAGGGTAATTAAGGGTAAAAATGATATTAATATTACCATAAAACATGTCCTAATTCTATTGGAGAAGTGTATCTCGGCCAAAAAAAACCTTAGGAATAATATATTATCATTTAGGTCAACTTGGATTAGATTAGGATATTTATTATTTTTTAATTCAAAGAAGAGTTAAAAGAGTTAAAATCAAGGTTTAATTACTAAAACATTTTTAATATAGGGTTATACATAAGATAAATTCGATTGTAAATATTCATTAGAAAGATAAAAATATTTCCTAATTAATTTTAATTTATTTATAGTGATTAGATATTAAATATTTTAATTTATTTATGACACAAAGGTGATACAGTAATTACTTAATTAATGAAATATTAAAATAATTGATATTATAAATATCCAAATAAATGTAATTTGAGAATTTTTATGAATTAAAATAATTTTATAGGTTAATATGACATGTTATTATGAACATAATTATATTTTTTTGAAGTAATCACGCTGTTATTATTTTCACAAAAATCAAATTCCAAATAGTGTCAAAATTGACATAAAATTGTTTTTAAAACAAATATTATATTATTAATTTATATTCAATTCCTAAAAATCTAATGTTCTTCCAAGAAACTTATATAATGATATTTTTATCATTAATGTACCACTTGGGGGGTCACATAGAGGTATATAGTATGTTTATTAACTATATAATATAAAAATACAAAGAGACATGGTAAATGTCAAACTATTTAACTAAGAGTTAAATATAAATGATATGGTTAATATAGTGAACCAAACCTATCTAAAATATATTTTATGAAAGGATTTCTACCCATACCCACCTTAAACTTTAAATAATACACTTTTGAGCCATTATAAACCGAATATGAATTTATTATAAAATAATATTTCTATCTTTTCCAAAGGTGTCCCTCACCCCTCTTATAAAAGGGAACTCCCCCTTCTCTCTAATTAACACATTAAAAGCCTTTTAGATCGGCCAAACCCTGACCAAATACTCTCTAAACATCACTAAATTGATCATAGAAGCCTTATTTTGATTATAAAGCTATCCTAATGATCCCTTTTGATAAAATCAAAAGGAAGCACAGAAAGAAAAGGTAATGTTTTCACCACCATCTTTCAAGTTCCTTTCTTCTTCAACTTCTTCTTTATTTGTTATTTCCATTATAAAATAACAAATCTAGTATCTTATATATACTGTGATGTTATTATAAATATGGTACAACCATATTCAGTATTCTATCCATCCTTTGAAGGACATGTCACCATACGTGCGTATGTACGGCTTACCGTCTCCACGTCATGGTGTAATTGTTATTCAATATATTATTATTTGTATGGGTATAATAATGATGTTTAATTCATGTAAATAATAAATATAACATGATAATTATTCTTTATATATTATATACTATCCAATTATATATGATATTAATACCAAAATAATGATATTATCGCTTGTGCGTACGTACAGACAACCGTCTCCACGAACGCGATGAGATTCATTCCCCATTTTATCCATACAAGTATAATTCTCATTTTATGATTGAAAATAATGTTTTCGGACTTTATATAATTCTATATATGAATAATATACAACCTATCCATAACAAACATGACTTATGTAGCAAAACATATAAAAGAAAACGAGTATGTTAACACCCGAAATGACGATAATATAAGATATTATTAACAATGAAATGTTAAAAGATCATATATGATATAATATTAATGTATATGATTCTTGTATAATTCAATAACAATTATTTCACCATTATACAGGAGGATAACCTACCCTCGACCAAGGAAAAAGTACAAAGTAAAGGGTTTCTTATCTCACTTTTAATTTCGTAAGATTTCCATTCTTCACCACTTATTTATTACATATGGTGTGTGTACTTACCATGTTTGTATTCATTGTGTAATATACTTTAATTCATGTATATTTACATCATAATTTTATGATAGTTCTTTCATGGTTGTATGTTTCGTAAGTTACCAAATCAATAAGGGAATTTAAAATTTCAATTTCCACTCATTCGACTTTATGCATACTTCATCGATTATTTTACTCCAAGATTATATGTAGAATCACTATTCATTTGATTATGTCATAATTTACACTCCCCTTTCTGTTGATATAATTTTGATACACATAATCATTCCATTGATAATTTCTTAAGTCATCGATATGAACTTGATAAGATTATTTTTAGCTCAATCTCCATTTGTTGAGTTAAATATCCAATTCATTGGTGTTGTCTTTACAATAATATTTGTGAATGTCCTATGATTTATTTACACTTAATATCCAATCATATTGAGTGTATTTATATTCTTTAAACATAATTATGTTGTTGATTTATCCTTAACCTAAGGATACAGTCTTTATAAGATATTTCATCTCAAATTACATTCCATTGAGACTTCTTTGTTGTTATACACCAAATCACTTTTATATGGTGTACATAATGTACTTTGACATAGTATATCATCAATCCATTTATTTTCATGATATTAAAAAGATTCTCTTACCTCAATTATTTGTATTCAAGTGTCTTTATTTTGGTTAGAAACTCTAACCAAAATATCATTTTAAATGTTTTAAAAGTTTATTCTTTTAAATATTTCTCATTAATTTCCATGTTTTAAAAACGGTTTTAAGGATTTATTTATATAGACATTAAAGTTTTAAAATTAAAACTCATTTTAAAAGTTTGAAATTGGTATTGGACACTTTGATTCAAAAATCTATTTTTAAATGGATTCTTGACAAATAGTGTGACTATTAAATGTTTTCAAGATAAAGGGGGATATTTCTCTCAAATAGTTTTGATGATTATTTTCATCTATGTCAATATACTTAATTATTATTGATTGAGGTTAATATGTTACAATACAATATTACTTATTGTATTCAATGAGTTATGTTTGTCTGTGGATGTGTTTTTTTATACCATTCGTTGTTTGTGGATAAAGTATTTACATTTTGTATGCTATTTTTAATACGAATGTTTATGTTATGTTTGAAACTTTTCATATGAGTAATGCATTGGACTTACTAAGTGACGGGTGGAGACCGTTATAGCTCCACGATGAATCGGTAGGTCTCATGGGAAAAACTATTGTCCTGGCACAATTCCTTGAAAAAATCTTTTTTGTAGTCTTGGAACGAGGCCTTGACTATGTGGTTATGATAGTCTGGAATTATGCATTCGATCATTATGAAAGTGGTTATTGATATTGCATGTGGTTATTAGACTAGTAGAATATCCATGTGAATAAGTAAATAGAATTATTTCATTTTATCTTTTCCATATCATGCTGAAGTTCATGTTTAAAAGGCTTTTGTTTTAGTTATAAATTGCCTTAAATGATTATGCTTATTTATGAAAGTTTCCGCCATATTGTTATCCTTACTGAGCATCTAATCTCACCCCTTTCAATGTTTTATTTTTCTCAGGATGTGAAGAAGTAATTTATGAATGACCTGCAGGGATAGTATGAGGTGTTATGAAGACAAGATTTTGTTGTAGTTTTTTTTACTTTATGATGTAATGTAAGACTTATGAATATATCTATTGTTTCCAAGACTACTAAACTAATCAGTCTTTCGAGACTTGATCTTTTGTGATCATGCCAATGTTTTGTAATAATACACTGACTCTTGGTAACTGGGGTCAGTGTGTTACAGTTGGTATCATTGGAAGTTTAGTACAAACCTTGGAAACAAGATTTAGATAAACTCTAATTAGAGCACATAGTCCTAAGATAGTCTTTGAGGATTAGTATAAAAGAACTTCCTAGAATTTTGGTATTGTATAGATTTTGTGATTTTTCCAATCAATCAATCCCTCTCTGGATATGAGCAGGTATAGGTGGCTCTGGCACATATGTACCTAGGGGTAAAACCTTGAAAATGCTGCTTTGAGCTAGACTCGAACAGGAAGTGGTGCATGAAAATAGTCCTTGCTACACTCTTTCTTACGACACTCCCATGGGATTTTATTAGGATAATTTTCATTTTCTTTACAAAACAATTTGATTTATTTTAATATAATATGAGAATAAATGACCTTGATTAATCTTAAGGTGTTTCAAAATGAGAATATGGTGTCATGATATTCCTTAAATGATTTTATGACTACTATTACTCACACAATGATTTCTGGTTTTAGTCAATGTCTGGAGTCCAAGGAAGTCATAGTAACTTTGACAATGATGTAAAAGGTGGGAACGGTGGTGGAAATGAGCAAAAAAATGGAATGTTGATAGGTGTAAAAGATATCATGTTCATCCCAATCAGTTTTCCAAAAATATGATCAACAACATATATATTAACCGACTCTTAGACTCAACAAAGAAGAGAAAGGTGATAAATGATAAGAGTTCCAGCTGTGGAGACCCTGGAGAGAATAAATCCCAATTTCCATCATGCTAGAAATGTGGAAGGAGAAACCCAGGAAAGTGTCTCAATGGAAGAAATAAATTCTTTATGATTGGGAAAGAATGGCATAAAGTAAATAATTTCCAAGGAAAAATGAAGGGTACAATGGAAGAAAATAAAAATGATCCTAAGATTCCAATTATGATCATTTTTTGTAAATGTAAGGGAACTTGGACTCACCCAAGTCAATGCCATATTCTATAGGATAACCTCTTGGTCATGGAAGAACCAATGTGGAAATAAATGCATGGAAAAATGTTTAAAGGTATTAGGGATCTTAGTTGTTGAGATTACTTTGGTTAAATTTTCTCTTATATGTGTAACCCAGAAACTTATCAGGTGAAAATGATATTTGATGAAGAATTATCTTTTCTCATGTGGATATAGTTATAAATAACCATTTGATTTTATACGATCCTTGAATTCGAGGAAATTACATGTTATTTTATTTTGGGATGAAAATGCAAGGTATGAGATAACATTTGTGGTTAAATTATGTTATGGTTATTTTGAAGAATTTATCTCATTTTGGTAATGTTATAAATATAGTTTTTGAAAAAGGACAACAGGCAGACTGTGTGACAACCCGTCGCGTCAGAAAAAGTTGTGGGAATCGAACCCACAACCAGAGTGCGATTGGGATTTATTGCCTACCACTGGACTAAGAAAAGTCCCTGGTTAGTGTGATTAATTATTTTTGGTTAAATGATATTATTTATCAATAATAAGTTGGTTTGGGATCTTATGTATTATCAAATTAATACCCTTATTATAGGAAAATGATTTGGTGATTAAGTGATTAATGTTCTTTTGGAAGATGTTCGCTTTGTTGGGAACACTACATGCCCAATGAAAATAGAATACTATGGGATTTCATTTGAAGAGTAATGGTTGATTTTTATCTATGTTTTTATTGTGGATTTATAGTGATTTGGTTTATTTATGGAAAAGATTAACCTATAATAGAGAATATATGATTAGGTTGATTACTTTTAAGTATGTTACTTTAAGAGTAGTTGATGCCATTTGGAGATATAGTTTAATGTGGAAGACTACATAACCAAATTCTTCTATGTTTTGGGTTTCAATGTTAGTTAGTATTATATTGAAAGGTTTTAAGGACAATTGTTTATTGAATGGTATTTATTTTACATTGGGGTATTGATGGTTTAATTTTAGAAATTAAGATTAGTGTTTCTTTCTCTAAAGGAATATCCTTTTGTGGGATCATCAGAACTTGTAATAACCGTTTTGGTTTTGATTAATCTCTAAAGACAAGGTAAATTTATAGTTTATCCTTTGTGGATAATGTGATTCTCTAGAAGTTTATTCTAGCTCTTCCAGTGTGACAAAGACTTCTTGAATACTCATCTTTTAAAAAATGAGTTACTGGTAGAAATTTATTAAAGAATTAAACTCTACTTAAAAATTAAGTATATCTCATTATGTTCATAGTTAATCTCATAAATAAATTAATCATCTTTATGTAATGTAACATAAAAAAATGTTGTCCATTTACTTTTCATACTGGGAAACTAATGACTATTTGTCCCATCACAAGTTTGTGGTTTTCTTGTTGTTAACTTTTTCCTGATCATGTTTTCTATCCCTCTCCATTAGAACATGACACTTAGTTTATCTTCCATATCCATGTTTTCTAACATGGAATCCTAATATGGGTTATCATGGGTGAGTTTTGTACTTATCTTTCTTTCCTTTCAAGGGATAGTTTTATTGACTCGTTTTCTAATGTGGGACTTTACATTATATTCCCAAGCCCAAGTTTAAAAATTTCAAGGATTCAATTTATTGAAGGAGGGGATAATGTAACACCCCAATCTTCCACGGTACGTTTTCCTTTGAATAATGCAATAGCTTGCATTGTACGCAACTTCGAGATTCTAACACACCACAACCAATCAAAGTAGCCGTTATGAATAGTAATACCCACTTTTTGAAATTTTTTAAATGTTATCATTCAAAATGGACTTCATTTTTGGATTCAAAATATAGAAATTATCTTATAGTGAATTATTGGTATTTTTCTGAAAACTTTCAATTTTTGATGAATAGTGAAAAACACTGAGTTATAGTTTAAAACCAAATTTTTATTTAAATAATTTTTTATTTTATTTAAATATATTTTAGGTCAAAATAGATACATAATACCTATATAAGTTCAATTTAATTCATTGGAGTCAGTTTATAATAATTTTAGATATATTAAAATTTTATTGAACTTTTCACCGTCTTTTACCCACCTCTTAGGAGAATTTGGAAATTCACATAAAACATAATTTTACAGATTATGTGAGTGGAATTTCAAAAATCCAAGAGACAAGGTTAATATCAAGGAGTAAAATGTGGTTCAATGAGATGAAAATAATTTTTGGTGAATAGTAACTTTTTACTTTTATTTACCACAGTGAAATGTAAATAGTGTAATTAAGGGTAAAAATGATATTAGTATTACCCTAACACATGTAATAACTCTATTGGAAAAGTGTATCTAGACCACAAAAGACCTTAGGAATAAAATAATATTATTTAGGTCCACTTGGATTAGATTAGGACATTTATTATTATTTAATTCAAAGAAGAGTTAAAAGAGTTAAAATCAAGGTTTAATTACTAAAACATTTTTAATATAGGGTTATACATAATATAAATTCGATTGTAAAAATTAAATAGAAAGATAAAAATATTTTGTACATAATAGTATTTTATTTATAATATTTAGACATTAAATATTTTAATTTATTTTTGACACAATGGTGATGCAGTAATTACCTAATTAATGAAATATTAAAATAATTGATATTATAAATATCCAAATAAATGTAATTTGAGACTTTTTATGAATTAAAAAAAATTTATAAGTCAATATGACTTGTTATTATTGATTTAATTATGTTTTTTTGAAGTAATCATGCTGTTATGATTTTCAGAAAAAATAAAATACCAAATAGTGTCAAAATGGACATAAAAGAGTTTTTAAAAAATATATTATATTATTAATTGATATTCAATTCCTAAAAATCTAAGGTTCGGCCAAAAGACTTATCAAATTATAGTTCTATCATTAATGGACCACTTGGGGGTTTCTTAGAGTTATATAGTAAGTTTATTAACTATATAATATAAAAATACAAAGAGACATGGTAAATGTCAAACAATTTAACTAAGAGGTAAATATAAATGACAAGGTTAATATAGTGACCCAAACCTGTCTAAAATCTATTTTCTGAAATAATTTCGACCCATCCCCAACTTAAACTCTAAATAATCTACTTTGGAACCATTAGAAACAGAATATGTATTTATTATAAAATAATATTTCCAGCTTTACCAAAGGTGCCCCTCACCCCCCTTATAAAAGGGCACTACCCCTTATCACTAATTCAAACATTCAATGCCTTTTGGATCGGCCAAAACCTTCACAAATACTCTCTCAACTTCCCTCAATTCAAACTAGAGACATTAGTTTGATCAGAAAGCCATCCTAAGGAGCCCTTTTGATCAAATCAAAAGGAAGCACACAAAGAAGAGGTAATGTTTTCACCACCCTCTTTCAAGTTCCTTTCTTCTTCAACTTTTTCTTTCTTTGTTATTTAAATTCTAAAATAATAACTCCAGTATATTATATATACTGTGATGTTATTATAAATATGGTACAACCATATTCAGTATTCTATCCATCCTTTGAATGATATGTCACCGTACGTGCGTACGTACGACTTACCGTCTCCACGTCTTGGTGTAATTGTTATTCAATATATTATTATTTTTATGGGTATAATAGTGATGTTTAATTTATGTAAATAATAAATATAACATGATAATGATTATTTATATATGATATACCATCCAATTATATATGATTTTAATATCAAAAGAATGATATTATCACTCGTGCATACATACGAACTACGGTCTCCACGAACGCGATGAGATTCATTCCCCATCATATCCATACAAGTATAATTCTCATTTTATGAATAAAAATAAAGTTTAGGGACTTGATATAATTCTGAATATGAATTATATACAACCTATCTATAACAAAAATGACTTATGTAACAAAACATATAAAATAAAATGTGTAAGTTAACACCCGAAATAACGATAATACTAAGATATTATTAACAAAGCAATGTTAAAAGATCATATATGATATCATATTCATGTATATGATTCTTTTATAATTAAATAAAAATTATTTAACCATTATAAAAGAGACTAACCTACCCTCGACCAAGGAAAAATTAAAAAGTAATGGGTTTCTTATCTCACTTTTAATTCCGCAAGAATTCTATTGTCCACCACTTATTTATTACATGTGGTGTGTGTACTTACCATGTTTGTATTCATTGTGTAATATAATTTAATTCATTTATATTTACATCATCATTGTATGATCCTTTTTTCATGGTTGTAGGTTTCATAAGTTACCAAATCAATTAGGGAATTTGAAATTTCAATTTCCACTCATTCGGCTTTACGCATACTTCATTGATTATTTTACTCCAAGATTGTGTGTGGAATCACTATTCATTTTCTTATGTCATAATTTACACTCCCATTTATATGGGTATACTTTTTATAAACATAATCACTCTATTTATAATTTCTTAAGTCATCAATATTAACTTGATAAGAGTAGTTTTAGCTCAATCTCCATTTGTTGAGTTAAACATCCAATTCATTGGTGTTGTCTTTACAATAATATGTGTAAATGTCCTCTGATTGATTTACAATGAATATCCAATAAAATTGAGTATATTTATATTCATCACACATAATTATGTCTTTTATTTATCCTTAACCTAAGGATACGGTCTTTATAAGAGATTTTATCTCAAATTACATTCCATTGAGACTTCTTTATTGTTATACACCAAATCACTTTTATATGGTGTATATAATGTACTTTGACATAGTATATCATGAATGCATTTATTTTCATGATATTAAAAAGTTTTGATTACCTCAATTATTTGTATTCAAGTTTTTTTCTTTTGTTTAGAAACTGTAACCAAAATATCATTTTAAATGTTTTAAAGATTTATTCTTTTAAATATTTATCATTAATGTCCATGTTTTAAAAATGTTTTTAAAGATTTATTTATATGGAAATTAAAGTTTTAAAATTAAAACTCCTTTTAAAAGTTTCAATGTGGTATGAGACACTTTAATTCAAAAATCTATTTTTAAATGGCTTCTTGTCAAATAGTGTGACTTTTAAATGTTTTCAAGAAAATGGGGGATATTTCCCTCAAATAGTTTTGATGATTATTTTCATCTATGCCAATATCTTTCATTATTTTTGATTGAGGTTAATATGTTACAATAAAATCTTTATTATTGTATTCAATTAGTTATGTTTGACTGTGGATGTGTTATTTTTATACCATTCATGGTTTGTGGATAAAGTATTGACATTTCGTATGCTAGTTTTAATACGAATATTAATGTTATGTTTCAAACTTTTCATATGAGGAATGCATTGGACTTAGTAAGTGACGAGTGAAGACTGTTATAGCTACTAGATTCATAGGTAGGTCTCATGAGACAAACTAGTGTCTTGCCACAAGGCCTTGACAAAATCTTATTTGTAGTCTTGGAACGAGGCCTTGACTATGTGGTTATGATAGTCTAGAATTATGAATTCCATCATTATAAAAGTGGTTATTGATATTTCATGTGGTTATTAGACTATTAGAATATCCATGTGAATAAGTAAATGGAATTATTTCATTTTATCTTTACCATATCATGTTCAAGTTCAAGTTTAAAAGGCTTTTGTTTTTGTTATACATTGCCTTAAATGTTTATTCTTATTTATGAAAGTTTCCGCGATATGTTTATCCTTACTGAGCATCTTAGCTCACCCCTTTCAATGTTTTATTTTTCCCATGATGTGAAGAAGTAATTTATGAATGACCTACATGGACAGTATGATGGGATATGAAGACAAGATTTTGATGTAGTTTTTTTTACTTTATGAGGTAATGCAAGACTTATGAATATATCTAGTGTTTCCAAGACTGCTAAACTAATAGGTCTTTCAAGACATGATCTTTTGTGATCATGCCAATGTTTTGTAATAATTCACCGACTCTGGGTAACTGCGGTCAGGGTGTTACAACATTCATCAATACAATATTCCCAAAACATGATGAATAATTTTCTCAAACCACTACACCATTTTGGGTGTTTCAACACTAAAATATATCTTAGAAATAGTGTGAGTCACTAGAGGAATAAAAGTTCATATTGTCTCCTTTAATTGAACAAACTCTGCCCTTATCCTCAAATAAATCATCTCTAACATATCCTTGATGCGACATTCCATATTTCTTGGTGCGTTTATAAATGCACCATTGGCAATAACACATGTATTTTTTTCAATGTACATGACCTGAAGAAACTGTTTATCATCCAATTTTTCTAATACATTAATTTGAATAAAATTTATTATTTCAAACCTATATTTTAAGGTTTTTTATAATACATTGTAAAAAATATTGACAATATCCTTTACCGTCTCAAACTATTCATCAGATGTAAATGGAGAGGGTAACACACCTTATTTAGCCTTCTCATTGATTTATTATTAACGATTAATATTTTTATCATTAGGGTAAAAATTTACAAATACCAAGAAACACTATATTAATACAATTTTTCAACCTAATTAAGTGGATATTTTAAACACATATAGGACACCATATCATTACATTAAATTTCTACCATAAACAATTACCATAACTAGGACATTTTTTTATTTACCCAAACAACATGAACCTCAATGTGAAATCTTATTTTATATGAGAATAATAAATTATAACACCCATATCATATATAAATTTTATATCTTCAATTGATTGATCTAAAAAAACATCAACAACTTTAATAGGTATTTTTTCTATAAAATAAGAAAACAAAACATAAAAAACTTTCTCTTTACACATAACCACACTGGGAAGTTATAGTTCAAGAACATAATAGATCATATAATTTGAGTACTTATTTGTCCACCAAATAAAGTCATTCCATCTATAGATAACACATCATTGAGGTTTCATATATCTCTTCTTAATTCAGGATTCTTGTGATCAATTTTATACCACTGAGGGTCATCATCTTGGTGTCTAATTTTTTCATGTTGATTTTTTTTTCAGAATTCAATGGTACTTGGATTGTTATCTCTTTAATTTCTTATTATCATCTAAATATTAAAAATATTATAAAGTACCATAGAAATTTTTAAAGGCATGATTCATTTTTATTTTACCGAGCTACATCACATTTATTATAAAGACCCAGCCTTAAAACATTAATTAATCCTAAATTAAATGTATAATTCACATTGAGAATCTTTTCAGGTTTAGAGTTTTAGATAATTAGGCCAATTTATTACATTACATATCAAAAATTACAAAGTAGACACTTCTACCTAGTTTCCATTTTTTCATAAAATAAAAATTCTTGAAAAAAAGACTCATGTATAGTTCCATGTTTTAGACAGCAAGACTTTTCCTTGATCCCATCCTCGAACCTATTCATCTTTAAGTCCTATTGAAAACATATAAAAACTTGGGATGAACATAAAAAATCATTAAGCGTTATAAAAAAATAAAGAAAACATTAGTTCATCAATACATACATAATATAAGCTCTTTTCCATACCTCATGAAGTCATAATATGTATAAATAACACATAAAAATCATAAATCATAAAGGTGACTTGTGGAATACATAACATACTTACATTATAGATTTCAGATATATGTAGGGAGTTACATTTGGAATAACCATCACAACATATTACCTAAATCTATTAGGAGAAACATTCATGTTTACCTCTATCACGTTACCCAATGCATTGGAGATCTATCTCGGGCTCACTCGCCCAAGAACCATAACATAATCATAACACATAACATAATCATAAAGGAAAGATAAAATTCTCACATTACAATAAAAATATATCATTTAAATATATTGAAATAATAAATCCATTCTCAAAACCATTTTCAATTCCAAAATACATAAAAAATAGTATATGGTATTTATTTTTCTTTTAAAATCATTATGGCTTGTTAAGAAAGCCAAAGATCAAATAATACTTGTGGCGGTGGAAAGGACGTTGTCACCACATACATAAAAAAGAAACATTCCTTTATGTCATTTTGTAATAATATTCATAGAAAAAATATTCCTTTTGAAAACCATTGAATTAATTTATAAGAAAAAGGGTATAATTATACACCTTATAAAAGAATTTCATGTATAAATGAAAATATGCCTCAATGGAAGGAGATTGAGATGAAGTCCCTTACAGAGATAATTTTTGTAAATAAAATAGATCAATTATGTATATTAACTAAAATTACACATAAAGAAATTATAAATACAAGATAGGAAGTCCAAATATATATCTCACATAATCACAGTATGGCATAATCAATATGTAGAAGTTTAACCCAAATAATGGTAATTGGGTTGAGAAGTTCCCTTATATCATGTCCGACTTGACCCGTTCGTTATTTAATATTCTGAATAATAAACTAATGTTAATTTATACTTTATCAAGAACATTTTTTCATGTTTATTATTCATTTTATATCACTTATTACCATGTTATAAACATTATGTAATCATTTAAGTTAATAACAGTCGTTTGGTCAATATTTGGTAATTGAGTCAAAAATGAACTTCTTATAATTAAAAGTTGTTCATGTGGTCAAATTTCCTTTATATCTATAATGATATTAATGATTTATATATCATATATATAATATATTTTTAGTATATATATGTATTTATAATAGTACATAATATTTGGTGATAAGAAATGAAATGCACCGTTCATGGAGACGGTAAGTCGTACGTAGGCATGAATGCTACTTTTATTACTATTTCATATCTAATGGATTAAAAACATAATGATACATAGGTATATTATAATTCCATTATAATATCATATATAATTTTATTAACTCTTTCTTTTATATATCCCATGTATGGTATGAGAAAGTCATATCATTTTGAGGGAGTGGTAGTCCGCACTTCCTCAAATGAAATTATCGTATTTACCCTCAATGGAAACCATAAAGGTATGCTATAGATGAAAAATACAGAGGAAAATAAACAATATAAATATAATATATATTGTCACGAACCGAATCTGGTCGCCTTCAAACTCGGCACCCGACCCGGTCCATGGCAAGACCCGAAGGGCGTTCCCGATCCCCACGGGCTGACACAAGTGCCCGGGTTTGAAGGCGACCAGATTCGGTTCGTGACAAAATGGTATCAGAGGAGGTTCAGGTTAACTCTTTGGGTCATGTTATTTGGGGAAGAGTCAGGATAGTATGGAGTTAGGATTGTTGGGACATGGAATTCTGGTTATGGGTAGTGTGCTTGATCACCACACCTCATTTCAGGATTCAAGTCGCCAGGGGAAGTTGGGATTTGTCTATGTCTTTTGGTTTTCTTGGTTTGATGATGATTAGGGGAAATGAAAAGAGAGTTGGGTTAATGGTCTCAATGAGCTCGCAGGGTCTGGCAAGCCATGTGGAGCTGGGGATATTCCCTAGAACACTCTCTGTGACAGTGAAGTGATTGGAATATGGCCGCCAACCATATGTCCAAGTCACCCACTGAAACTAGTTTCCTCTTGCACTGTTTTGTGCTTAGGTTTTGAAACCTTAGCACTTTGGTTTTAAGAAGTGTAAAGTTTTTGTGAAATGATTTTCAAATAAAGAGGGAATGGTTTGGTTTATGAAATGGCGGAACTTAATTTTCAGAATTATTTATAAATAGAAAATGGTGTGATTACACCTCTTTTGAAGGCATAAACTGTATTGAAGGTGGTTTTGAAAAGTGTTTCCAATAGAGTTTTCTAAACAATCAGAGTGTGTTTTAATGGGATGAGATGTTTTTAAATTGATGTGAATATCTTGAATGTGAGTTATTTTCTAAATGGTTGTGACTTTATGAAAATTTTTGTAAGATGTGAGTTGGGATTTTGATCTCGTGGTTAGCGGTTATGAAAAAAAAGGGATGTGTTGGTTGACCGTGTTGGTTTTGAAAAGTGGAAAGAATTTTTGTTTTAACCTTTGGTATTTCCCTTAGTGACCACATGCATGGGGTTATATGGGATGATGGATGGTTGATGGCATGAATGGATGAGTGCCGGGACGGATATGAGGAGGGTGTCTGGTGTGGCACAAAAACATGCATGTGTGAGGCCCATGGGGTACCATTGGTCGATACTCTTACCGCTGAGCCGCTTGATTTCAAAGAAATGGTTTTAAAGAAAAAAAACATGATGTCTTGATGAATAGTTTTGGGATGGTTTGTATTATGGGTCTTTGAAGATGTTGTTTTTGTGGGATGTTTTTTTTAGTCCAATAACCTCTCCTGTTTGAACTGTGTTTTGGGTTTGTGTTTGGTCGGTAAGCTGTGTTGTAGGGACGGTTAGTGGTCTCTTTTGAAAAATGTTTTGGGATGCCTTTACGATAGTTCCCTTCATGTGTTTGGATCTGGTTTATGGCTTGTTTTGACCAATGGACCAGGTTGGTTGGGTCCTTGGGTTCTCCCATTGGATAAGGTACACCCCCATTAAAGGTTAATGCATAACTGAAGCGCAACCCAGATTGTTTCTCCATTGGAAAATCCTCCAGTTGATCAATATAAGGAATCCATTTCTTGAGATTTTTAGATTGATTATACACCCTTTCCTTTATTGGTTTTGTGTATCCTCTTGTAGTGGGAGATTGATTATGGATGGTTGAAAGTGACTTTAGCCTCTTAAGTTTCCTAATTTTTCGAAGGTGGAAGTGTTCTGGGTTTGTTAGCATGGATGAGTATTTGGATGGTGTCTAAGAGGGCCTCTGGGTTCTTCATAGTTTCCTTGAAGCAAGAGTTATTATTAAACCACCAATTTTGAGATTTTGGTCCTGATAGGATATTGTGTCCACTTTTTGGACTTGTCTGTTGTTTAAGGACTTGGTATATGGTCATGTTCCATGTATTGTTTCTATCAATCACAAAGGTCCTGTTTGGTGACGCATTGTGATGTTGTGTGATCTTTTGACTGTAAAGGTCAAGGTCACACAATCCTCTTAGGTTCTCTGTTATGTTGGGAGTATATATCCCTTGGAAAAAACATCAAATCCTCTATCTTAGTGGATGGTGTTTATACGTGTCCTACCCTTCTGTTGTTTCTCACCCAAATAAACAAGGTGCGATGTGTGTGCTTATTCTGATCCCTTGTTTCAGTGAAATGTATGGTTTTGGTAAAGTGAGTTATGGAGTGTGTTATGTCTTGATGAACCCATCAGGGTATGTGGTGTAGTTGTTTGTGGAACCGAAAGAAGAAGTTCCACATAGGGGTTTCAACAGCCAAACTGCGTGGCCGAAGATGCTTCAATATTTTGACCTCCAGCCATAGGTCCCGGAGAGAAGCTGGCGCGTAGTCAGGGGAAACCCCAGTGTCGTTTAAACCCTTGTACAAAGTCCTATCCTCATTATGAAAGATAGGAAGATTTTAAACCTATGGTGTCATCATATTTCTTCTGTTGTTCCTGTTCGGTGGAAATAGTTGGAGGGTCTTGTACCAATGTCATCACACAATGTTATTCCCTCCCCCTTTGGTTTCCATTGAGTCTTTGGAGAATGGTTGGAAATTTGGCTAGACAAGTTGAGCACACGGTTTTCACATGGTTAGTTCTAACCGTGAACAAAAAAAATAACCATGCAGATATAAGGATCCGCATAGTTATCGCACAGTTTCTCAAACTAAGTAGACTAACTGTGTGACCGTCCCAACTCCTTAATTTTGGGGTCTTTTCATGTCGGCCCACGCCGGTCGGTTAAGATGGTTGGTTCTTGTGGTGGGAAGACCCACCATGGGTATCGTGCATATTATTTTGTAAATTTCTAATGGATGTATACCCCTTGTACTAGGGAGTCTGTTTGGGCCTTCCCCTATTACTGTCTTGATTTTGTCTCGGGAAAAAAAAATTAAGTTGTCTCTTATGGTGGGGAGCTCATTTGTGTCTCTTCATACAAGTAACTCATGTTTTTCCTTGGTATTATATGGGAAGTAGGTAATATCATTTGGATATATCTAACTACTTACATCTTCCTTGGGTAAACTTTGGGACTGGAGAGTGCCCAATGTATTAGTTAAAGTAAGGTAAGTGTAACCTTGTTCGATTTTGTTGTTCGTTTGAGTGAATTGCTTGAGTTTTGTTCTGATAGTGTTTGAGGTGTTTTCCTTTGGGATAAAGCCTGAATGTGATTTATTGTTTTAGGAAAGTGTTGTATGATTTTGTTGTAAATTATTCCTTCCTTAATTGATCAATGGAGGTGTTTTGGCCTTTGGGGGGCGAAACCTGGAAAGGGAGTACATCTTGGTTTATCAGTTCGGTTTGGCTTTCGTATCTGGCCTTTCTGTAGCTTTCCGGGGACGGAAAGTTTTCATGGTGGGGAGAATTGTCACATAAATTAATTATTTTGAAGTTAAATTTCATTTTTTTTCCTTTCATTTTTTGTTTTGGATGGTTTCCAAAGGTTTTATGGAGAAATAGATGAGTTTTCATGAATTGGGCCAAACCGCGAGCCCAATTCCAGATTTAAAAATAAAATTTGTTTCCTTTATAACTTTTTCATTTTTTTATATTTTTCCTTAATTCCAACTCCTAAATGTCCTACCCTGATATATTAACACCACAATTAAAATTTGGAGCCTTTGGAAATCCATAACCAAGGTTTATGTTGGTTTTTATTTAAGGGATTGAGCCTGCCCGAAAGCCCAATTCCAGTTTTAAAAATAATATTTGATTAATTAATAACTTATTCATTTTTAAGTATTTTTCGGTGATTCAAAGCCTCATATGCGCCCCTTGAACCCAGACACGCGCCCAAGCTATCTCTCCCCTCTTTGGAGCTCTTCTTCATCGCGATTTAGTACTGAACTTATTAGGGTTTCAAAAATCGGGCAGATTTGGAGAGGTAAATTGATCCTTTCATAACTCCTTCATTTTTCATCCTTTTTCCCCCATTTCAGTCCCCACATGACCTAATATGAATCCTTCGAACCTCAATACCAGTTTTGGGTACTTGGTGATTCATTATTTTGTGGATTGGGGACGATTCCTTCAAGATATTTCAAGTAAGGGAATTCCTTCTTGGTTCCTTCCATCCTCTTTTAGTTTTATTTCCTTTTTCTTGAAGTTCCTCATGTCCAGATGTTGGGGTTCGATCCTAATGTATGATTTGGTGTCTTTTGGGTAAATTTTTGTGGTTTAGGTCTGGATTTGTATTCCTTTTGGTGCAACGGTGGTGCGCTTAAGGTTTCGCACCAAGTTTTGAGGGTTTCGACACATTCGGTAGGTGATTCCGTGGGTAACCATTTAATGATGAGTTAGTTTGCTTGATTAAATAATTTTGAATGTTCCTTATGTGCTGTGAATTATGTGAAAACCATTTTTGGTTGCAATAGTAAAGCATTTGTTTTTAGAGTTACATTTTTGCTTGAAGTGTGTATTTTTTCAAATGTATTTCATGTGTTATATCTTGTGGTAGTTTTGTAAAATGTGGAAGTGATTTATTAGTTGTTGAAAGGGGCTGAAAATTATGGTTAGGTAATGATATAGTTCCATGTGGGACTAAAAATGGGGTGTATTTGAATGGTTTTATTTGTATAACCTTGTTATACTCCTTGAAAGTGTTTTATGGATTTGTGTGTTCTCATGGGTATCTTTTGTGATATTATTCAACGTGATTATATAACATTTGAATGTGGATTATTTCATGTTTATTGGGCTGCCAATTCTGTTTTGGTAGGGTCTTGGTGTGCTTTTGGTTTAAAAAGAGATTTTTGAAATGGATTTTATGTGCAAGGTTTGGGTATACTCTTTATAATTGTTTTATGAAAGTTTTGAATGCTTTATTGGGTTGTGTAATAGGTGAAACTATATCAGCAAACTGTTTTGGTAGGAGTATATTTTTAAAAGGTACATTTCATTTGTGAAAATGCTGCTATGTGATATGTATCATCTTGTAAATATTTTATTAAATTGTTTGAAGGAGATATTTTGGAGTGAAAGTGATGTGAAAGTGATGTGGAGTGTTTTGTGTGAGTGTGATGTGAAAAATTGAATTTTTGAATATGAAAGAAGTGTTATATTCCATGTGTGTGGGCTGTTATATGAGTTTAAATATCATATAATTGTTTTATAAAATTGTTTAATGGTTTTGTGGAAGTGTTGAAGAAATGTGAAATGTGTTGTGGGCTATTTTGGTGTGATTCGGATTTCAAAATCATTTTGAATGAAAAATGGATTTTTTGTGACTTGTGTGGTATACATATGGGCTGTTTGGTGAATTTGTGATGTGGAAATAATATTTTCATGTTCAATGTACATTTCTTGATGTTTTGAACATGTTTGAGCACAAGGGGAAAACCTGGGTATCTAGGTGGGTGGACGTGTACTAGTATGCTAGTGAATCCGTGGGGTTTGGCCTCAGTTTCACTTAGCAAGATTGACACTTACAACTCTAACTAAACTATGATGATGATGATTGGGGACCACTAGGTTATGGGTATGTTCCCTACTAGTGGATCGTGCACGAGAATGGATATTTGTGATGGTTACTCTCACCGAGATACGAGGTACCTGGGACCCACAGCTAGCTAGTGCCTAGGTGTTACTTCCTATTTCTTGTGCTCATTGTTTACTTTGTACATACCGTCGGCATACGGTATAGTTGGTTGGAAAATTCAGTAGTGTTGACATTTTTTTTAAAAGTGTTGATTCTTAATGATAGCCCACTTGAAAACTGTTTTTATTCAAAGTAGCATCTTTTAGAAATTGTAACTAGCTTTTCATGTTTTTGAAAACTTGCATGCTTTTCGTCTTTAAATGTTTATCAAATGGAATCTCTTAGTGGTGGTATCCTACTGGGCATTGGCTCACACCCTACTTACACCCTTGGGTGTAAGTAGACATGGTTTTTTTTTGTCGCAGGTTGGGTACAGTTTTTTTTGTTCCAGTGGTTCGGGTTTCTAGCAGGTCCTTGGTGGTGAAATCTTGTGGAGGTGGCTTGTGAGAGGTGCCCCTTGCCATGAGGGTTCTTGGGCTGTCCTTATTTTGATTTTTAACTTTGGTATAGACCTTTTGAGTTGTTTTAAGCCATGTAATTCAGTTCTGAATTTTTGTAAAAGATTGTTTGGTTTGAAAAATCCAGATTTGTTTCATTGGATTCTTTTGTTGTTTTATGTTTATAAACTCGGGTAAATCGTTCCCAATTTTCATTTTATGATACCCGGGCACTTGTGTCAGCCCGTGGGGATCGGGAACGCCCTTCGGGTCTTGCCATGGACCGGGTCGGGTGCCGAGTTTGAAGGCGACCAGATTCGGTTCGTGACATATATCACATATAAATACATTTCCATCTCAATGGCCACCGTAAGAGGTGGTAGGAGAATATAGAACAATCATCATTTCGTGAGGTAGTAGTTCACCGTCCACAGAAATTGTATGTTAATTACCAATTAGATAGAGGTGTGTGGATGTGTTGTTCTAATAATTTTCAAAAAAACATCCTAGTATATATAGGATATTGGTTTTGTTACAAAACTAAGTAATAAACAGAGTTTTGGGGGTTGGAGATGTAAAATAAAAGAAAATAACTTAAGAGAAGAGGTTACCTTTAAATTTGGTATCTCCCTTTGGTTTGAACCAAAAGGTTTACTTGAAGTGCCTTATACCTAATGTAAGGCATCTCGGAGGAAGATATGGATTTATGGATTGTAATTGGGCAGAGTATGGATGAGACAAGGGGCTTGAGAAGTGTGAGGAATGGGTTAGAAGTGAGGGTTTTTTTATAAGGGGGAGGAGGGGCTCTTTAGGAAAGTGTGAAAATATTATTTTATTATATAATTATTTTCTGTTTATAAAGGACCAAAACTTTGTAAATTCAAAGATAAGATGACTAATGGTCTAAATAAAATCATCCAATAATAATTTGATAGGTTTTAAATATTATTTTAATCTTATAATCTTATTTATTTAAATAATTCATAAATGAGGTAAACACTACATCATTATTGATTCATAAATAATTTTATTAATTTTATATTAAAAGATATAACTTATATAACCCTATGTAAAAATTTATTTACTAAAAGATATATGTTTATGTCATTTTTGACTTTACTTTAAATTAATTAATATAAAGTGTCATTATCACTCTTAAGTGGCTCTATGTGGTCCCAAAATCACCCCAAGCATGAAAATTGTTGGAAATGTATCAACCAATATGAATAGGACACATGTTAGGGTAATATAATATTATTATAACAATATTTTGTCACCCTTATTCACTAGATTTACCCTTTAACCATGGTAAATAAAATTTTTACTGAAGTAAACATTCATAATGTCTAAAAAGAAAAGTCACATATTTAAACAATTTTGACCTCCTGATTCCAAATATCAAATCAATTTTTTCATATTCAAGACACATTAGTGGCAGAAATTAATTTAAAATTAATTTCTGCTGTCCAAACAATAAGCGTGTTTTAATGAAATAATAACTATCAAAAGATTGCTACTTGTTTATGTCAAATTTCAAAGTGTAATTACTTATAATGATCAAAATAGGTTTAAATGGTAAAAACATAATCTAATTACACATTAAAACCAATTAAAATGAATATATAACTATATAAATAAATTATATTAAATGGCGGTTTTGAATTAAAAATCTTTATTTTCACTATTCATTAATAAATGAACATTATAAAAAAAAATACAAAAAATTTACCCAAAGTAAATTTTGATATCCCGATTCTAAGGAATAATTCTATTTTGTTAAATATATCATATAAAAGTGACCAAAACTAGATTTAAAGAGGGTTCGCTATCAAAAGGTGGTAAATCGGCCCTTTAATGAATATTAGAGTATGTATGATTAAAATAGGATTTATTCAAATTTTAAGACTCTAAATTTTATTGGATAAATGTAGAAACATTTAATAAACAGGTATAATAATATTGTAGTTAGTTCTATTCATTCCCTCTATTACAACATCTAGGCGTTAACTACCATTTAATATAATAATATTATATTATTCGCGTGCAACATAAGATTTCAAAGAAACTCATTGTTGCATATAGGGTACGCCATCGAACATAGAAACCCATTTAAAGTAAAATTAATATTTAATTCATAAATATTAATAAATATTAAAATGAATTATTATTTATTTACATGTAAGGTTACATCCTTCTCCCCTTTTGGAAATTGCATCCTCACAATTTTTATTCACTTATCAAATAAATGAGGGTATTTATCCCTCATAGAATTTTCAGATTCCCACGTTGGATCTTCAACCATATGGTTTTCCACAAAACCTTTACCCAATGAATTACCTTATTCTGCAACACTTACTCTCTTCAGTCAAGAATCTGGACTTTTTGTTCCTCATATTAGAGATTCCCTTCCAACTGGACTACCTCTGGGCTCAAAACCTGAGATGGATCCAACATATACTTTCTCAACTTTGAGACATAAAAAACATTGTGTACATAGGATAGAGTTGGAGGTAAATCCACTCCGTAATCAACTGATTCAACTTTCTACAGGATTTCATAGGGTCCATGAATTTCAGACTCAAATTTCCCTTCTTACCAAATTGAATCACACTTTTCCAGGAAGAAACTTTGAGAAAGACAAGATCACCGACCTCAAAATAGAGATCCTTCCTCCGGTTGTCTGCATAACTTATCTACTTGCTCTGAGCTGTTCTCTTGTGATTCTAAATAAACTAAACCTTTTCTGCCATCTCTTCTTCCAATTCTAGTCCCATCAGTTTTCTTTCACCAACTTCATCACAAAAATCTAGAGTTCGAAAATTCTTTCCATATAATGCCTTAAATGGATCCTTCTATATAATGGAATGAAAACTGTTATTATAAAAAAATTCAACCAAAGAAATATGTTGGTCTCAACTTCCTTGGTAATCCATTGAGAAAGCACATAACATATACTCCAAGGTCTAAATTGTTCATTCTTACTGCCTATTAGATTGAGGATGAAAAGCTATACAAAAATATAATTCAGTACCCAACAACTTCTAAAGGCCTTTCCAAAAGTTAGAAGTAAACCTAGGATCACAATCAGATATAATGGAGATGGGAACACCATGCAACCTAACTATATCTTTAACATTCAATTGAAAAAGTTGATCTAAAGAAAATGTATCTCGAGTAGGAAAAAAAAGAGAAAATTTATTCAACCGATCAATAATAAACCAGATGGCATTGTTACCTTGATATGTATTTGGTAATCCCAAAACGAAGTCCATGGATATATTTTTCCATTTCTACACTGGCACTGGTAAAGACAGAAGCATCGCTTTTAGTAACTGCCGCTCTACTTTAACCTATTTACAAGTCAAACACTTCACAATAAAATCAACAATATCTCTTTTCATTCCATCCCACCAGTAATAATCTCGAATATCTTTGTGCATATTAGCACATCCTGGAAGAACTGTAAATGGAGACCTATGAGACTCACATAACAACTCATTCTTCAACTATGAATCACAAGGCACACATAATATCTTCCAAAACTTCAAAACACAATCATTATCAATGTTAAAATTAGGTAACTTACCCTTTTGAACCAACCCTAACTTTTTCTGCAACTCAATGTCTTCCTTATACACTTGCTTAATTCTATCTGATATAGATGATCCCACTCACTCCTGAAACAAGACAGAGTAATTTCCTGTACTAAAAACTTCTATGACAAAGGTCATCAAGTCTTTAATCAAAGGATCTTATTCCAAATGTAACAAGGTTAATATAGAATTAATTTTTTGACTCAAAGCATCAACTACTTTATTTTCATTTCCTAGATGATAATGGATCGTGCAATCAGAATCCTTGATTAATTACAATCATCTTCTCTATCTCATGTTCAATTATTTCTAAGTGAATGTATACTTTAAATTTTTGTGGTCAGTATATATTTTTCATTTTACTCTATACAGATGATGCCTCTAAATTTTTAAAGAAAAAAAATAGCAGCTAATTCCAAATCATGTGTAGGGTAATTTAACTCATGAGGTTTTAAATGATGTGAAGCATAAGCAATTACCTAATAATTATGTATAAGGAAACAGTCATGTCCTTTCAAAAAAGCATCATTGTAGATAAAAAACTCATCATTTTTGGAAGGCAATTCCAAAACTGGAGCATTCACCTTTCTTCTTTTCAATTCCTCAAAGAAATCATCACGTTATTTTGTCCAGATAAACTTAACACCTTTTCAAGTTAACTTCATCATTAGAATAGATAACCATGAAAAATTTTCAACAAAACTATGTTAATAAGTTGGTAAACTAAGAAAACTACGAATCTCGGTTATATTTTTGGGTCTTGGCCATTCTTCAACAACTTTTGTTTTAGTAGGATCAATAGTTATTCCATTTTTTGAAACAATGTGACCAAGTAAATAAATTTGTTTTAACCAAAAATCAAACATGCTAAATTACCCTAATAGTTTCTTTTATTTTATGGTTTGAAAGACAAACCTTAAATGACTTTCATGTTTCTCATTACTTTTTGAAAAAACCAAAATATCATCAATGAACACAACCACCATTTATCACCATAGTAAATTGCACAATCACTACAACATACAGTTCAATTCGGATTATGACCATTTAAAGATGTTTATTTAGAAGGTCATTTCCCTTAGTAAGCCATCGTAGCACAACTGCCCTGTTTCCTTTAGAAAAAAACCATCTAAAACACAGAAATATCTTAGGCAAAGAAACATGGAAATCTGAAAATTCTATATCATTTCATTATTAACATAAATTAATTTATGGATATTAATTTAACAATACCCTAACTTCTAAAGTTATCTAAACCGAACTTTGATACCAACTATATGGACCTAGCCTTAAAAAATTATATAATCTTGAATTAAATGAATAATTAACATTGTGGGTCTTTCCAGGTTTAGAGTTTTATGAAATTAGGCCATTAATATTATATTACATCTCAAAAATTACAAATTAGACATGTCTACTCAATTTACATTTTTTAATAAAATAAAAACTCTTGAAAAAAAGATTCATGTCTAGTTCCATGCTTTAGACATCATGAATTTTCCTTGATCCCATCCTTGACCCTATTCATCTTTAAGTCCTTTGAAAAACATTTCAAAACATGGGATGAATATAAAAATCTTAGTAATGGTTATAAAACAAAGAAAGAACACACTTGTTCATCAATACATACATAACATAAGCTCTTTATCATACCTCATGAAATCATAATATTTATGAATACCACATATAAATCATAAATCATAAAGGTAACTTGTGGAATACATAACACACTTATATTGTATATTTCAAAGCTACGTAGGAAGTTACATTTGGAATACTTATCAAAGTATATTCCCTAAAATATCTTATGAGAAAAATTCACGTTTACCTCTGTCACGTTACCCAATGCATTGGAGAGCTATCTCGGGCTCATCCTCCCAAGAACCATAACATAATCATAACACATAACATAAGAATAAAAAAAAATATTCCCACATTGCAGTAACAATATATCATTTCTAGATATTGAAATAATAAATCCATTATCAAAGCCACTTTCAATACCAAAATATGTAAAAAGAGTATACGATATTTATTTCTCTTTTAAAAACATTATGTCTTGTTAAGGAATCCAAAGATTAAAATAATACTCATGGTGGTGGAAAGGTCATTGTCGCCAATTATGTTAAAAAGAAACATTCATTTTTTTCATTTAGAGAATTGATTCATAAAAAAATGATTCCTTTTGAAACCCATTGAATTATGTTCAAAGAAAAATGGTATAATTATACACCGTATAAAATAATGTCATGTATAAACCCATATATGCCCTAATGGAATGAGATTGAGATGAAGTCCCTTAATGAAAATAAATCAATTTTGTGTATTATACATAATTAAACATAAATCATGTACAAATACTAGATAAGTAATCAAAAGATATATCTCACATAATCACTACATGGAATAATCATGAAGTAGAAGTTTAACCGAAATAATGGAAATTGGGTTAAGAAGTTCCCTTACCTCATGTCCGACTTGACCTGTTTGTTCTTTAATCACCTGAATAATAAACTAAAGTTAATTTATACTTTATTAAGAATATTTTTCAAGTTTATTACTCCATTTATATCACTTATTACCATGTTATATACATTATGTAATAACGGTTGTTTTGTCAATATTTGGTACTTGAGTCAAAAATGAAATTTTTATAATTACAATCTGTTCATGTGGTCAAAGGTCCATTATATCTAGAATGATATTCATGATTTAGATATTACATATATCATATATATACATCATATATATGTATTTATAATTGTACATAATATTTGGAGATAATAAATGAAATACATCGTTCATGGAGACAGTATGTCGTACATATGCAGGAATGCTACTTTCATTTCTATTTCATATTTAATATAATTAAGAAATAATGAAAAATAGGTAAATTATAATTCCAATATAATATCATATATTATTTTATTAACTCCATACTTTATATAACCATTGTATGGCATGAACGAGTTATATCACTTTGAGGGGGCAGTAGTCCCCACTTTCTCAAATGAAATTATCGTATTTACCCACTATGGAAACCATAAAGGTAATCTATAAATGAAAAATAAATAAGAAAAGAAACAATATAAATATAATATATATCACATATAAATACACTTCCATCTTAAAGGACACCATAAGAGGTGGTAGGAGAAGACTGAACAATCATCATTTCGTGAGGCAGTAGTTCGCCATCCACAGAAATAGTATGTTCTTTACCCAATAGATGGAGGTGTGAGGATGTTTAGTTCAAATACTTCTCATAAAAACATCCTAGTATTTTTATTATACTGGTTTTGTTATACAATAATGTAATAAAATGTTTTTAGTGGGTTGGAGAAGTAAAATAAAAGAAAAGAACTTAAGAGAAGACGTTACATTTAAATTGGGTGTCTCTCTTTGGTTTGAACCAAAAGGTTTACATGAAGTACTTTATGCCTAAGGTAAGGATTATTTGAGGAATAGAGGTATGTATGGAGCATAATTGGGTAGATTTTGGACAAGACATGTGGCTTTAGAAGTGTGAGGAATGAGTTAGAAGTGAGGGCTTTTTATAAGGGGAGGAGGGGCTGTTTAGGAAAGTGTGAAAATATTATTTTATTATATAATGATTTTCTGTTTCTAAAGGTCCAAAACTTATTAAATCTGAATTTAAGATAGTTAATGGTCGAAGTAAAATCATAAAATAATAATTGGACAGGTTTTGGATATTATTTTAATCTTTATATTCTTATTTATTTAAATCATTCATTAATGAGGTAAACACTGCATCATTATTGTGTCATTAATAATTTTATTTATTTGATGTCTAAATATTATAAAAAAACAAATATTATTTAGGAAATCATTTTATATTTATAATGAATATTTATAGTCTAAGATATTGCCTATATAACCTCATGTATAAATTGATTTACTAAAAGATATATGTTTATCTTATTTTTGTCTTTACTTTAAATTAATTAATATAAAGTGTCATTATCACTCTTAAGTGGATCCATGGGGTCCCAAAATAGCCCCATGAATTACCATGGTCGTACATATATCAACCAATAGGAATATTACACATGTTAAGGTAATTTAATATTATTATAATAATATTTTGTTACCCTTATTCACCAGATTTACCTTCTAACCATGATAAATAAAATATTTATTGAAGTAAATATTCATAATGTCTTAAAATAAAAGTTACCTATTTACACAATTTGGATCTCCTAATTCCAAATATGGAATCCATTTTTCAAAATTCAAAACACAAAAGTGGCAGAAATTAATATAAATTAATTCCTTCTGTCAAAACAAAAAGCTTGTTTTTAAGAAATAATAACAATCAAATGATTGACACTTGTTTATGTCCAATTTCAAAGTAAAATTACTTCCAATGATAAAAAATGGATTAAATGGTAAAAAAACAATCTAATAAAAATTTAAAACCAATTAAAGTGATAAAATAACTATATAAATAAATAATATTAAAATGCAGTTTTGAATTAAAATGCTGGATTTTTCACTATTCATTGAAAAATGAACATTATCAGAAAAATACAAAAAATTTACCCAAAGTAAATTTTTCTGTCCTAATTATAAATAAGAATTAATATTTTTCAAATATATCATATAAAAGTAACCAAAGCTATATTTAAAGAGGGTTCATTGTCAAAAGGTGGTAAATCGACCCTTTAATGAATATTAGAGTATTTAAGCTTAAAATCAGATTCATTCACATTTTTGAGCCTCTAGATTTTATTGGATAATTGTAAAAAAATTAAAAAACATGTATATTCATATTATAGTTATTTCCATTCAGTCTCACCATTACAACGACTAGGCCTTAACTACCATTTAAAATAATAATATTATATTATTAGTGTGCAACCTATGATTTCAAAGAAACCCGTTGTTTCGTATCGGGTACGCCATCGAACATTGAAACCCCTTTAAAGTAAAATTAATATTCAATTCACAAGTATTAAAAAATATGAAGATGTCTTATTCTTTTTTTATCTGGGATGTTACATTTAGAGTGTTTTAAGTGAACCATATCCCTTTATAGGAAATATACATTCATTAATGCATGCATGCATTTTTTCAGAGATTATACCCAGAGAACATAAAATTTATTTAGATTTAATTTTTTGAAAATGAAGCTCATTATCATATGGTAACATATATTTTAATATTGGATGTAGTTTTTTTAAACTACTGTCAGTCCATCAATTATTATCTTTAAAATTATATCATTATAGCATGACTATAAATTTCATATATTTTCTACATATATAATATAATGAAATATTTACATTGTTCCTTAAATTCAAGTATAGTTTTGGATAATCTTGAAGTCTATCTTTAATCACCATTATCAATTTCTCAACACAATCTATGTCATCATATACACTTTCAATGACATTAAATGATGTGAAAACTATATTTTTATTCCATTCACAAGATAAATTTATTTATTCCCCATGTTTAGATAAATATTTTTAACTCCAATAAATTCTACAGGATATTAAATATTATTTTAAATAATTTGGACACATTTAATAAAAACAATTTAATCACAAAAAAATAATTTGAGAAGGTTTGTTTGTATCCTCCTTTTCAAAACTTGGTGAAATATTTGTCCTTATACTCATAATATTTAATCATATGATTAACATCAATCTATTTTTGAGTCATATCCTTCCTAATTGTTGAAAAAATATTCACATTTCAATAAATAATAGATAGATAGACAAACATATTCAAATAATTCTTATCAAGTGTCCATGTAAAGTATCATTTTTCACATATATAATTAAAATAAAGTGTACATATAAAGAATGTGCATGTAACATATAATATATATATATATATATATATATATATCAAGTATACATATATTTTATAATATAAATTATATAAAATTATACCTAAAATTTTTATAATGTATTCATATTTAAAGTACACATATAAAGAATAAAGATATTAAAATATAATATAAACTATATATATTGATATGTATAAAATAATATATATTTATATGTATTTATATATTATATAATTAAGATAGATTATAAAATATATATAAATATATTTTAACATAATATTTATACATTTAATGTTTATATGTATATGTGTGTGTGTGTGGATGAATGTTTGTTTGTGTGTGTCTAGAGTACGATGAATTCTTAAATTGAGAATAATCGTAAATAATATATTGATGTATAAAAAAACAAAAAAACCATATTTGGGTAAATATTATAGGTTTATGGGTTATATCATCCAAAAAAACATTAATATTTGAAATATATTGAGGAAAATATTTACATGGTATTAGAGACTGATAAATAAGAACAATCCCACGATGCTATGGTTTTTTTATAAAAATGTGATGACCATTATTATCATTTATTTTTTCAATCACAAATGGTATACAAAACAAATGAATGGCCTTGGGAGGATAGAGGGATTCAAAACCCAACAAACTAGATTGATCAATAGTTAGATAAGAACATGACTTAGTGAAGTAGGGATACATCTCATCTCCTAAGGATATATCTGGAATTAAGGGATATGATATCTCTTTTTCATATATTGGAGTGCGAAACCATGAATTGAGACCTATTTATTCATCCATGGCTACACTAGTTGTTGGGACTTTGTCTGATGCTTCAGATTTATAGGACCATATTGTGGAAGATACATCTATGGGTATTTCATAACAAAAGGTTTTCTCTCTAGGTTATAGATTGTTTTTCATGAACTTTATGATCTCAATCCATCGATCAAGGGATTTTTCAACAAAGGGGAACCATACTTTGTGGAATGAAGAATACTTATCATCTCTGACCGACAAAATGAATATAATCATTATATATTTTTTCATTTTCCTTTTCAATTAATGGAAAAATTAATTTTATTGGTATTAAGAATGTATTTCTAGATTTTGGGGGCTTTAATGATTAGAAAATGGAATCCTTAGGAAAATGATATTTTCATATCATATTCCCTTATGAAAAAATGAAATATAGGGAATTTGGATATGGATTTGTCAACATAAATCCTAGAATTATAAGAATTCATTATTGAAATCTACATTTTAACCATTTGATTGTGAAAAAAAATCTATCACACATGTATTGATAGAGAATAATGTGTTTATTTGGTTCTTATAGCTCCCTAAAATTATAAAGGAAATATCATCTGCTATGGGAATTATAGTAAATATAGAAATAGAAACTTAAATGTTTGGGTATGGAAACTTTGTAAGAGTTCTTGTGGAATTAGATATAACCCATCCTTTGATCACAACATTTTTTCTAAATACTATTGAATTTAGATTTGAGTTTTGGGTTAATTATGAGAAGGTTCTTGACTTTTACAAGGGATGCAATAATATAGGTCATACCTTGGAAAAATGTCACAAAGGCTAATTTGTATGAAATTCGGAATGAATTGGAATTATAATGACAACTATAAACCTAATCTGGATTTATTATCTCGTTCCAAAAAGTAAGGGGGGATGATTATTTGGACACATGGGTACACACATATTACTCGTATAGGATTTTCTGAACTGCAAAATAATGGATATTCTAAAAATTTTAAAGTATATGTTTCAGAGGAGAAACATGCATGGAATTATCTAAGAAATATGGAAAAAATATGTTCTTCATATTAGGGGAAGAAGGTTAGCACATCTTTTAAGGATTATCTTATTTCTCACATAGATGAAGATGATCATGAAGATTTATAAATGGAACATTATTCTCAATATGAGCTTAATAAGTAATTATTTCATGAGAGGAAATTTCTTTCTAGTGACCGTGTCATGACCCGTCCTCGGGGCCCCTGTCGTGACTACCCAAAACCCACCTTCCATAGGCCAGGGGCTGGCGACTAGCACCAAAGGAGTAAATCCCTAAGCTGAGAAGGCATTGACTTTATAGAAGTAACACACACACAAACAAAGTAACCTAGAAGAAAATAACTAAGTGAATACTGTATACAAAATGTAGAGTTGAAAGTAAAGGGGTCGGAAATACAAGCCCAACAGTAATGTATAGGAACAATAGAAAGCATGTACAACTGAAAAGGGACAACAGCTGAAAAGGGATGCTCGAGGAACATCCGCCGAGTATCCTACCTGAAGGGTATGTACAGATGTCCACCTCATCACTCCATGTCTATCGGTCTGCTCCGTGTACCGTCTCGTCGTGTGGACCACCTCCGGGTACCATTCGGTCCTAGCTCGCTCTTGGCCTCTGTCAATGCTGTCTGTCCTCTGCATCCAACACAACGAGGTGTGGGTATAGCTCGTGCAGGGGAGAGTATAACGATACTAAGTAGGGACACAAAGACCCTCAAAGTCTCACAAAACCCACAAAGGATAAACCACAGAAAAAAGATACAACCATGAAGTATCAACCAACCGTACTTAGGTATATTCCCATACACATAACTATGATACAGTCACAGTCTGGCTCCAACTCTCGAGCCCAACCACATTCCATCCCACAAGTGTAGAAACACTCCAAAAAGAAATTATAACACAAGCTGTATACCTTAGTTACATCTCACAGAAGAAAGCGACGTAGGGATCACCACAACACATCCACAAAGAATCATCCACCCCTACTTAGGTATATGCCCATACATATACCTAAGTTTTCAAGAGTACACATCTCATACATGAGGTAAACCCAAAGGTAAATACTCAGCTCATACAGGTATACATATCCTGTATACCGATAGAGATGATCAGATGTAGTCACTGATTCATCTAAGGTGTCAGACCCACACATGATACCAGACTAGTAGACATTGCTGTCGAACCCACGAAGGTTCCTAGTATAATAGTCGTCACTGTTGAACCCACATAAGATCCCAGTACGACACTCGTCGCAGCTGAACCCACGTAGGATCCCAGTATAGTAGTCCTCATTGTCGAACCCATGTAGGATCCCAGTACAGTAGTTGTCACTGCCGAACCCACGTAGGATCCCAGTACAGTAGTCATCACGGCCGAACCCACGTAGGATCCCAGTACAGTCGCAGTCGCAACCATCTCTAGGGTTCCTACACATAGCATGCTCAATTCCAGGAGGGTCTGTTCTTCAATCCAAGGGGTCGATACATATACTATTGAGGAGTCCAAAGTTGATGTATTCCGAAGTTTGGTCTCATCAAAAGGAACCCAACGCAACAGATGACGCGTCAATCAGACGCCTGGTCAGAGAATTATTGGCTTTTCTGTTCTAGGGCCCCGGTAGGAATTACGCTCATTCCAAACCCATCAATAGTCCAACCTAATCCAAAACCTATATTAAGTATTTCAAAAAGATCTCCTTATAAAAAATAATCCAATGTAGTTGATGGCATATCAATCAGATGTACGATATTTGAGTTATAAGTGTTTCCGCTCCGAGGGCCCAGTTAGTTTTGGGTTTGAACCAACCCGGTCATACCCAAACTCCACAAAAACGTTAATAGTAATATAATGAAACTATTTTCTTGATCCAAGGAATCCTACACAACTAACGGTGCATCGATCTGAGGTCCGTATCTCATGTTATGGGCGAAAAACCCAAAGTGGTCGAAAGAGGGTGGTCTGGGTCTGGTCCGACCTGGCCCGACCAGCCCTGGGTCGGCCCGAATCAGGTCGACCCGAACTAGATCCGGGTCTGTCCTTGTAGGGAGGGGATTGGCCCGGACCGACGGCTACAGCCCAGCCCGCGCGAGGGCGGTCCGACCCTCGTGGCAGGCTGCCCGGCCCGGCAGCGGGCGCGGTGCGCATGGCTCGGTGGCCCAACCCGAGCGGTTGGGGGAGATGATGCCCTCCTTGTCAGGGAGACCAGGGGGTGGTGGAACCCTGTGGGTCACACCCTATTCAATCTATGGGGATGGGGGGTGCCCTCCCATATCCTTGTAACGGAACCAACAGTTGTTGGTTCCTCTCCGCAGAACCCAGCCGGGTTCCGCCCTGGCGTGCACCGACGGCGGCTGAGCTGGCTGCCCTCCCTTGTCCACCGCGACCATAGGCCGCGGGTTCTCTTCGGCACGGCGTGACGGCACTATGCCCCTATGCTCCTGCCACACCTGCCCTGGCCGCAGACCTACACCCCCAGTGCGGCGCGACGGCGCTGCGCCCCTCCGCCGTGGCCCGCCTTGGCCACAACCTCGTGTTGCACTCCGCATTGTGTGACGATGCCGCATGGCACTGCCGTGGACCTCCATGGACCTCTGTGGAAATGTATCTTCTCCATGTAGCATGGCAATGTCATGCCCTCCTAGAGACCCAGTGGTCTTTGCGCCGCCGGCCCCCTTCTTCGCGGCCGACTCGTTGCTGATCGCCATTGTCCGCTCCCATCGCCAACCAAAAAAAAGATCAAATGGGGAAGATTTGGCCGTGTTGGTGCGGTCCGAATTCCCCCATGTTATAGTGATACCATTTGGTTGTCAAAAAATAATTTCAATGACGTAAAATGGATATAGAAAGAATTTAAACCCCTACCTCGGTTTGTTGTTCGTTGACGACATCATGGAAAGATGATGGATTTGACATCGATCCTCACGTACGCCTCGCACTTCTTATCCGATCTTGAGCTTCGGAGACTCGTTGGGATCCAATCTCCATTGAAGGATTGTTCTTCGTCGAAAATCTTGGGTGATCTGTCATTGGAGAACCGTTCTTCGTCGAGAGGAAGATGTCGTTCTTCACGTTCTTCGTGGAACAACATTTCTTAATCTCCAAGGATCACCAACGATTATGCCATCCCCAAATAAAATAAAGGATTCACTTATTTAAGGTTTGCATAATGTTTTCAAAATTTCAAACACTCAAAATAATTAATTACTTGTGGAGCTTAATTAATTAATTAGTGGTGTTGGTAAATTAATATGAGCCTGTGGGAGGTGAATAGTTCAACATTAAAAGAGGGGAGTTGGATGCTTAAGAGTTAAAGAGGGGTTTCTTGGGGAGTTGAAGAGTTTGGGTTCGTGTGGGCCAAACCACACATTATCCTCTAATGGGAGGTTTTGTGGGGTTTGAGTCTCACCTCCAACTCCTCTTTGGAGAAAAAACAACCACCAAATAAAAATGTTTTACAAAAAAATATTTATTCAAACTTTAATTTTTAATTAGAAACCCCATTTATAACGTACACTCTCGTCCAAACGAAACTGCGGTAATAGTCCCCTTAAGTGAAAACCAGCGCTGCGAGTTCATCAGTGTCCTCAGATTTCAATTCCGAGCCCCAGTTCAAAAGATAGAAAACCCGCATGTACGTTTACTGAACATACCCAAACCAAACTTCAGAAATTGATTCTGGGCACATCGGGCCTCGGAATTAGCTGCCTTCAGAAATTGAGAAGCCGTAAAATTCAAAAGAATTTAAGAAAAAAAATTTCTTGAAATTTCAGGGTCTTTAAATTACCCCCACATTAGGTCTTTATGTCCATGAAAATCTAAAAAACACACTAGGGAAAAAAAAAGTGGATACTGGGCAAGCATCTAAGCCTCCCGCTCTTATATGCTCCCCTGGAGGTTCCCGTGCTGTCAGAGAACGCATACCAGAGGAATCAACCATCCATGTAGAACCCACTCCTGTCGATCCTCTATCACCACTGGAATATCCATCAAAGTCACCTTGTCATCAATGTACAGCTCCATGTGGTCGATGATGTGGGATGAGTCTTGCAAATATCTCCTCACCTGAGATACGTGGAAGACGTCGTGAACCCGGTGTAACTGAGGTGGAAGGTCCAGGTGATAACCCACCTCGCCTACTCTTCTGAGGACCTAGAACAGCCCGATAAAACATGGAGATAACTTGCCGCCTCAACCAAATCTCTAGAGACCTCATCGAGGTGAGACCCGTAGGAATACATGGTCACCATCTTCGAACTCCAATAGTCTCTGTCTCCAATCAGCATAGGACTTCTGTCTGCTCTGTGCAGTCTTCATCCACTCCTGGATGATCTGCACCTTCTCTGTCGTAGCCTGAACCATATCTAGTCCTACAAGTGCGGACTCCCCTGGGTCAGTCCAACACAGAGGTGATTTGTAAGGTCGGTCGTACAATGCCTCATAAGGTGTCATCCCGATGGTGGAGTGGGGGCTGTTGTTGTACATGAACGCCACCAAGGGTAAGTGATCCTCCTATATACGACTAGAGTCGAGGACACATGCACAGAGCATGTCCTCAAGAATCTTAATGGTCCTCTCAGTATGGCCATCCGTATGAGGATGGAAGGTGGTGCTCATGCGAAGCTGTCTCCCAAAAGCCTCCTGTAACACCTTCCATAGCTGGGAAGTGAAAAGAGAAACTCGATCAGATACAATAGTCAATGGAACCCCATAAAGCCATATGATCTCATGAACATAGAGGCGTCCCAAGATCTCTACTGTTCCCTGATCTATGATTGGGTGGAAGTGGGCTGACTTGTCCGTCTACGATCACCCAGATAGAGTCGTTCCATCTGGATGTACATGGATGTCCCATCACGAAATCCATGGATATCTCCTCCCACTTATAATCTGGGACCTCTAAGGGCTGAACTAATCCCACTAAAACCTGGTGCTCTGTCTTCACTTGCTGTCAAGTGATGCATCGAGAGAAAAACTCCACTACTGCTTTCTTCTTACCTGGCCACCAGAGCTGTTTTCTGAGGTCCTGATATATCTTTGCAACTCTTGGATGTACTTCTAGAGGGAACGTGTGACACTACCGCAACACCACCTCCTGTGTGATCAACTACACCCTCTTATAAAAGATTCCATCTTGTGCTGCCTGGGTTTTCCTTTTCGCCGACCAAGGAAAACACTATCCTTATGTTTTAGATAAACCACAACTATTTTTCCTGATACAATCAATATCTTTGTGAACTGCAGTTTCCCAGTCCATTCCCAAACTGACGTCGTAAGGCCTCGACGCTTCAACCAATAGGTTCCAACCAAAACTCTCATCTTAAGGGTCATATCACACCATCAGCATAAGTGTGATTATCGAGCCTCCTCCCAAAGGTATCTTCAGACATGAGGGTCAAGTAAACAACATAACCAAAAAATCTATGCCTGGGAGAAGATTCATGGAAGGAAGGAATGATTGGTACCTATGTCTATTGATACAGCTGCTAGTAGTAGACACAGACCGTACCTAAAATAATTCTTAGAGCCCTTGGGTCACACTCCTTGACTGCATGCAACTAATCTCTTCCCCTGCCCTCCAGCCCCATGAGCCTAGCGGGAATTACAAAGGCGGGTGGTTGTAACATTTCGAAATGTTCACCACCTCATGCTTCTCTCCTACCATTGCTTCCACATCTACTGACCTATAGATTCATCTGTCCTTAACACTTCCTCTTCTCGAAACATTTTACACGCTCATGTCTCTATGACTGGCGCCAGTTCGTAGCTTCCCACTGCTAACATTCATTGGATATATCTGCTCAGCCAATGAACATTCAACCACAAGGGTTCTCTCTAGAATCCTAACATAAGTAATAATGCATAAAGGGAAAAGTGATGGCTCAGATATCATTAAACACACCTCGCTGAAAGGTCTGAGCTCTAAACCATGGATCAAATCATATTCATCAAGTACCAAGAAAGATCGGTATGCCTCGATGAATACTCATCTACCGACATGTCATCCTGCTGAAGATGTATAAGATATAGAAAACTCTCAGCCACCTCCTCCAACAATTCCTAATATGCCTGAGGGTTTGTCTCTCCCAGGAACCTTGGTGGCCTCTATCACTATAAATCGTGCAACGCACTCTGTCGGTGTGCAACATCCTCTAGTGCGGGTGGTGGAATCTACTGCCCAACGGGTGGTGGTGCTGCTGGTACACCACCCAAAGGTGCCAACATAGTAAGAGGGCCCTGTAATGGAGCTTCTTCGCTCAGTGGGCTGTCATTGTGTACTCTATCTCGGAAACCCTAACTGGCTCTCTTCGCACTGGTCTCTTGATAAGAAATAGGTGCCCCATGGTCAAAATGTTATACCTGGTGATCTGACTCAAAGAGACTCTAAAGGAAACTCTTAAAACACACACGCAATCAATGTTTCTATGAACTAAGTCAAAAATCAGAGGTCAGGGTCCTGGTGTATGGATACATCGGCCACCACACTAACACTAGACTCCCTGGACTGAAAACCAGACTCAATACTCTTAACACTATTTCTTCATAGAAAAGAATGATCATAGTCTTGAGTTATGTGGTAAAACCGACTCCTTTGATACCATGTTGTCCCGACCAGTCCTAGGGGCCCGTGTCGTGACTACCCCAAGCCTGCCTTCCATAGGCCAGGGGCTGGAGACTAGCACTAAAGGCATAAATCCCAAAGCTGGAAAGGTATTTCATTTATAGAAGTAACACACATACAAACAGAGTAAGCTGGATGCAAAGCACTAAGTGAATAATGTATACAAAAAGTAGTGCTGAAAGTAAAAGGGCCGGAAATACAAGCCCAATTGTAAAGTATAGGTACAATAGAAAGCAAGTACAACTGAAAAAGGGACAACAGCTGAAAAGGGATGCTCAGGTAATATCCTCTGAGTATCCTACCTGAAGGGTAGGTACAAATGTCCACCTCAACACTCCACGTCTATCGGTCCGTTCCGTGTACCGTCTCGCTATGTGGACCACCTCTGGGTACCATCCGGTCTTGGATCACTCTCAACCTCTATCAACGATGTCCATCATCTGCATCCAACACAACGAGGTGCAGGCATAGCCCGTGCATGGGTGAGTATAACGATACTCAGTAGGGACCCCGAGACTCTAAAGTCCCACAAAATACACAAAATATGAACCTCATAATAAAGATACAATCACAAAGTATCAACTAATCCTACTTAGGTATATGCCCATATATATACCTAAGTTACAGTCATAGTCCGACTCCAACTCTCGAGACCAACCACATTCTGTCCCAAAAGTGTAGAAACACTCCAGAAAGAAAGTATAACACAAAGTGTATCCCTTAGGTACAGGTCACAGAAGAAAGCCACATAGGCTTCACCACAACACATCCATGAAGAAACATCCATCCTTACTTAGGAATATTCCCATACATATACCTAAGTCGTCAAGAGTACACATCTCATTCATGAGGTAAACCCGAAGGTAAAGAATCAGCTCACACAGGTATACATCTCTTGTATAGCGATAGAGATGATCAGATGTATTCACTAATTCATCTAAGTTGTCGGACCCACACAGGATACTAGACCAGTAGTCATTGTTGTCAAACCCACAGAGGATACCAGTACTATAGTCGTCACTTCTGAAACCACGTAGGATCCCAGTACAGTAGTCATCGATGCCAAACACACAAAGGATCCCAGTACAGTAGTCGTCGCTGCTGAACCCACATAGGATCTCAGTACAGTAGTCATTGTTTCTGAACCCACGTAGGATCCCAACACAGTAGTAATTGCTCCTGAACCCATGTAGGATCCCAGTATAGTAATCGTCGGTGCTGAACACACGTAGGATCCCATTATAGTAGTCGTCGCTACTGTACCCACATAGGATCCCAGTACAGTCGTAGTCACAGTTAGCTCTAGGGTTCCCGCACACAGCACACTCAATCAGAGAGGGTCCGATCCTCGATCCAAGGGGCCGATACAATAACTATCAAGAAGTCCGGAGTTGATGTATCTCTATGTTTCGTCTCATCAAATGGAACCCAACGTGACAGGCAACGCGTCAATCAGACGTCTGGTCTGAGAATTATTGGCTTCTCCGTTCTAGGGGCCCGATTAGAATTACGCTCATTCCAAACAAGACTGTACTCCAACCACATCTAAAACCTGTGTGAAGTATTCCAAAAGGACCATCTCATCAAAAGGAATCCAACTTAGTTGACGACACATCAATCGGACGTCCGGTCCTTAAGTTATAAGTGTTTCTGCTTCGAGGGCCCGGTTGGTTACGAGTTCGAACCAACCCGGTCATAACCAAAATTCTCCAAAAACATGAGTGTAATATACCTAAATGATCATCTCTATCCAAGGAATCATACATAATTGGCGGTGCATCGATTGGAGATTCGTAGCTCATGTTATGGGTGAAAAACCAAAAGTGGTCTGAAGAGGGGGGTCTGGGTCCGGTCCGGTCCGACCCAGCCCAACCCGCCCTGGGTCAGCCCGAACCAGGTCGAATCGACCCGGATCTTGGTCCGGACTAGTAGGGTGTGGCATGGCCCAGCAGGCGCGGCTCGGTCCGGCCCGCACGAGGGCGGCCCGATCCTCGTGGTAGGCTTCGGGCACGGCCCGTGTTGATCGGTGGCCTAGCTCGAGCAGTTCGGGGTGGTGAAACCCGCCGGTTCAGGGAGACCAGGCGGCGAAGGTGCCCTACGGGGCCTGCCCAATTCAATCAGGGGGGGGGGGGTGCTCCCCCCATCTCCATGTAATGGAACCGGAAGTTTCTGGTTCCTCTCCGCGGAACCCAGCCGGGTTCCGCCCGGGCGTGCACCGGTGGCTAGCTCAGCCGGCCGCCCTCCCCTGTCCACCGCGACCATAGGCCGCGGGTCTTCTCCGGTGCTGCGCGACAGCACTGCACCCCTTTCCTCCTACCACAACCCACCCTGGCCACAGACCCACACCACCGGCGCATCATGATGACGCCCCGACCCGCCTTGGCCACGACCTCGTGCTGCCATCCGCGCCGCGCGAGGGTGTCGTGCGCCACCGCCGCTGCCCAAAGTGGAAACGACTCTTCTCCACATAGCGTGGCGATGCAGTGCCTTCTTGGTGACCCGGTGGTCCTTGCGCCGCCGGCCCTCTTCTTCGCGACCGACTCATTTCCAGGTGACGTTGTTCTCTCCTGTTGTCAACCACAAAAAGATCAAATGGGGAAGATTCATCCATGTTGGTGTGGTCTGAATTCACCCATGTTACGGTGATACCAATTGGTTGTCAAAATATAATTTCAATGATGTAAAATGGGTATAGAAATAATTTAAACCCCTACCTCGGTTTGTTGTTCGTTGACGATGTCACGGAAAGAGGATGGAGTTGACATCGATCGTCATGTCCACCTCACACTTCCTATCCGAGCTTGAGTGTCAGAGACTCGTCGGGATCTGATCTTCGTTGAAGGATTGTTCATCATCGAAGAACTTGGGAGGTCCATCATTGGAGAACCGTTCTTCATCAAGAGGAAGATGTCGTTCTTTTCGTTCTTCATGGAAGAACATTTCCTAATCTCTATGTCTCTCCAAAGATTATGAAAACCCCAAATAAAAGAAAGGCTTCACTTATTTAAGGTTGGCATAATGTTTTCAAAATTCCAAACACTCAAATTAATTAACTAATTGTGGAGCATAATTAATTAATTTGTGTTGTTGGAAAATTAATGTGAGCAAATGGGAGGTGAAGAGTTCAACATTAAAAGAGGGGAGTTAGAAGCTTAAGAGTTAAAGGGGGGGGGGGGGGGGGTTGGGGAGTTGGAGAGTTTGGGTTTGTGTAGGCCCCACCACACATTATCCTCTCATGGGAGGTTTTGTGGGCTCTGGGTCCCACCTCCAAATACTCTTTGGAGAAAAACACCACCACCAAATAAAAATGTGTTACACACAATTTTTTATTCAGAATTTAATTTTTAATTAGAAACCCCAATTTATTACTTCCACTGTTTTCAAAACAAAACTACGGTAAATGTCCCCTTAAGTGAATATCAACACTACAGATTCATCGGTGTCCTCAGATTTAAATTCCAAGCATCGGTTCAAAAGATAGAAAAACCTGCACGTATGTTTATTGAACGTACCCGAACCAAACTTCAGAAACTGATTCCGGGCACATCGGGCCTCGGAATCAGGCGCTGTCAGAAACTGCGGACTTGTAAAATTCCAAAGAATTTATGAAAAAATTTTCCTTGAAATTTCTGGGTTTTTAAGACCGAAAAGGGAATATGAAGATTATGTTGTTTTATAAACTTTTCCCATTATAAGTAAGGAATGTGAAGGGACTGTAGCTTTGTATCGGCCTCATTCATCACATGAAGCATGAGATATGGATTCATCTTAAAATATGGAGAAACTGTATAGAGGTATAGATGCAGCTACAATAGTGGATTATTCGCATGTCGTTGCTTCCTTCCATTTTATGCAAAATGTAGATAAGGTGTAGTTTTTTGAACTTCAAGATACTACAGAGGAGCTACATTCTATGAAAAATGTTGGTCAACACTGTCAAGATAGGGTAAAAAGGTCTGAAGTTGTGGTATAATATATTGTTTTTTCTGTGGAAAAGAGACAGGAGGAAGGTCCATTCAAAGGAAAATATATTCCTATACTTATTCCAGAATTTAAAGTTGTTCAAGTAGATACATCATATTTGATCATGGATGAGGTATTTAAATCTTACCTCCCTTATTTTTTATAAATCAATGGAAGTTATCCTTGATAGTTTTTCCAAGGCATCGAATATGGAATGTAATGAAATGAGGATTAAAATCTCTAAATTTCTTTTAGATATGTTTATTCAAGAAAGATTACCTCATAGAATTAATGCCAATGCTGAAGATTGGTTTGACTTGAATGTTTAATAATTTTTTTCAATGATTGAACTTGGTAACTTTTTTAAATAGATTACCTTTCCATCATGGAGTACATATCCATCAACATTAAAGACAATCCTCTATCTAATTTGAAGATGGACATTCTAGAATTATCATGGAAATAGAATAAATATATGGATGTTAGGCCTTGGAAAAGGCTAAATAATGGAGAAGAGGCCGACATCCCACTAGTTGTCCTTAGAATAAAGGTAACAGATAATGTTATTCTAGAAACACAATTATCTTTAGGGAATTTTTCTTCCTGATTTTGTGGCAGCGTTTTCCCTACTATTTTGTAAATTCCATCATCTCTTGCACTCTTTTTTTATTTTAAAAAAGGGGCTTGGATCCCGCCCAGTTTAAAAAAACACACACAAAAAACTAGTTATATATTCAAATTATCAATATATATAATAAAAAATATCTATATATTACTATTTATAATAGATATATTAAAATATTATTTCATAAATAAAAATTTATTATTGATTATTAATTATATTTTTTTTAAAAATTATAATTCACATAAATGTTTAAATATACATATCAATATGTTTAAAAAAATTATTAATTATATTAAAATATAATTATATTTATAATAAATTGAAAATTATCTTTGTGAAAATACATATTCAAATTTAAAATGGAAATTATTTTATTTTAAAACTAAAGTTATAGTTTTTGAATTTATAATACATTAAATTTATCTATTATATATAATATATAAACACACACTAATCATACAAAAAATTTATACATGAGTGTGTAATTATATAAATACAATTTCATTTAAATATTCTATTTACAATGATTTTATATTTTATAGATTATAAATTATATATATTTATGTATGTCAAATTTTAAAAAATTGATATATTAATACAAACACACACTAGCTATTTAATTATACACATTTTTTTTATATTTAATCACTATTAAAAATTTCATCTTTCTAACAAATAAAAATTTAAATTAAAATCACACTTTAATATTGATGTATGATGATATAGTTTTTTTTAACCATTAAATTAATATATTAAAATAAAATAATTGTTACTTATATTAAATTAAATATAATATAACTATATTTGTAATAAATATACTAATATATAACTACATTTATATTGGTATATATTTAAATATAATTTATATATAGATTGTAAATTATATTTTATAAAATATATATCTTATTGTTTCAAATTTAAATTATTTTATATTTAAAATATAAAATTTATTTTTTTGGAATATAAAATTATTTTAAATTTTACTAATATATGTAGCTTATAATTTTTATTTTGTAAAATATAAATTCTAACAATTATAATCTTAGTAACTTACTGTTCAAAATATATATTTATATTTTTTTGAATATAAGAATATTTCAAAATAAATCATTGGTATATATATATATATATTACTTGTTTATATATTTATATATATACATATATATATATCTACATTAAAAAAATAATATTAAATTTTAATAATATTTTATTATGTGAAAATTCACACATACACACACCACTAAAAAAAATTAATCATTTACTTTCAAATATTTCCAACAACAGTCAATTTTTTTAAGAAAAACATTATTCATTAATATTTTTCAATATTAGTTATAAATTTCATGATATTAATATTAAAGTATCGATGAATCCAGTCAATTTAATTAAATATTTTGGGCATGATCATTACTATATTAGAAAATAATACACAAAAACATTTTTATATTTTTTGATGATTTAAATTTCCACTAATTATTATAATGATTGAAAATATATGATGCATGTAAATAAAAATTTAAACAAAATTTATTAACATTTGATGCATGATGACAAAATTTAAATTAATTATAATATATAATTTTTTGTTTCATGGAAATACTATAAATTAAATTAAAATTCTTATATAATTTAAAATATTTTAATTTTTTTATAAATTTACTACAAAAACATACATAATGTCTTTCTAAAATTATATTTTCATATTTATTTTTTTAAAATTTAATATAGAAACTATTTAATTATTTTGTAATATTATTTAAAAAAAATTATGCTTTTTATAGAAACTATATTTAATATTATAATTATATTCTTTTTTTATATATATTTATTATATTTTAAGAAGTTTTATTTTAATAAACTTTATATAATATTTTTTTTTGCTGTCAATTTTTTAATTTATTTCAATTAATATTTTTTTATTGTGAAGATATATTGCATTATCTACTTTAGTCATAATTTTTTCATAATACTATATTTTTCTATTTATTTTTCCAAAAAAACTATAATTGACTTTTAAAAACATATTTAAGATAAATTTATTTTTTTAAAATAAAAAATTTATATAATTTAAAATATTTCAATTATAATTTTGAAAGTATTCACTTATTAACCACTACTTTAAATCATTATTTTGTTTTTTATTTTTTCATTAATTGATAATTATTTAAATTATTTTTCATCAAATTTAAATTTCATTCTTTTTATATTTTTTTTTATTTTATTATGAAAATAATTTATTATTTTTTGGAAATTTTATTTTATTGTACATTTATTTCATGAATAATATATTAGTAATGTTCTCAAAAGTTATAATGAACTGGTACCCCCACTTGTGCAATTGCATGATACAAGAGAGTGAGTATATCAATGAAAACATAGATTTAACTAATCAATCTTATAGAGTGACTCAATATAGGAAGGGAAAGAAACATAGGAGTAAATACTATTTAATACAAAAAATAGAATCAAATATTTAAATATTGATCCACTACTTTTCAAGGAATCATTTAAAGATATCAAATGAATATAGTTCAATCGACTCAATTTTTTTAAACTTCTTTCTAGGATCATTTAAAGCTGAACTATATCAGGTGAAACCATTTTTAACTTTAAATATGACATAAAATAATTCCTGGTTCTCTACAAACAATGGATTAAGTAACATTTTAATTAATGTTCACTCATTAAAATGTTATAAAGCTTCAAAAGTTGACTAATGTGAGAAAATTGAAGTATTCACATAGCTATAGACAATCGATAGATGGGGATGTACCCATATAGTAATTTTAAAGCAATATAGAACATATACATAAAATATAGATAATTTAAAAGGTGAGAAGTTTAAATTTTAAGCATAAATATTTTAAATAAATTTTAATATTAATAATTCATATCCATAAATAATATACATAATTCAATGTAATATTTAATTTTAGTGAAATAAAATTCATAACATGAAATATTTATAACACTTTGAGATTTAATAAGAACACATTTGGTATCTCTTTTAGAAAATAATTGTATTAATTATTTAGGAAATAAATTATATAAATGAACCAAAATAATAAACAAATGATATAGAAACATTTGTATAAAATTAAATAGTAAATATTTTTTAAAAACACCACTATTGTGAAATGAAATATATTTTCAACATATTTATTCTAACACCACATAAAAATAAAAATAAATGATATATAAACACTTGATCCATCATGAATAACCTAAAATAATAACCCTTATTAATATATTTATTTTTTCAATGTAATCTAAACACCACATGAAGACTTCAATAATTTTTTTCAATATAATTTCAACAATACATGCCCATGAACTCAACAAACAACTCTTACAAGGATGGAAAGAAATCTGGTGGATATGGTAGAACTCATCGAAAGAAATACAGTGTAGTTGGAAGGGTTATTGATGAACATATATCTTGTAGAGATGAAAAAAAGTACAATGAACTTGCACCAATATGAAATTTAGAGTATGTGGTCTTTAAATGCATAATTATATTAATATAGGATTCACTATTCAATATAGTGCTTATTTCAAAAGGCCATCAACTTCATAAAGATTCTATGATGCTAAAAATAGAAGCATAAAACATCATCAGAATTATCAGCTTCATTTTTTCCAACCATCACATCAAATTCAGTGTAATTCTCCAGTAGTATTTGAACCTTATATACAACATCATATTCTATTATTCCACATCAAGTGAAACACCTCCACCATCTTCCCAATTTTAGTATCATATCTAAAACTCATATCCAGAGAATTCATCAGAAAATAATTGAGATTAAATAAGGCTTTACCTGGTTCATGTAAAATAATATTATAAATACATGGATCAATAAATATCATGTGCCCATCCTATAGACAACCTAGTAAAAAATGGAAGACCTCAATACCATAAATTCCATAGTATTGGGTAATCATAACTTTATATGTAAATAACAATCCATACAACTTAGATCCATAATTAGAAAAAAGAATAAATACACCCCCTATATCAAGAATATATGGATGATGAAATCCAAATAAAATTAAATGTTAAATACCATTGAAAATAAAAGATATATATAACATAGTCCCATTTATAAAAATAATAATTCAATTCAATTGAAAAAATGAATATATTTAAGAAAACCCAAATCATCATGGGAAAATTCATAACAAAAGAATCATATGGCACCACCATAATAACAAAGAAACTAATAAAACATATAAAGAAAAAAATTAGGCTTTATCTTGGTTATGCTCATATATAATAAAGTTATTATCACCCTAAAAATGACCAATTTTAATCATTTAATAAATAAATAATGAACTAAATTTTATTAAATGTGTTTCTAATATTAGAGGTGTACAATATAGTATAAAATAGATTATGTACCTAACCCGGTCTGAGCGTTGTTGATAATATATTACCAAAATCCTTGTAAATGAGAATAATGGATTCAATCACAGCCTCCTAAGTCAAACACATTTTATGCAAAAACCTTATAATAATAATGGGTGATTAGTCATAGTGAAAATATAAATATATAAACTATATCATAAACCATTGTAGAGGTGGTGGGATGACTAAGGGATTTAAAAACATGAAATAATTAGTCACATTTTTATTAAAAAACAGTTCTAATGATACACATTCATGAAAAAATGATATTTTTATATAAATATACAATATATATATATATATATATATCAAATATAGAAAAAATATAAACATAAAAAACTCATATGTATAGAAAACATATAAAGAGAGGAATAAAGAATACATAACAATTACACACACACACACATAGATAACCCATATGTATACAGAACACTTATATATATAATCTATATATAAAAAATATATATAAGAACCTCACCATTACTATGTAATAATGATAAAAGTGATATGGTAGATCCCACAATCTATAAAAGCATTCCTGAAAATTTTTGATTTATAAAGAATCTTTTAATTTCAATGTAAAATCTCCAAATTTGGTCATACATAAACTCTATCTAATCATTTATGATTTGAAATTTAGAAATCCTAAATTAAAAATTTGTGGTTATAAATGAAAAATAAATTTTCTTACATGGGTTTCAAAATATAAATGAAAAAACTGATAATATGTTATCAACATCTCTCTTTATCATTAAGGGTTGAAAATCAACAAACATTGACATGAAATAATTATCCTAAAAATGTAAAATTTCGTAAATAATTCTATAAAATATAGTATTTTTTATCAAATAATTTTTTAACATTTCATAATTGTCTCACCCCTTTATTTCAAAATACTTATCAATGTCTATGTTCGTTTAATCTTTCTTCTTATTTTTCCAGTTATGAGAAAAATAAAAACTCACCAAAAAATAAGAAAGAAAATAAAATCATGAATTCTTAATCAAAACTCAAAAAACATAACAATAATCAAAATGAAATAAGGGAATGATAAAAAATAATTAGTACTTCGTGTTAAAAAACATTCATATTCAACTTTTGTTGAGTAGTTATAGCCAATGAACTCAATTAAGAAATTGAAGAGGAAAACATGAGATGTAAATCTAAATCAGAAGTAATTCTATAAAAAAATCAATGGTGATAATAATAGTGATGAATATGATCTAATAATGATGGAAATAAAAATTCAATAGAAACAACTTCATTTTTTGAAATTCAGTACCTTGCAAGGATTAATTGACATCAATCCATTATATTTAACCTTGATCCATGTTCTATGTGGTATGATATAAAAAAACTCAGCAAATAAATTCAGGAAGAAAGTAAAACTCTATCATTATTAACAAAAACTAAAAAATAATATTAAAAATAAAAACACAATAATGGTGTGGTTGGAATTAAATAAGGATTCATGATAAGAAACAAACAGATTAAAATTATGCTGAGTAATTATAGCTGATAAATTCATTTTCTAAATTAAATTAGAAAAATGAAAGATAAAAATATAAATCAGAAGGAAGTCAATATACACTAATTTCAAAGGTGTTCAGAATGTTAATAACTATGATGAAATAATATGGGGGAAAATCAATCAGAAGAATCTTATTTTTTCAAAAGGCCATACCATAATAAGGGTGGTCATGGTGTATGGAGACCTAGACTTTTCAGGTACTTGTTTGATAGAGGTATTACTATCTAAAAAAATATTCATTTTCTAGATCAAGTTTCTCCACTAAAAATTATATGATGGTGGATGATAGGAGAATGAAATTATGTGTAACTTTAGTGGTAATATTATAACAAAAGAAATTATGAAATGTAATATCGGGTACAAAAAAATATGTACCAAAGGATATATAGTATTGTATATGGTATCAGATCTTAATGGATGAAAATTCTATGATAGGTTTTAGTGATATAGATGTTTTTATACATGAGTATGGAGCAATATGATGGAATAAAATTCTACCATGAACAAATATTTGTTGAAATCGTTGTAGGGTTTCATGAGGCTGGATTGTTTAGAATATAGGGGGAGAGTTCAATTCAAAGTAGAGATTCAATGAATGAATAGATAAAGATGATGTTATATTTCATGTGGAGAATGAGGATAGATTAGTTTTGATAGGGAAGTGATGGATGAGGGAAGAAGTGGTGACAATTATAATAGTGAGGTGATGAACCCAGAAAGGGAGTCAAAAATATGAAATTAGTAGTCATGTTTACCTGGAAAACTATTGCAATGACTACACATTTATGAAAACACGATATGAATATATACATAATATATATATATAATACAAAACACACACACACACACACATATATATATATACATACAATACTCGTATGAATACATAACATATAAGGAGAGAGAGAGAAAGAATACATGATATATATATATATATATAGAGAATACATAACACACACACACACACACATATATACATAGAACTCAAATATATACAAAACATTTATATATATAACCAATATGTAAAAAAATTGTATTAAAATGATTCCATAACTATGTGTGAAAGAGAAAAGTGATAAGGTAGGTCCTAAAACCTATGGAATCATTCCCAAAACATTCCAATTTAGAATGAAGATTTTAATTTGAATATAAAATATCTAAATTAGGTCATACATAAACTGTAACTAACAAATTAGGATTTTGAAATTTTCTAAACCTGAATAAAAACAGAACTGTGGTCTTAAATGGAAAATAAATTTTCTTACCTTGTTTTCAAACTATGAAATAACTAACTCATAATATGTTATCAATATTTCAATTTATCCTCCTAGGTATACAAACAACTTATTGTGACATGAAATCAATTTCCAGAAATGGTAAAACAATTTATGAAATTTGATAAACTATAGTAAGTCGTGTCAAACCATTTTTAGGCTTTCAAGAAATTAGTACCCATATTTTATAATAACTATCAATTACTATGTTTTTTCACCTTTTTATATATTTTTAAAGTTATGATATAGACAAAAAATAACCAAATAAAATCAAGAATATAAAATCTCATGAATTCTTATAAAAATTTAAAAATCATAATAATTATCAAAATGCATTTAGTGTGTGATAACAAATTCAATATAACTTTATGTTAAAAAAATATCTAGATTCAACTGTTATTGAGTAGTCATAGCTAATAAAATTAATTAATAAATTAAAGAGTAAAAATGATACATAAATCTAAATTATAAGTTATTCCATACAAAAAATAAATAAAGTGATGAGAATGATGAAAATTAAGATCTAATAATTATGCAAATAAACAATCAGTAGGAAGAGTCTCATTTTTTGAAAGTAAATACCATGAACTGATTAATTAGTCTTTAAACATTTTATATTCATTCATAAAATTATCACCTCTTATTTTTAGAAAACATATCAATGTTTTTATTATTTAACCATGCTACATGTTCTACATTTTCTAATATATATATAAAATCACCAAAAAAATTCATGAAGAATGTCAATCCCATGAATTATTAATAAAAACTCAAAAATCATATTAATATTCAAAAAATAGTAAGGGTGTGATAATTATTAAATAGGGATTCATGTTAATAAAAAACATTTTAATTTCATTTGATAATTTACAACTAATGAACTCAATTTAGAAATTATAGAGGAAAATACAATATCTAAATATAAATCAGAAGGAAGTCAGTATACAAAAATCAACGGTGATCAGAAAAGTGAAATATACAATGTAATAATGGTAAGGAAAAAAAAACTGGAGAATCATAATTTTTTTAAAAGTCTATACCTTTAAGTCGGAGTTCATGGTTTCCAGATACATGGACTTATCAGGTAAATTGTTGCTATAAGTATGCCTATCTGGACTAAAATTTTCATATTCCAATTTGAATTTATCCACCCCAAAATGAAAGATGGAGGATGGTGGGATAATGATTTTGTGTGTGGTTTTGGTGGTAATATTTTAATGAAGGAATAAATGAAATTTAATGTTGAGTACAAAATATATTTACCAATGGATATATGGTAATTTATATTGTATCAAATTTGAATCCATGAAAAATCAATTCTAGGATTTGGAGATGCGGATGCTGCTATACAAAGGGGTGGATCAACAAGATGGGATATAATTCTATAGTGAATATATATTGGTCAGAACCATTGTAGGTTTTGTGAGACTGTATTATTCGACATATGGAGGGAGAGATCGATTGGATGTGGGGATGAAACAATTTCATAGATGATGATGAGGTTTTAGAAATCATGGTGGATAGGGATGTGTTATGGTCTAGTGAGAAGTGATGGAGGAGGGAAGAATGGGTGAAAACAATTACCATGGAAATTATATATGAGGTGGTGGAGACAGAAATATATATGTGATAGGGAGCATGAGTAAAAGTGGATGAGGAGAATGAGGCAAAGATGAGGATGGAAAAAAGAGTAGGGGATGTTTAGAGGAGTCATGGATATGATGAGGGAATATATGGTAGGTAGAATTGGGGGTGATAAGATGGTTGAAATTGAAAATGGAATGTTTAGATATGGATTACATGTCACACAAGTGGATAAGACTATAATATAGATATGTTTATGGGGAGTAACACCCTTTAGTATACATAATGGATATACAAAATTCAATTATTTATTTACAATCACAATTAAAAATCTATCGCTCTTGTAGAACCCATTCCAATATCCTCCATCAAAACCCCTACCAATGCCTATTCCCATATCCATAAAACAAAATTGCTATTAATTTGATCTCCCTAACCTATACATTCAATGATATGGTCTCCCACAACTTCCATCATCAAAATTTATAAGCCATTATTCAGTGTATATCTACCTTATCTCATTGAACCCTATTTTCTCATCTCTCTACTGAAATTACAATTCCCATATCTAGAAAATATTATTCAAAACCCTCATATTTGAAGGAACATATCATAATATTTACACCCCTATTAAAATCAATATTTTATCAATGGAATTATTTGTGTTATATTCAGCCTCTATAACACATCTATAAGTTTTTCAATAACATTATCTGTTCTACCTTCTCCAATTATATAGATTGGAAATTTATTTATTTTCCTTGAAAAATATATTTTATCTGGATGTTAGGGAACAACCAAGACTATGTAAATATCTAAGAGAGGGGGATGAATTTTCAATATATAAAACAATATAAAATAATTATAATATCAAAGTATAAATATATGTCAAATATGAAGGATATAAAAATATAAAAATCAAGAAGAAAATATATTATTGGAAATTATAGGCAGTAGTAATTGAAATTATAATAAATTAAAATAAATAAAAAGATATAAATAATTATATTGGTTTGGGTAAATACCTAATCCAAAATTCATAGAATCTTTAAGTCCTCAAGAGATGTGTACATGCGCCAACAATATCATTTTTAAGGGATTTACAATCCTTTATAATAACTTCATTTTACACCATGGATGCCCAACCCATTGCCTATTACAAGATAAAAAAACCTACCCTACCTTTTGAAGTGGAGGTATAACAAAAAATTTCTTTTACATTAAGTGGGATATCTTTTGTGTATGTTTTTGTTGTTTTGTTAAGAATAACAAATTAATCCTTTTAATGGTGGCATGACCAGTGTGTGAGAAAGTTTTATAACTAGATAAAAACAATACAATATCTATAAAATAGAACACAAATAGAATAAAATTATAAACCTATAAATATTGAAGATGATGATACTTGTGTTGTGATTCAATCCTCAATAAAGAGTTCTTAAATATTGTAACCTTCTTATGTACTAGAATGTAAATCTACTTCCATAAATTGACAACAAATCACTTAATGACTCCTCTTTAATGATCACTTTATAGGAGAATATAACACTACTGTAGATTGGAGTTTTATCATCCTTTTTTAAATTTATAAATGATAAAAAAATAATTAATGTTTCCAGAGATGAAAAAATCCAAGAAATTTGATCATCACTAAATAAAGAGTTGATAAAATTTCTTTTTATCAGCACTTTAGTTAGAGCTGATAAAAGGTCCTTTTATCAATTATATATCTAACGTTCATAAAATCGACAAGCTACTGTAGTGTTTTTCTATATTACAAACACACTGTTTTATCTAAATGAATAAAACCTAAATAAATTAAATTTAAATTTAAATTACTATAAATTAAAATTACAAAAAAAAAATTAATAAAATTTCTATAATTTAAATTTACATTTATATGTTTATTAAAAACATTTAAAATTTACAACAAGAAAAATAATAATACAACCCATAGGAGGTTAGGGGAGGATATAATATACTACCTTTTGGACCCCCTAGCAATAGATCTTGATCATGCTTCTTGTTGTCGAACACACCACATCCAACTTGAAGAAAATAAGTGTGTATATGTAATAAATAAAAATTATTATTTTAGTAACACTATATTAAAATAAATATAACATAAATATAAAAAAATAATTCAAAAATGAAAAACTAAATAAAAAGTAAAAAATGAATTATAAAACACAATACAGAAATTGAAAGGATAACTTAATACATGAATAAAAACTTATTATAAAGTTCTATGACACTCCCGAAACATTTGCTCTATTTTGAGTATGTGAGACACTTTCAGTTATACCGGTCACACCTCATGTCAGATTGATATGAAGTTAATTAATTAATGTCAAAAAATGGATAAAATATCATTTTCTTAAAGTATCATGAAAATATAATCATATTTTATTCTCTTTGACTACATGAATTTCATTTGAAACTAAAATAAAAGTTTTAAATTGAAAACAAAAACTTCTAGTTATATTGATCCCACCACATGTCATATTGATATGTGGTTAATTCCTATATGTCCAAATTTAATAACAAGAAATTATTATAAATTTTCATGATAACCAGAGAATGTTTTCTTTATTTTGATTATGGGATGTCTATTTTGAACTAAATTGTCATTTTAAAAGAAAAAAACTTTTAGTTATACCAGACACACCATGTTATAGATTGATGTGAGATTAATTCTTAAAAATTAAAAATGAATTATTTATATTTTTTCAAAATTATCAAGAAAATAATTTCATATTTTCTTAGTTTTGAGTAAGTGATGCATGTTTTGAACTAAAAAATCACTTTTAAATGAAAACATTTTCTTTCTATAATACCTACCATGCCTTGTGTTAGATTTATTTTAGATTAATTACTACATGTAAAAAATAAATTATCAATGATTTTCATAAATTATAAATAAAACTTGATCTCAGTTTCTTAGTTTTGAGTATGCGATGTGTGTTGCGAGCTAAAATTTCACTTTTAAAATAAAATATGTTTTTTCATTCATAAATTCCACATCGTATGAAATATTTACATGTGGTTGACCACTAAACATTAAAAATGAATCATGGGTATTTGTAATAAATTATCAACAAAATATGAGTGTGTTTTCTTAGTTTTGATTATGTGGCCCATGTTTTGAGTTAAAATGCAACTTTAATCTAAAATCAATCACTTTCAGTCATACTAGCCACACCATGTATCATATTGACATGAGAGTAATTCATAAAAATCATAGATCAATTATTAAAATTTATTATAAATTATTAGATAAATATAATCATGTTTTCTTACTTTTAGTATGAGATGAGTGTTGTGAAATAAAATGTTACTTTTAAATGAAAACATGAAATTTCAGTCATACATGCTACCCCACATGAAAAATTAATATATTATTGCTTTATATATGTTGAAAATGAATCATTTATTTTTTATTAATGTTATAAGTCAATCCAAGTGTGTTTTATTGGTTTTTTGTATGTAATGTGTATTTTGAACTAAAATAGCACTTTTAAACTAATAACACACAATTTTAGCAATACCAACTACATTATGGGTTTGATTGAAAATAAATTCATACTTACACATTAAAAATTAATTATCAATACTTTTCATGAATTATCAAGACCATACAAGTTTTTTTTCTTAGTTTTGAGTATGTTATGTGTGATGTGAATAAAAATGTCACTTTAAAATGAAAACATGCACTTTCTGTCATGCTGGACACACCATATTTCAAATTGACATGAAATTAATTACCACATGTTAAATATAATATATTGATATTTTACCATAATTAATAATAAATTATGAGTTTTTATTTTTAGTTTTGGGTATGTGATGCTTGTTTTCAAGTAAAATGTTACTCTTAAACTAAATACATGCACTTTCAGTAATACTGCCATACTATGTGTCAGAGTGATGTAAAATTAATTGAAAAATATTAAAAATGAGATATTTATATTTTTCATAAATTATAATGAAAATTAGAGTGTATTTAATCAATTTTGAGTTTGTGACACTTGTTGAGTACTAAAATTTCACATATAAATAAAACATTCACTTTCATCCACAGCAACCACACAATGTGTAAGATTAATGTATCGTTGATTCTTAAACATAATAAATGATTCACATATTATCTTTCTAAAGTATTTAGATAATATGAGTACTTTTTTTTGGTTTTTATTCTGTGATGCATGTTTTTAACAAAAAATTCCATTTAGGTGTACATATACTCCTTTTAATAAGTGATTTTTTCCTTAACATTAACCAATTAATATGTGCATCCCTACGAAATATTATAAAATTCCTAAATTATATTAATCTTGCCTCAGTAAAATTATTTGCAATGAAATCCACTTTAATTTTCTCTTGAACACATGTATTTGTAATCTTATTCGACTCAGTAATCCCGTATTTCTATATTAACATTTTTAGTTCTTTTGTCATTAAATTTTTTCAAGGTGTCAGGTCAAAGGCCAATAATCACTACCATATAGAATAAATAACCCAATAAAGGTATTATAAAATTTAGCTTTCAATTTACAAGTAATTTTATGATCTCAAAGAAACCAAGAATCATTTATGTAGAGTTTGAGGCAGGATAGACAACTGGGGGGGATCTATGGTCTCTTTTTATGAATTGTTTTGTTTCCAATTCAACCTTTCAAAAAAAATTAGGTTATCTAACCACACAATATTAACTATCAATCTCACCTCATTTTCAATTTTAAAATAATAGAGACCATAACATAATATTTAAAATGTTTGAAATAAAAATACTAATCCTTACTATGGTGGTTAAACCCCCACCCACTAATAGAGATTCTTAACCATCAAACAAGTGACTACAACCATAGAAAATCCTAGTCTGATCAATATAGAGTCACACTATGTTCCTATAATTTAAGCACTAGATGGAATATATAATTTTCTAGCACATATATACCTAAGGGTAAAACCCTGAAAATGCCGCTTTGAGCTAGACTCGAACGGGAAGTGGTGCACGACAATAGACCTTGTTGCACTCTTGGTTACGACACTCCCGGGGTATTTTCTTAGGATAATTTTCATTTTCTTTACAAAAAAATTTGATGTATATTAATATAATATGAGAATAAATGACCTTGATTAATCTTAAATGTGTTTCAAAATGATAATATGGTGTCATGATATTCCTTAAATAATTTTATGACTAATGTTACTCACACAATGATTTCTGGTTTTAGTCAATGGATGGAGTCCAAGGAAGTCATAGTAACTTTGACAATGATGTAAAAGGTGGGAACGGTGGTGGAAATGAGAAAAAAATGGAATGTTGATAGGTGTAAAAGATATCATGTTCATCCCAATCAGTTTTCCAAAAATATGATCAACAACATATATATTAACCGACTCCTGGAATCAACAAAGAAGATAATGGTGATAAATGATAAGAGATCCAGCTATGGAGACCCTGCAGAGATGAAATCCCAATTTCCATCATGCTAGAAATGTGGAAGGAGACACCCAGGAAAGTATCTCAATGGAATAAATAAATTCTTTATGTTTGGGAAAGAATGGCATAAAGTAAATAATTACCAAGGAAAAATGAAGGGTACAATGGAAGAAAATAAAAATGATCCTAAGATTCCAATTATGATCATTTTTTGTAAATGTAAGGGAACTTGGAATCACCCCAGTCAATTCCCTATTCTATAGGATAACCTCTTGGTCATGGAAGAACCAATGTGGAAATAAATGCATGGAAAAATGTTTAAAGGTATTAGGGCTCATAGTTGTTGAGATTACTTTGGTTAAATTTTCTCTTATATGTGTAACCCAGAAACTTATCAGGTAAAAATGATATTTGAGGAAGAATTATCTTTTCTCTTGTGGATATAGTTATAAATAACCATTTGATTTTATATAATCCTTGAATTCGAGGAAATTACAAGTTATTTTATTTTGGGATGAAAATGCAAGGTATGAGATAACATTTGTGGTTAAATTATGTTATGGTTATTTCGAAGAATTTATCTCATTTTGGTAATGTTATAAATATAGTTTTTGAAAAAGGACAACAGGCAGACTGTGTGACAACCCGTCGCGTCAGAAAAAGTTGTGGGAATCGAACCCACAACCAGAGTGCGATTGGGATTTATTACCTACCACTGGACTACGCGAAGTCCCTGGTTAATGTGATTAATTATTTTTGGTTAAATGATCTTATTGAACAATAATAAGTTGGTTTGGGATCTTATGTATTATCAAATGAATACCCTTATTATAGGAAAATGATTTGGTGATTAAGTGATTAATGTTATTTTGGAAGATGTTCGCTTTGTTGGGAACACTATATGCCCAATGAAAATAGAATGCTATGGGATTTCATTTGAAGAGTAATGGTTGATTTTTATCTATGTTTTTATTGTGGATTTATAGTGATTTGGTTTATTTATGGAAAATATTAACCTATAATAGAGAATATGTGATTAGGTTGATTACTTTTAAGTATGTTACTTTAAGAGTAGTTGATGCCATTTGGAGATATAGTTTAACGTGTAAGACTACATAACCAAATTCTTCTATGTTTTGGGTTTCAATGTTAGTTAGTATTATATTGAAGGGTTTTAAGGACAATTTTTTATTGAATGGTATTTATTTTACATTGGGGTATTGCTGGTTTAATTTTAGAAATTAAGATTAGTGTTTCTTTCTCTAATGGAATATCATTTTGTGGGATTATCAGAACTTGTACTAACCATTTTGGTTTTGATTAATCTCTAAAGACAAGGTAAATTTATAGTTTATCCTTTGTGGATCAGGTGATTCTCTAGAAGTTTATTCTAGCTCTTCCAGTGTGACAAAGACTTCTTGAATACTCATCTTTTTAAAAAATGAGTTACTAGTAGAAATTTATTAAAGAATTAAACTCTACTTAAGAATTAAGTATATCTCATTATGTTCTTAGTGAATCTCATTAATAAATTAATCATCTTTATGTAATGTAACAAAAAAAATGTTGTCCATTTACTTTTCATACTGGGAAACTAATGACTGTTTGTCCCATCACAAGTTTTTGGTTTTCTTGTTGTTAACTTTTTCCTAATCATGTTTTCTATCCCTCTCCATTAGAACATGACACTTAGTTTATCTTCCATATCCATGTTTTCTAACATGGAATCCTATTATGGGTTATCATGGGTGAGTTTTGTACTTATCTTTCTTTCCTTTCAAGGGATAGTTTTATTGACTCGTTTTCTAATGTGGGACTTTACATTATATTCCCAAGCCAATGTTTAAAAATTTCGAGGATGCAATTTATTGAAGGAGGGGAGAATGTAACACCCCAAGCTTCCACGGTACGTTTCCCTTTGAATAATGAAATAGCTTGCATTGTACGCAACTTCGAGATTCTAACAAATCACAACCAATCAAAGTAGCCGTTATGAATAGTAATACCCACTTTTTGAAATTTTTTAAATGTTATCTTTCAAAATGGACTTCATTTTTGGATTCGTAATATCGAAATTAGCTTATAGTGAATTATTGGTATTTTTCTAAAAACTTTCAATTTTTGATGAATAGTGAAAAACACTGAGTTATAGTTTAAAACCGAATTTTTATTTAAATAATTTTTTATTTTATTTAAATTTATTTTAGGTCAAAATAGATACATAATACCTATATAATTTCAATTTAATTCATTGGAGTCATTTTATAATAATTTTAGATATATTAAAATTTTATTGAACTTTTCACCGTCTTTTACCCACCACCTAGGAGAATTTGGAAATTCACATAAAACATAATTTTACAGCTTATGTGAGTGGAATTTCGAAAATCCGAGAGACACGACTAATATCAATGAGTAAAATGTGGTTCAATGGGATGAAAATAATTTTTGGTGAATAGTAACTTTTTACTTTTATTTACCACAGTTAAAAGTAAATAGGGTAATTAAGGGTAAAAATGATATTAATATTACCCTAACACATGTACTAATTCTATTGGAAAAGTGTATCTCGACTAAAAATAATCTTAGGAATAAAATAATATCATTTAGGTCCACTTGGATTAGATTAGGACATTTATTATTATTTAATTCAAAGAAGAATTAAAATAGTTAAAATCAAGGTTTAATTACTAAAACATTTTTAATATAGGGTTATACATAACATAAATTCGATTTTAAACATTCATTAGAAAGATAAAAATATTTCATACATAATAGTATTTTATTTATAATATTTAGACATTAAATATTGTAATTTATTTATGACACAATGGTGATGCAGTAATTACCTAATTAATGAAATATTAAAATAATTGATATTATAAATATCCAAATAAATGTAATTTGAGACTTTTTTTGAATTAAGAAATTTTATAAGTTAATATGACATGTTAGTATTGATTTAATTATGTTTTTTTGACGTAATCATGCTGTTATGATTTTCACAAAAAATCAAATACCAAATAGTGTCAAAATTGACATAAAAGAGTTTTTAAAACAAATATTATATTATTAATTGATATTAAATTCCTAAAAATCTAAGGTTAGGCCAAAAGACTTATATAATTATAGGTGTATCATTAATATACCACTTGGGTCTTTATTTTAGGTATATAGTATGTTTATTAACTATATAATATAAAAATACAAAGAGACATGGTAAATGTCAAACAATTTAACAAAGAGTTAAATATAAATGATAAGGTTAATATAGTGACCCAAAACTATCTAAAATCTATTGTTTAAAAGAATTTCGACCCATCCCCAACTTAACCTCTAAATAATATACATAGGATCCATTATAAACTGAATATGAATTTATTATAAAATAATATTTCTAGCTTTTCCAAAGGTGCCCCTCACCCCTCTTATAAAAGGGCACTCCCCCTTATCACTAATTCAAACCTTAAATGCCTTCTGGCTCGGCCAAAACCTACACAAATACTCTCTCAACATCCCTAAATTCAAACTAGAGGCATTATTTTGATCAGAAATCTAACCTAAGGATCCCTTTTGATCAAATCAAAAGGAAGCACACAAAGAAGAGGTAATGTTTTCACCACCCTCATTCAAGTTCCTTTCTTCTTCAACTTGTTCTTTCTTTGTTATTTAAATTATAAAATAGTAACTACAGTATATTATATATACTGTGATGTCATTATAAATATTTTACAACCATATTCAGTATTCTATCCATCCTTTGAATGATATGTCACCATACATGCGTACGTACGACTTACCGTCTCCACGTCGTGGTGTAATTGTTATTCAATATATTATTATTTTTATGGGTATAATAATGATGTTTAGTTCATGTAAATAATAAATATTACATGATAATGATTCTGTATATATGATATAACATCCAATTATATATGATTTTAATATCAAAAGAATGATATTATCACTCGTGCGTACGTACGGACTACCGTCTCCAAGAACGTGATGAGATTCATTCCCCATCGTATCCATACAAGTATAATTCTCATTTTATGATTAAAAATAATGTTTAGGGACTTGATATAATTATGAATATGAATAAGATACAACCTATCCATAACAAAAATGACTTATGTGACAAAACATATAAAATAAAATGAGTAAGTTAACACCCGAAACGATGATAATACTAAGATATTATTAAGAAAGAAATGTTAAAAGATCATATATGATATCATATTAATGTATATGATTCTTGTATAATTAAATAAAAATTATTTAACCATTATACAATAGACTAACCTACCCTCGACCAAGGAAAAATTACAAAGTAAGGGGTTTCTTATCTCACTTTTAATTCCGCGAGATTTCCATTGTTCACCACTTATTTATTACATGTGGTGTGTGTACTTCCCATGTTTGTATTCATTGTGTAATATAATTTAAATCATTTATATTTACATCATCATTGTATGATCCTTATTTCATGGTTGTAGGTTTCATAAGTTACCAAATCAATTTTGGAATTTGAAATTTCAATTTCCACTCATTCGTCTTTACGCATACTTCATTGATTATTTTACTCCAAGATTATGTGTGGAATCACTATTCATTTTCTTATGTCATAACTTACACTCCCATTTATATGGATATACTTTTGATACACATAATCACTCCATTGATAATTTCTTAAGTCATCAATATGAACATGATAAGAGTAGTTTTATCTCAATATCCATTTGTTGAGTTAAATATCCAATTCATTAGTGTTGTCTTTACAATAATATGCGTAAATGTCCTCTGATTGTTTTACACTGAATATCCAATAAAATTGAGTATATTTATATTCGTCACAGATAATTATGTCTTCGATTTGTCCTTAACCTAAGGATATGGTCTTTATAAGTGATTTTATCTCAAATTACATTCCATTGAGACTTCTTTGTTGTTATACACCAAATCACTTTTATATGGTGTATATAATGTACTTTGACATAGTATATCATGAATGCATTTATTTTCATGATATTAAAAAGTTTTGATTACATCAATTATTTGTATTCAAGTTTTTTTCTTTTGGTTAGAAACTCTAACCAAAATATCATTTTAAATGTTTTAAAGATTTATTCTTTAAAATATATCTCATTAATGTCCATGTTTTAAAAATGGTTTTAAAGATTTATTTATATATAAATTAATGTTTTAAAATTAAAACTCCTTTTAAACGTTTCAAAGTGGTATGGGACACTTTAATTCAAAAATCTATTTTTAAATGGCTTCTTGTCAAATAGTGTGACTTTTAAGTGTTTTCAAGAAAATGGGGGATATTTCCCTCAAATAGTTTTGATGATTATTTTCATCTATGTCAATATATTTCATTATTATTGATTGAGGTTAATATGTTACAATACAATCTTTCTTATTGTATTCAATGAGTTATGTTTGACTATGAATGTGTTATTTTTATACCATTCATGGTTTGTGGATAAAGTATTGACATTTTGTATGCTAGTTTTAATATGAATGTTTATGTTATGTTTCAAACTTTTCATATGAGGAATGCATTGGACTTAGTAAGTGACGGGTGAAGACTGTTATAGCTCCTCGATTCATCGGTAGGTCTCATGAGACAAACTAGTGTCTTGCCACAAGGCCTTGACAAAATCTTATTTGTAGTCTTGGCACGAGGCCTTGACTATGTGGTTATTATAGTCTAGAATTATGAATTCCATCATTATAAAAGTGGTTATTGATATTTCATGTGGTTATTAGACTAGTAGAATATCCATGTGATTAAGTAAATGGAATTATTTCATTTTATATTTACCATATCATGCTGAAGTTCAAGTTTAAAAGGCTTTTGGTGTAGTTATACATTGCCTTAAATGATTATGCTTATTTATGAAAGTTTCCGCGATATTGCTATCCTTACTGAGCATCTTAGCTCACCCCTTTCAATGTTTTATTTTTCCCATGATGTGAAGAATTAATTTATGAATGACCTGCAAGGATAGTATGATGGGATATGAAGACAATATTTTTCTGTAGTTTTTTTACTTTATGAGGTAATGCAAGACATATGAAAATATCTAGTGTTTCCAAGACTACTAAACTAATAGGTCTTTCGAGAATTGATCTTTTGTGATCATGCCAATGTTTTGTAATAATTCACTGACTCTGGGTAACTGGGGTCGGGGTGTTACAACATTTATCAATATAATATTCCAAAAACATGATGAATAATTTTCTCAAACCACTAAACCATTTTTGGTGTTTCAACACTATAATATATCTTAGAAATAGTGTGAGTCACTAGAGGAATAAAAGTTCATATTATCTCCTTTAATTGAACAAATTCTTCCCTTATCCTCAAATAAATCATCTCTAACATATCCTTGATGCGACATTTCATATTTCTTGGTGAATTTAGAAATGCACCATTGGCAATAACACATGTATTTTTTTTCAATGTACATGACCTGAAGAAACGGTTTATCATCCAATTTTGATAATACATTAATCTGAATAAAATTGATTATTTGAAACCTACATTTTAAGGTTTTTTATAATACATTGTAAAAAATATTGACAATATCCTTTACCTTCTCAAACTATTCGTCATATGTAAATGGAGAAGGTAACACACCTTATTTAGCCCTCTCATTGATTTCTTATTAACAATTAATATTTTTATCATTGGGGTAAAAATTTACAAATACCAAGAAACACTATATTAATACAATTTTTCAACCTAATTAATTGGATATTTTAAACACATATAGGACACCATATCATTACATTAAATTTCTACCATAAACAATTACCATAACTAGGACATTTATTTATTTACCCAAACAACATGAACCTCAACGTGAAATCATATTTTATATGAGAATAATAAATTATAACACCCATATCATACATAAATTTTATATCTTCAATTTATTGATCAAAAAAAACATCAACATCTTTAAAAGGTATTTTTTCTATAAAATAAGAAAACAAAACATAAAAAACTTTCACTTTACACATAACCACACTAGGAAGTTATAGTTCAAGAACATAATAGATCATATAATTTGACTACTTATTTGTACACAAAATAAATTCATGTCATCTATAGATAACACATCATTGAGTTTTCATATATCTATTCTTAATTTAGGATTCTTGTGATCAATTTTATACCACTGAGGGTCATCACCTTGGTGTCTAATTTTTTCATGTTGATTTTTTTTTCAGAATTCAATGGTACTTGGATTGTTATCTCTTTAATTTCATATTATCATCTAAATATTAAAAATATTATAAAGTACCATATCAATTTTTAAAGTCATGATTCATTTTTATTTTACCGAGCTACATCACATTTATTATAAAGACCCATCCTTAAAACATTAAATAATCCGGAATTAAATGAATAATTAACATTGAGAATCTTTTCAGGTTTAGAGTTTTAGAGAATTAGGCCAATTTATTACATTACATATCAAAAATTACAAAGTAGACACTTCTACCTAGTTTCCATTTTTTTATAAAATAAAAACTCTTGAAAAAAAGACTCATGTATAGTTCTATGTTTTAGACAGCAAGACTTTTCCTTGATCCTATCCTCGACCCTATTCATCTTTAAGTCCTATTAAAATCATATAAAAACTTGGGATGAGAATAAAAATATCATTAAGGGTTATAAAAAAATAAAGAAAACATTAGTTCATCAATACATACATAAGATAAGCTCTTTATCATACCTCATGAAATCATAACATGTATAAATAACACATAAAAATCATAAATCATAAAGGTGACTTGTGGAATACATAACATACTTACATTGTAGATTTCACATATATGTAGGGAGTTACATTTGGAATAACCATCAAAACATATTACCTAAATCTATTAGGAGAAACATTCATGTTTACCTTTATCACATTACCCAATGCATTGGAGATCTATCTCGGGCTCACTCGCCCAAGAACCATAGCATAATCATAACACATAACATAATCATAAAGGAAAGATAAAATTCTCACATTAAAATAAACATATATAATTTAAATATATTGAAATAATAAATCAATTCTCAAAACCATTTTCAATTCCAAAATACATAAAAAATAGTATATGGTATTTATTTTTCTTTTAAAATCATTATGGCTTGTTAAGAAATCCAAAGATCAAATAATACTTGTGGCGGTGGAAAGGTCATTGTCACCACATACGTAAAAAAAATTCCTTTATGTAATTTAGTAAAAAGATTCATAGAAAAAATATTCATTTTGAAAACCATGGAATTAAGTTATAAGAAAAAGGGTATAATTATACACCTTATAAAAGAATGTCATGTATAAATGAAAATATGCCTCAAGGGAAGGAGATTGAGATGAAGTCCCTTACAGAGATAATTTTTGTAAATAAAATAGATCAATTATGTGTATTAACTATAATTACACATAAAGAAATTATAAATACAAGATAGGAATTCAAAATATATATCTCACATAATCACAGTATGTCATAATCAATATGTAGAAGTTTAACCCAAAGAATGGTAACTGGGTTAAGAAGTTCCCTTATATCATGTCCGACATGACCCATTCGTTATTTAATATTCTGAATAATAAACTAATGTTAATTTATACTTTATGAAGAACATTTTTTCAAGTTTATTATTCATTTTATATCACTTATTACGATGTTATAAACATTATGTAATCATTTAAGTTAATAATAGTCATTTGGTCAATATTTGGTACTTGAGTCAAAAATGAACTTATTATAATTAAAAGTTGTTCATGTGGTCAAAGGTCCTTTATCTATATAATGATATTAATTTTTTATATATCATATATATAATATATTTTTAATATATATATGTATTTATAATAGTACATAATATTTGGAGATAAGAAATGAAATGCACCGTTCATGGAGACGGTAAGCCATACGTAGGCATGAACGCTTCTTTTATTTCTATTTCATATTTAATGGATTAAAAACATAATGATACATAGGTATATTATAATTCCATTATAATATCATATATAATTTCAAAACAATATGACTTGCTCAAATGAAATTATCGTATTTACCCACAATGGAAACCATAAATTTATGCTATAGATGAAAAATACAGAGGAAAAGAAACAATATAAATATAATATATATCACATATAAATACATTTCCATCTTAATGGCCACCGTAAGAGGTGGTAGGAGAATATAGAATAATCATCATTTTGTGAGGTAGTAGTTCACCGTCCACAGAAATTGTATGTTATTAACCCATTAGATGGAGGTGTGTGGATGTGTTGTTCTAACAATTTTCATAAAACATACTACTATATATAGGATACTGGTTTTGTTACAGAATTAAGTAATAAACAGAGTTTAGGGGGTTGGAGAAGTAAAATAAAAGAAAATAACTTAAGAGAAGACGCTACCTTTAAATTTGGTATCTCCCTTTGGTTTGAACCAAAACGTTTACTTGAAGTGCCCTATACCTAATGTAAGGCTTCTCAGAGGAAGATAGGGATTTATGGATTGTAATTGGGTAGAGTATGGATGAGACAAGGAGCTTGAGAAGTGTGAGGAATGGGTTAGAAGTGAGGGTTTTTTTATAAGGGGGAGGAGGGGCTCTTCAGGAAAGTGTGAAAATATTATTTTATTATATAATTATTTTCGGTTTCTAAAGGACCAAAACTTTTTAAATTCAAAGATAAGATGACTAATGGTCTAAATAAAATTGTCCAATAATAATTTGACAGGTTTTAAATATTATTTTAATCTTATAATCTTATTTATTTAAATATTCATAAATGAGGTAAACACTGCATCACTATTGATTCATAAATAATTTTATTAACTTTATATTAAATGATATAACTTATATAACCCTATGTAAAAATTTCTTTACTAAAAGATATATGTTTATGTCATTTTTGACTTTAAATTAATTAATATAAAGTGTCAATATCACTCTTAACTGGCTCTATGTGGTCCCAAAATCACCCCAAGCATGAAAATGGTTGGAAATGTATGAACCAATATGAATAGGACACATGTTAGGGTAATCTAATATTATAATTATAATATTTTTTCACCCCTATTCACTAGATTTACCCTTTAACCATGGTAAATAAAATTTTTACTGAAGTAAACATTCATAATGTCTAAAAAGAAAAGTCACATATTTAAACAATTTTGACCTCCGGATTCCAAATATCGAATCAATTTTTTCATATTCAAGACACAGTAGTGGCAGAAATTAATTTAAAATTAATTTCTGTTGTCAAAACAATAAGCGTGTTTTAATGAAATAATAACTATCAAAAGATTGCTACTTGTTTATGTCAAATTTCAAAGTGTAATTACTTATAATGACCAAAATTGGATTAAATGGTAAAAACATAATCTAATTACACTTTAAAACCAATTAAAATGAAAATATAACTATATAAATAAATTATATTAAAAGGAAGTTTGAATTAAAAAGCTTTACTTTTCACTATTCATTAATAAATGAAAATTATCAAAAACAAAACAAAAAATTTCCCCAAAGTAAATTTTGATATCCCGATTATAAGGAATAATTCTATTTTGTTAAATATATCATATAAAAGTAACCGAAACTAGATTTAAAGAGGGTTTTCTATTAAAAGGTGGTAAATCGGCCCTTTAATGAATATTAGAGTATGTATGATTAAAATTGGATTGATTCACATTTTAAGACTCTAAATTTTATTGGATAAATGTAGAAACATTTAATAAACATGTATAATAATATTGTAGTTATTTCTATTCAGTCCCTCCATTACAACATCTAGGCGTTAACTACCATTTAAAATAATAATATTATATTATTCGCATGCAACATAAGATTTGAAAGAAACCTGTTATTGCATATCGGGTACGCCATCGAACATAGAAACCCATTTAAAGTAAAATTAATATTTAATTCATAAATATTAATAAATATTAAAATGAATTATTCTTTATTTACATGTAATGTTACATCCTTCTCCCCTTTTGCAAATTGCGTCCTCACAATTTTTATTCACTTATCAAATAAATGACTGTATTTATCCCTCATAGAATTTTCAGATTCCCACGTCGGCTCTTCAACCATTTGGTTTTCTACAAAACCATTACCTAATGAATTACCTTATTCTGCAACACTTACTCTCATCAGTCAAGAATCTGGACTTGTTGTTCCTCATATTAGAGATTCCCTTCCAACTAGACTATCTCTGGGCTCAAAACCTGAGATGGATCCAACATATACTTTCTCAACTTTGAGACATAAAATACATTGTGTACCTAGGATAGAGATGGAGGTAAATACACTTCGTAATCAACTGATTCAAATTTATACAGGATTTCATAGGGTCCATGAATTTCAGACACAAATTTCCCTTCTTACCAAATTGAATAACAGTTTTCCAGGAAGAAACTTTGAGAAAGACAAGATCACCGACCTCAAAATAGAGATCCTTCCTGCGGTTGTCTGCATAACTTATCTGCCTGCTCTGAGTTGTTCTCTTGTGCTCTTGAATAAACTAAACCTTTTCTACCATCTCTTCTACCAATTCTATTCCCATCAGTTTTCATTCACCTACTTCATCCCAAAAAGCTGGAGTTCGACAATGCTTTCCATATAATTCCTCAAATGGATCCGTCTATATAATGGAATGAAAACTGTTATTATAAGAAAATTCAACCAAAGAAAGATGTTGGTCTCAACTTCTTTGGTAATCCATTGATCAAGCACATAACATATACTCCAAGGTCTAAATTGTTCATTCTTACTGCCTATCTGATTGAGGATGAAAAGCTATACTAAAATATAATTCAGTACCCAACAACTTCTGAAGGCCTTTCCAAAAGTTAGAAGTAAACCTAGGATCACAATCAAATACAATGGAGATGGGAACTCCATGCAACCTAACTATCTCTTTAACATACAACCGAGAAAGTTGATCTAAAGACAAAGTATCTCGAGTAGGAAAACAATGGGAAGATTTATTCAACCGATCAATAATAAACTAGATTGCATTGTTACCTCGATATGTACTTGGTAATCCCACAACGAAGTCCATGGATATATTTTTCCATTTCTACTCTGTCACCGGTAAAGACAGAAGCATCGCTTTTAGTAACTGCCGCTCTACTTTAACCTATTGAAAATTCAAACACTTCACAATAAAATCAACAATATCTCTTTTCATTCCATCCCACCAGTAATACTCTCAAATATCTTTGTACATATTAGTACATCCCGGAGGAACTGTAAATGGAGAACTATGAGACTCACATAATAACTCATTCTTCAACTATGAATCACAAGGCACACATAATATCTTCCAAAACATCAAAACACAATCATTATCAATGTTAAAATTATGTAACTTACCCTTATGAACCAACCCTAACTTTTTCTGCAACTCAATGTCATCCTTCTACACTTGCTTAATTATATCTGATAGGGATGATCTCACTCACTCCTAAAACAAGACAGAGTAATTTCTTGTACTAAAAACTTCTATGCCAAAGGTCATCAAGTTTTTAATCAAAGGATCTTGTTCCAAATGTATCAAGGTTAATATAGCATTACTTTTTTGACTCAAAGCATCAACCACTTTATTTTCATTTCCTAGATGATAATGGATCGTGAAATCAGAATACTTGATTAATTCCCACCATCTTCTCTATCTCATGTTCAATTCTTTCTAAGTGAATGTATACATTAAATTTTTGTGGTCAGTATATATTTTTCATTTTACTCCATACAAATGATGCCTCTAAATTTTTAAAGAAAAAAAATAGTAGCTAATTCCAAATCATGTGTAGGGTAATTTAACTCATGAGGTTTTATATGATGTTAAGTATAAGAAATTACCTAATCATTATGTATAAGGACACAGTCAAGTCCTTTCAACAAAGCATCACTGTAGATAACAAACTCACCATTTTTGGAAGGAAATGCCAAAACTAGAGCATTCACCTTTCTTCTTTTCAATTCCTGAAAGCAATCATCGTGTTATTTTGTCCAGATGAACTTAACACCTTTTCAAGTTAGCTTAATCATTAGAATAGATAACCATGCAAAATTTTCAACAAACCTCTGGTAATAAGCTGCTAAACTAAGAAAACTAGAAATCTCTGTTATATTTTTGGGTCTTGGACATTTTTTAACAACTTTTGTTTTAGTAGGATCAATAGTTATTCCATTTTTTAAAACAATGTGACCAAGGAAATAAATTTGTTATAACCAAAAATCAAACATACAGAATTACCCTAATAGTTTCTTTTATTTTAAGGTTTGAAAGAAAACCCTTAAATGACTTTCATGTTTCTCTTTACTTTTTGAAAAAACCAAAATATCATCAATGAACACAACCACCATTTATCACCATAGTAAATTGCACCATCACTACAACAAATAGTTAAATTCAGATTATGACCATCTCAAGATGTTGATTTGGAAGGTCATTTCCCTTAGTAAGCCATCCCAGCACAACTTTCATGTTTCCTTTAGAAAGAAACCATCTAAAACACAGAAATATCTTAGGCAAAGAAACATGGAAATCTGAAAATTCTATATCATTTCATTATTAACATAATTTAATTTATGGATATTAATTTAACAATACCTTAACTTCTAAAGTTATCTAAACTGAACTTTGATACCAACTACATGGACCCAGCCTTAAAACATTATATAATCTTGAATTAAATGAATAATTAACATTGTGGATATTTCCAGGTTTAGAGTTTTATGAAATTAGGCCATTACTATTACATTACATCTCAATAATTACAAAGTAGACACTTATACTCAGTTTCTATTTTTTTAATAAAATAAAAACTCTTGAAAAAAATATTCATGTCTAGTTCCATGTTTTTGACATCATGAATTTTCCTTGATCCCATCCTTGACCTTACTCATCTTTAAGTCCTTTGAAAAACATTTAAAAACATGGGATGAATATAAAAATCTTATTAATGGTTATAAAACAAATAAAGAACACACTTGTTCATCAATACATACATAACATAAGCACTTTATCATACCTCATGAAATCATAATATTTATGAATACCACATAGAAATCATAAATCATAAAGGTAACTTGTGGAATACATAACATACTTATGTTGTATATTTCAAAGCTACGTAGGAAGTTACATTTGGAATACCTATCAAAGTATATTCCCTAAAATCTCTTAGGAGAAACATTCACTTTTACCTCTGTCATGTTACCCAATGCATTGGAGAGCTATCTCGGGCTCATACTCCCAAGAACCATAACATAATCATAACACATAACATAAGAATAAAGGAAATATAATATTCCCACATTGTAGTAACAATATATCATTTCAAGATATTGAAATAATAAATCCATTATCAAAACCACTTTCAATACCAAAATATGTAAAAAGAGTATACGGTATTTATTTTTCTTTTAAAAACATTATAGCTTGTTAAGGAATCCAAAGATCAAATAATACTCATGGCGGTGGAAATGTCATTGTCACCAAGTATGTTAAAAAGATACTTTCCTTTTTTTCATTTAGAGAATTGCTTCATAAAAAAAAGATTCCTTTTGAACCCCATTGAATTATGTTCAAAGAAAAAGGGTATAATTATACATCGTATAAAATAATGTCATGTATAAACCCATAAATGCCTTAATTGAATGAGATTGAGACGAAGTCCCTTACAAAGATCATTTTGTAAAGAAAATAAATCAATTTTGTGTATTATATATAATTAAACATAAATCAAGTACAAATACTAGATAAGTAATCAAAATATATATCTCACATAATCACAACAAGGCATAACCATGAAGTAGAAGATTAACCCAAAGAATGGAAATTGGGTTAATAAGTTCCCTTACCTCATGTCCGACTTGACCTGTTTGTTATTTAATCGCCTGGATAATAAAATAAAGTTAATTTATACTTGATTAATAATCTTTTTCAAGTTTATTATTCCATTTATATCACTTATTACCATGTTATATATATTATGTAATCATTTAAGTTAATAACGATTGTTTTGTGGATATTTGGTACTTGAGTCAAAAATGGACTTTTTATAATTACAATTTGTTCATGTGGTCAAAGGTCCATTATATCCAAAATGATATTCATGATTTAGATATTACATATATAATATATATCCAGTATATATATGTATTTATAATTGTACATAATATTTGGAGATAATAAATACAATACATCATTCATGGAGACAGTATGTCATACATATGCCAGAACGCTACTTTCATTTATATTTCATATTTAATGTAATTAAAAAATAATGATAAATAGGTATATTATAATTCCAATATAATATCATATATTATTTTATTAACTCCATACTTTATATAACCATTGTATGTCATGAACGAGTTATATCACTTTGAAGGGGCAGTAATCCACACTTCCTCAAATGAAATTATCGTATTTACCCACTATGGAAACCATAAAGGTATTCTATAAATGAAAAATAAAGAAGAAAAGAAACAATATAAATATAATATATATCAGATATAAATATAGTTCCATCTTAAAGGACACCATAAGAGGTGGTAGGAGAAGACTGAACAATCATCATTTCGTGAGGCAGTAGTTCGCCATCCACAGAAATAGTATGTTCTTTACCCAATAGATGGAGGTGTGAGGATGTTTAGTTCAAATACTTCTCAAAACAACAACCTAGTATTTTTATTATACTGGTTTTGTTATACAATAATGTAATAAAAAGTTTTTAGGGGGTCGGAGAAGTAAAATAAAAGAAAAGAACTTAAGAGAAGACGTTACCATTAAATTGGGTGTCTCTCTTTGGTTTGAACCAAAAGGATTACATGAAGTACATTCTGCCTAATGTAAGGATTATTTGAGGAGTAGAGGGATGTAAGGAGCGTAATTGGGTAGATTTTGGACAAGAAATGCGGCTTTAGAAGTGTGAGGAATGAGTTAGAAGTGAGGGATTTTTATAAGGGGGAGGAGGGGCTGTTTAGGATAGTGTGAAAATATTATTTTATTATATAATGATTTTCGGTTTCTAAAGGTCCAAAACTTATTAAAGTTGAATTTAATATGGTTAATGGTCTAAGTAAAATCATCAAATAATAATTGGACAGGTTTTGGATATTATTTTAATCTTTATATTCTTATTTATTTAAATCATTCATTAATGAGGTAAACACTGCATCATTATTGTGTCATTAATAATTTTATTTATTTGATGTCTAAATATTATAAAAAAATAAGATGACTTAGGAAATAATTTTATATTTCTAATGAATATTTATAGTCTAAGATATTTCCTATATAACCTCATGTAAAAATTGATTTACTAAATGATATATGTTTATGTCATTTTTGTCTTTACTTTAAATTAATTAATATAAAGTGTCATTATCACTCTTAAATGGCTCCATGGGGTCCCAAAATATCCCCAAGAATTCCCATGGTCGTACATGTGTCAACAAATAGGAATATGACACATGTTAAGGTAATTTAATATTATTATTATAATATTTTGTTACCCTTATTCACCAGATTTACCTTCTAACCATGGTAAATAAAATTTTTATTGAAGTAAATATTCATAATGTCTAAAAATAAAAGTTACCTATTTACGCAATTTGGATCTCCTAATTCCAAATATGAAATCCATTTTTCCAAATTCAAAACACAGAAGTGGCAGAAATTAATATAAATTAATTCCTGTTGTCAAAACAAAAAGCGTGTTTTTATGAAATAATAACAATCAAAATATTGACACTTGTTTATGTCCAATTTCAAAGTGAAATTACTTCCAATGATAAAAAATGGATTAAATGGTAAAACAATAATCTAATTAAAATTTAAAACCAATTAAAAAGATAAAATAACTATATAAATAAATTATATTAAAAGTCAGTTTTGAATTAAAATGCTGTATTTTTCACTATTCATTGAAAAATGAACATTATCAGAAATATACAAAAAAATTACCCAAAGTAAATTTTTCTGTCCTAATTCTAAATAAGAATTAAAAATTTTCAAATATATCATATAAAAGCAACCATATCTATATTTAAAGAGGGTTCACTTTCAAAAGGTGGAAAATCGACCTTTTAATGAATATTAGAGTATTTATGCTTAAAATGAAGTTCATTCACATTCTTGAGCCTCTATATTTTATTGGATAAATGTAAAAAAAATTAAAAAACATGTATACTAATATTATAGTTATTTCCATTCAGTCTCACCATTACAACTACTAGGCCTTAACTACCATTTAAAATAATAATATTATATTATTAGTGTGCAACGTATGATTTCAATGAAACCCGTTGTTTGGTATCGGGTACGCCATCGAACATTGAAACCCCTTTAAAGTAAAATTAATATTTAATTCACAAGTATTAAAAAATATGAAAATGTCTTATTCTTTTTTTATCTGGGATGTTACATTTAGAGTGTTTTTAGTGAACCATATTCCTTTAGAATAAATATACATTCATTAATGCATGCATGCATTTTTTCAGAGATTATACCCAGAGAACATAAAATTTATTTAGATTTTATTTTTTGAGAATGAAGCTCATTATCATATGGTAACATATATTTTAATAGTGGATGTAGTTTTTTAAAACTAGTTTCAGTGCATCAATTATTATCTTTAAAATTATATAATTATAGCATGACTATAAATTTCATATATTCTCTACATATATAATATAATAAAATATTTACATAGATCCTTAAATTCAAATATAGTTTTGGATAATCTTGAAGTCTATCTTTAATCGCCATTATAAATTTCTCAACACAATCTATGTCATTATATACACTTTCAATGACATTAAATGATGTGAAAACTATATTTTTATTCCATTAACAAGATAAATTTATTTATTCCCCATGTTTAGATAAATATTTGTAACTCCAATCAATTCTATAGGATATTAAATATTATTTTAACTAATTTGGACACATTTAATAAAAACAACGTAAACACAAAAAAATAATTTGAGAAGGTTTTTTTGTATCCTCCTTTTCAAAACATGATGAAATATTTGTCCCTATACTCATAATCTTTAATCATATGATTAACATCAATCTATTTTTGAGTCATATCCTTCCTAATTGTTGAAAATATATTCACATTTCAATAAATAATAGATAGATAGACAAACATATTCAAATAATTCATATCAAGTGTCCATGTAAAGTATCATTTTTCACATATATAATTTAAATAAAGTGTACATATAAATAATTTGCATGTAAAATATAATATATATATATAAAGTATACATATATTTTATAATATAAATTATATAAAAGTATACCTAAAATTTTTATAATGTATTCATATTTAAAGTACACATATAAAGAATAAACATATTAAAATATAATATAAACTATCTATATTGATATATATAAAGTAATATATATTTATATGTATATATATATTAAATAATTAAGATAGATTATAAAATATATATCAATATATTTTAACATAATATTTATACATTTAATGTTTATATGTATATGTGTTTGTGTGTGGACGAATGTTTGTTTGTGTGTGTCTAGAGTACGATGAATTATTAAATTGAGAATAATCGTAAATAATATATTGATGCATAAAAAAACCATATTTGAGTAAATATTATAGGTTTATGGGTTATATCATCCAAAAAAACATTAATATTTGAAATATATTTAGGAAAATATTTACATGGTATTAGAGACTGACAAATAAGAACAATCCCACGATGCTATGGTTTTTTTATAAAAATGTGATGACCATTATTATCATTTATTTTTTCAATCACAAATGGTCTCCAAAACAAATGAATGGCCTTGGGAGGAAAGAGGGATTAAAAACCCAACAAACTATATTGAGGAATAGTTAGATAATAACTTGACTTAGTGAAGTAAGGATACATATCATCTCCTAAGGATATATCTGGAATTAAGGGATATGATATCTCTTTTTCATAGATTGGAGTGCGAAACCATGAATTGATACCTATTTATTCATCCATGGCTACACTAGTTGTTGGGACTTTTTTTGATGCTTCATATTTATAGGACCAGATTGTGTAAGATACATGTATGAGTATTTCATAACAAAAGGTTTTCTCTCTAGGTTATAGATTGTTTTTCATGAACTTTCTGATCTCAATCCATCGATCAAGGGATTTTTCAACAAAGGGGAATCATACTTTATGGAATGAAGAATACTTATCATCTCTGACCGACAAAATGAATATAATCATTATATATTTTCTCATTTTCTTTTCAATTAATGGAAAAATTAATTTTATTGGTATTAAGAATATATTTCTAGATTTTGGGGGCTTTAATGATTAGAAAATGGAATCCTTAGGAAAAGGATATTTTCATATCATATTCCCTTATGTAAAAATGAAATCTAGGGAATTTGGATATGGATTTGTCAACATAAATCCTAGAATTATAAGAATTCATTATTGAAATCTACATTTTAACCATTTGATTGTTAAAAAAATCTATCACACATGTATTGATACAGATTAATGTGTTTATTTGGTTCTTATTGCTCCCTAAAATTATATGGGAAATAGCATCTGCTATGGGAATTATAGTAAATATAGAAATAGAAACTTAAATGTTTGGGTATGGAAACTTTGTAAGAGTTATTTTGGAATTAGATATAACCCATCCTTTGATCACAACAATTTTTCTAAATACTATTGAATTTAGATTTGAGTTTTGGGTTAATTATGAGAAGGTTATTGACTTTTACAAGGGATGCAATAATATAGGTCATACCTTAGAAAAATTTCACAAAGGTTAATTTGTATGAAATGCGGAATGAATTGGAATTCTAATGAAAACTATAAACCTAATCTGGATTTATTATCTCGTTCCAAAAAGGAAGGGGGGTGATTAATTGGACACATGGGTACACAAATATTACTCGTATAAGATTTTCTGAACTGCAAAATAATGGATATTCTAAAAATTTTGAAGTATATGTTTCAGAGGAGCAACATGCATGGAATTATATAAGAAATATGGAAAAAATATGTTCTTCAAATTAGGGGAAGAAGGTTAGCACATCTTTTAAGGATTATCTTATTTCTCACATAGATCAAGATGATCATGAATATTTTTAAATGGAACCTTATTCTCAATATGAGATTAATAAGTAATTATTTCATGAGAGGAAATTTCTTTCTAGTGACAGTGTCACGACCCGTCCTCGGGGCCCCTGTCGCGACTACCCCAAACCTGCCTTCCATAGGCCAGGGGCTGGCGACTAGCACCAAAGGCGTAAAACCCTATTCTGAGAAGGAATTGCCTTTATAGAAGTAACACACACACAAACAACGTAATCTAGAAGAAAGGTACTAAGTGAATACTGTATACATAATGTAGAGTTGAAAGTAAAGGGTATGGAAATACAAGCCCAACAGTAAAGTATAGGAACAATAGAAAGCGTGTACAACTTAAAAGGGACAACAGCTGAAAAGGGAAGCTCCAGGAACGTACGCCGAGTATCCTACCTAAAGTGTATGTATAGATGTTTTCCTTTCAGCACTCCACATCTATCGGTTTGCTCCGTGTACCGTCTCGCCGTGTGGACCACCTCCGGGTAACATCTGGTCCTAGCTCGCTCTCGGCCTCCGTCAACACTGTCTGTCCTCTGCATCCAACACAACGAGGTGCGGGTATAGCTCGTGTAGGGGTGAGTATAATGATACTATGTAGGGACCCCGAGACCCTCAAAGTCTCACAAAACCTACAAAGGATAAAACACAGAAGAAAGATACAATCATGAAGTATCAACCAACCCTAATTAGGTATATGCCCATACACATAACTATGTTACAGTCACAGTCCAGCTCCAACTCTCGAGCCCAACCACATTCCATCCCACAAGTTTAGAAACACTCTAAAAATAATGTATAACACAATTTGTATCCCTTAGGTACATCCCACAGAAGAAAGCCACGTAGGGTTCACCAAAACACATCCACAAAGAAACATCCACCCCTACTTAGGTATATGCCCATACATATACCTAAGTTGTCAAGAGTACACATCTCATACATGAGGTAAACCCGAAGGTAAATACTCAGCTCACACAGGTATACATCTCTTGTATGGAGATAGAGATGATCAGATGTAGACACTGATTCATCTAAGCTGTCAGACCCACACAGGATACCAGACTAGTTGTCATTGTTGTCGAACCCACGGAGGTTCCCAGTACAGTAGTCATTGGTACTGAACCCACATAAGATCCCAGTACAGCAGTCGTCGCTGCCGAACCCACGTAGGATCCCCATATAGTAGTCATCATTGTCGAACCCATGTAGGATCCCAGTACAGTAGTTGTTGCTGCCGAACCCATGTAGGATCCCAGTACAGTAGTCGTCGCGGCCGAACACACGTAGGATCCCAGTACAGTCGTAGTCGCAGCCAGCTCTAGGGTTCCTGCACAAAGCATGCTCAATTCTAGGAGGGTCTGTTCCTCAATCCAATGGGTCGATACATAGACTATTAAGAAGTCCAAATTTGATGTATTTCGAAGTTCGGTCTCATAAAAAAAACCCAACGCAACAGATGACGCATCAATCAGACGCCTGGTCTGAGAATTATTGGCTTTTCTGTTCTAGGTGCCCAGTAGGAATTATACTCATTCCAAACCCATCCATAGTCCAAAAAAATCTGTGACCTATGTGAATTATGCCAAAAATAGCGTCTCATAAAAAGGAATCCATATTAGTTGATGGCACGTCAATCAGATGTACGATATTTGAGTTATAAGCGTCTCCACTCCGAGGGCCCGGTTGGTTTTGGTTTTGAACCAACCCGGTCATACCCAAACTCCACAAAAACGTTAATAGTAATATAATGGAACTACTGTCTTGATCCAAGGAATCCTACACAACTAACGATGCATCAATCTGAGGTCCATATCTCAAGTTATGCGCGAAAAACCAAAAGTGGTCCGAAGAGGGTGGTCTGGGTCTGGTCCGAAATGGACCGACCGGCCCTGGGTTGGCCCGAATCAGGTCGACCGAACCCAGATTCGGGTCTGTCCTAGTAGGGAGGGGCTCGGCCCGGACTGACAGCTACAGCCCGGCCCGCGCGAGGGCGGCCTGACCCGCGTGACAGGCTACCCAGCCCGGCGGCGGGCGCAGCACGCATGGCTCGGTGGCCCAGCCCGAGTGGTTGGGGGCGATGAAGCCCGCCTTGTCAGGGAGACCAGGGGCGATGTCACCCTAGGGGGCCCTCCCTATTAAATATGTGGGGAGGGGGGGGGGGGGTTCCCCCATCTCCTTGTAACGGAACTGACAGTTGCCGGTTCCTCTCCGCAGAACCCAGCCGGGTTCTGCCCTGGCATGCACCGGTGGTGGCTGAGCTGGCTGCCCTCCCTTGTCCATCGAGACCATAGGCCACGGGTTCTCTTCAGTGCGGCGTGATAGAACCGTTCCCCTATCCTCCTACCATGCCCGCCCTGGCCACGGACCTACACCCCCAGTGCGGCGCGACGGCGCTGCGCCCCTCCGCCGTGGCCCGCCTTGTCCACAACCTCATGTTGCACTCCGCGCTGTGCGACGATGCCGCATGGCACTGCCGTGGACCGCCATGGACCGTCGTGGCCATGTATCTTCTCCATGTAGCATGGCGATTTCATTCCCTCCTGGCGACCCCATGGTCTTTGCGCCGTCGGCCCCCTTCTTCGCGGCTGACTCGTTGCCGATCGCCATTGTCTGCTCCCATCGTCAAGCAAAAAAAGATAAAATGGGGAAGATTTGGCCGTGTTGGTGCGGTCCAAATTCCCCCATGTTACAGTGATAACATTTGGTTGTCAAATAATAATTTCAACGACGTAAAATGGATATAGAAAGAATTTAAACCCCTACCTTAGATTGTTGTTCGTTGATGACATCATGGAAAGATGATGGAGTTGATGTCGATCGTCGCGTCCGCCTCGCACTTCATATCCGAGCTTGAGCGTCGGAGACTCGTTGGGATCTGATCTCTATTGAAGGATTATTCTTCGTCGAAGATATTGGGAGATCTGTCATTGGAGAACCATTGTTCGTCGAGAGGAAGATGTCGTTCTTCACGTTCTTCATGGAAGAACACTTCCTAATCTCCAAGGATCTACAACGATTATGCCATCCCCAAATAAAAGAAAGTATTCACTTATTTAAGGTTGGAATAATGTTTTCAAAATTTCAAACACTCAAATTAATTAATTAATTGTGGAGCTTAATTAATTAATTAGTGGTGTTGGTAAATTAATGTGAGCATGTGGGAGGTGAATAGTTCAACATTAAAAGAGGGGAGTTGGAAGCTTAAGAGTTAAAGGGGGGCTTCTTGGGGAGTTGAAGAGTTTGGGTTCGTGTGGGCCCCACCACACATTATCCTCTCATGGGAGGTTTTTTGGGGTTTGGGTCTCACCTCCAACTCCTCTTTGGAGAAAAAACCACCACCAAATAAAAATGTTTTACACACAAATTTTTATTCAAACTTTAATTTTTAATTAGAAACCCCAATTTATAACGTCCACTCTCGTGCAAACGCAACTATGATAACAGTCCCCTTAAGCGAATACCAGCGCTGTGAGTTCATCGGTGTCCTCATATTTCAATTCCGAACACCAGTTCAAATGATAGAAAAACCCGCATGTACGTTTACTAAACATACCCAAACCAAACTTCATAAATTGATTCCGGGCACATCGGGCCTCGGAATTAGGCACCGTCAGAAACTGTGAACTCGTAAAATTCAAAAGAATTTATGAAAAAAAATTCCATGAAATTTCCGGGTCTTTACATTACCCCCACCTTAGGTCATTACAACCCTTAGAATCTACAACACACACTAGGGAAACAAAAGTGGGTATTGAGCAAACATCTGAGCCTCCCGCTCCTATGTGCTCCCCTGGAGGTTCCCGTGCTGTCAGAGAACGCGTACCAGAGGAATCAACCATCCATGTAGGACCCACTCCTTTCGATCCTCTATCACCACTGGAATCTCCATGAAAGTAACCCTGTCATCAATGTCTAGTTCCCTGTGGTCGATGATGTGGGACGAGTCGTGAAAATATCTCCTCACCTGAGATACGTGGAAGACGTCGTGAACCCGGTGCAACTGAGGTGGAAGGTCCATGTGGTAACCCAGATCGCCTACTCTACTGAGGACCTAGAACGGCCCGATAAAATATGGAGATAACTTACCGCCTCAGCCAAATCTCCAGAGACATCATCGAGGCGAGACCCGTAAGAATACGTGGTCGCCATCTTCGAACTCCAATAGTCTCTGTCTCCAATCAGTATAGGACTTCTGTCTGCTCTGTGTAGTCTTCATCTACTCCTAGATGATCTGCACCTTCTCCGTCATAGCCTGAACCATCTCTAATCCTACAAGTGTGGACTCCCCTGGGTCAGTCTAGCACAGAGGTGATCTGTAAGGTCGGTCGTACAACACCTCATAAGGTGCCATCCCGATGGTGGAGTGGTGGCTGTTGTTGTACATGAACGCCACCAAGTGTAAGTGATCCTCCCATCTACGACTAGAGTCGAGGACACATGCACAGAGCATGTCCTCAAGAGTCTGAATGGTCCTCTCAGTTTGACCATCCGTCTGAGGATGGAATGTGGTTCTCATGTGGAGTTGTCTCCCAAAAGCCTCCTGTAACCCCTTCCATAGTCGGGAAGTGAAAAGAGAAAATCGATCGGAGACAATAGTCGATGGAACACCATGAAGCCATATGATCTCATGAACGTATAGGCGTCCCATGATCTCTACTGTTCCCTAATCTATGATTGGGTGGAAGTGGGCTGACATGGTGAGTCGGTCTACGATCACCCAGATAGAGTCGTTCCATCTGGATGTACATGGAAGTCCCGTCACGAAATCCATGGATATCTCGTCCCACATCCAATCTGGGACTTTTATGGGATGAACTAAGCCTAATAGAACCTGGTGCTCCGTCTTCACTTGTTGACAAGTGATGCATCGAGAGAAAAACTCCACTACTGCTTTCTTCATACCTAGCCACCAGAGCTGTTGTCTGAGGTCCTGATACATATTTGCAACTTCTGGATTTACTACTAGAGGGAAAGTGTGAAAATACCGCAACACCACCTCCTGAGTGATAAACTACACCCTCTTATAAAAGATTCCATCCTGTGCTGCCTGGGTTTTCCTTTTCGCCGACCAAGGAAAACACTATCCTTATGTTGTAGATAAACCACAACTGTTTTGCCTAATACAGTCAATATGTTTGTGAACTGCAGTTTCCCAGTCCATTCCCAAACTGACGTCGTAAGGCCTCGACGTTTCAACCAATAGGTTCCACCCGAAACTCTCATATCAAGGGTCAGATCACACCATTGGCGTAAGTGTGATTATCAATCCTCCTTCCAAAGGTATCTCCAGAAATGATGGTCAAGTCAACAGCATAACCAAAAACTCTATTCCTGGGAGAAGATTCATGGAAGGAAGGAATGATTGGTACCTATGTCTATTGATACAACTGCTAGAAGTAGACATTGACCGTACCTCAAATAATTCTTAGAGCCCTTGGGTCACACTCCTTGACTGCATGCAACTACTCTCTTCCCCTGCCCTCCAGCTCCATGAGCCTAGTAGGGACTACAATGGAGGGTGGTTGTAACATGTAGAAATTTTCACCTCCTCATGCTTCTCTCCTACCTTTGCTTCCACGTATGCTTCCCTATAGATTCATCTGTCCTTAACACTTACTCTTCCCGAAAAATTTTACACTCTCAAGTCTCTATGACTGGCGCTAGTTCGCAGCTTCCCACTGTTAACATTCATTGGATATATCCGCTCAACCAATGAACATTCAACCACAAGGGTTCTCTCTAGAATCCTAACATAAGTAGGAATGCATAAAGGGAAAAGTGATGGCTCAGATATCCTTAAACACACCTCGCTTAGAGGTCGGAGCTCTAAACCATGGATCAAATCATATTCATCGAGTACCAAGAATGATCGGTATGCCTCGATGAATACTCATCTACTGACACATCGTCCTGCCGAAGATGTATAAGATATAGAAAACTCTCAGCCACCTCCTCAAGAAAGTCCTAATATGCCTGAGGGTTTGTCTCTCCCTGGAACCTTGGCAGCCTCTATCACTAGAACTCGTGCAACGCACTCAGTCGGTGTGAAACATCTGCTAGTGCGGCTGGTGGCATATTCTACCCAAATGGTGGTGGTGCTGCTGGTACACCACCCAAAGGTGCCAACATAGTAAGAGGGCCCTACACTGGAGCCTCTTCGCTTGGTGGGCCGTCATTGTGTACTCTATCTCAGGAACCCTAACTGGCTGTCTTTGCAGTGGTATCTTGATAAGGAATAGGTTCCCCATGGTCAAAATGTTATACCTAGTGAGCTGACTCAAAGAGACTACAAAGGAAACTCTTTAAACAAACACGCAATCAATGTTTCTATGCACTAAGTCGGAAATCATAGGTCAGGGTCCTAGTGTATGGATACATCGGCCACCGCACTAACACTGTACTCCCTAGACTGAAAACCATACTCAATACTCTTAACACTATTTCTTCACAGAAAAGAATGATCAGAGTCAGGAGTTATGTGGTAAAACCGACTCCTTTGATACCATGTTGTCCCGACCCATCCTCGGGGCCCGTGTCGTGACTACCCCAAGCCCGCCTTCCATAGGCCAGGGGCTGGCGACTAGCACCAAAGTCATAAATCCCAATGCTGGGAAGGTATTGCCTTTATAGAAGTAACACAAACACAAATAGAGAAAGCTGGATGAAAATCACTAAGTGAATACTGTATACAAAAAGTAGTGCTGAAAGTAAAAGGGTCGGAAATACAAGCCCAATAGTAAAGTATAGGTACAACAGAAAGCAAGTACAACTGAAAAGGGACAACAACTGAAAAGGTATGCTCAGGTAATGTCCTCCGAGTATCCTACCTGAAGGGTAGGTAAAAATGTCCACCTAAACACTCCATGTCAATCGGTCCATTCCGTGTACCGTCTCGCTATGTGGACCACCTCCGGGTACCATTCGGTCCTGGCTCACTCTCGGCCTCTGTCGATGCTGTCCATCGTCTGCATCCAACACAACGAGGTGCGGGCATAGCCCATGCAGGGGTGAGTATAACGATACTTAGTAGGGACCCCGAGACCCTCAAAGTCCCACAAAATACACAACGGATGAACCTCAGAATAAAGATACAATCACAAAGTATCAACCAGTCCTACTTAGGTATATGACCATATATATAACTATGTTACAATCATAGTCCGACTCCAACTTTCGAGCCCAACCACATTCTGTCCCAAAAGTGTAGAAACACTCCAGAATGAAAGTATTACACAAGGTGTATCCCTTAGGTACAGGTCACAGAAGAAATCCACATAGGTTTCACCACAACACATCCATGAAGAAACATCCACCCTTACTTAGTCATATTCCCATACATATACCTAAGTCGTCAAGAGTACACATCTCATTCATGAGGTAAACCCGAAGGTAAAGACTCAGCTCACACAGGTATACATCTCTTGTATAGCGATAGAGATGATCAGATGTATTCACTAATTCATCTAAGTTGTCAGACCCACACAGGATACTAGACCAGTAGTCATTGTTGTCAAACCCATAGAGGATCCCAGTACTGTAGTCTTCACTGCTGAAACCACGTAGGATCCCAGTACAGTAGTCATCGCTGCCAAACCCACATAGGATCCCGATACAGTAGTCATCACTGCCGAACCCACGTAGGATCACAGTACAGTAGTCGTCGTTGCCGAACCCACGTAGTATCCCAACAAAGTAGTCATTACTCCCAAACCCATGTAGGATCCCAGTACAGTAATCGTCAGTTCTGAACACACGTAGGATCCCAGTACAGTAGTCGTCACTACCGAACCCACGTAGGATCCCAGTACAGTCATAGTCGTAGTTAGCTCTAGGGTTCCCGCACAAAGCACACTCAATTCCGGGAGGGTCCGCTCCTCGATCCAAGGGGATGATACATTAACTATCAAGAAGTCTATAGTTGATGTATCCCGAAGTTCTGTCTCATCAAAGGGAACCCAACGCGACATACAACGCGTCAATCGGACGTCTGGTCTGAGAATTATTGGCTTTTCCGTTCTTGGGGCCCGGTTAGAATTACGCTAATTCCAAACAAGACCATAATCCAACCACATCTGAAACCTGTGTGAAGTATGCCAAAAGGACCGTCTCATCAAAAGGAATCCAACTTATTTGAAGGCACGTCAATCAGACGTATGGTCCTTATGTTATAAGTGTTTTTGCTCCGAGGGCTCAGTTGGTTACGGGTTTGAACCAACCCGGTCATACCCAAAATTTTCCAAAACCTTGAGTGTAATATACCTAAATTACCGTCTTGATCCAAGGAATCCTATATAAATGGAGGTGCATAGATCGGAGATTTGTAGCTCATGTTATGGGTGAAAAACCAAAAGTGGTCCGAAGAGGGGGGTCTGGGTCCGGTCTGATCCAGCCCAACCCGCCCTGGGTCAGCCCGAACCAGGTCGACCTGACCCAGATCCTGGTCTGGCCTAGTAGGGCATGGCCTGGCCCAGCAGGCGCGGCCCGGACCGGCCCGCAAGAGGGCGGCCCGACCCTCGTGGCAGGCGGTGGGCACGGCCTGCATGGCTCAGTGGCCCAGCTCGAGTAGTTGGGGGTGGTGAAACCCGCCGGTTCAGGGAGACTAGGCAGCGACGGTGGAATACGGGGCCTGCCCAATTTAATCAAGGGGGGGGGGGGGGGTGGGGGGGGGGTGCTCCCCCCCGTCTCCATGTAACATAACCGGAAGTTTCTGGTTCCTCTCCGCGGAACCCAGCCGGGTTCCGCCCTAGCGTGCACCGGTGGCTAGCTCAGCCGGCCACCCTCCCCTGTCCACCGCGGCCGTAGGCCGCGGGTCTTCTCCGGCGCCGTGCGATGGCACTGCATCTCTTTCCTCCTACCATGACCCTCCCTGGCCACAGAACTACACCACCGGCGCGGCATAACGACGCCACGACCCTCCTTGGCCACGACCTCGTGCTGTCATCCGCGCCGCGCGAGGGTGCCGCATGCCACCGCCGCTGCCCAATGTGGACGCGACTCTTCTCTACATAGCGTGGCGATGTCACGCCTTCTTGGTGACCTGATGGTCTTTGCCCTACCGACCCTCTTCTTCGCGGCCGACTCATTTCTAGTCGACGTTGTCCGCTCCCGTTTTCAACCACAAAAAGATCAAATGGGGAAGATTCATCCATGTTGGTGTGGTCTGAATTCACCCATGTTATGGTGATAACAATTGGTTGTCAAAATATAATTTCAATGATGTAAAATGGGTATAGAAAGAATTTAAACCCCTACCTCGGTTTGTTGTTCGTTGACGACGTCACAGAAAGAGGATGGAGTTGACATCAATCGTCGCATCCACCTCGCACTTCTTATCCGAGCATGAGTGTTGGAGACTCGTCGGGATCCGATCTTCATTGAAGGATTGTTCTTCATCGAAGAACTTGGGAGGTCCATCATTGGAGAACCGTTCTTCATCAAGAAGAAGATGTTGTTATTTGCATTCTTCGCGGAAGAAAATTTCCTAATCTCCATGTCTCTCAAACGATTATGCCAACCCCAAATAAAAGAAAGGCTTCACTTATTTAAGGTTGGCATAATGTTTTCAAAATTCAAAACACTCAAATTAATTAATTAATTGTGGATCATAATTAATTAATTAGTGGTGTTGGAAAATTAATGTGAGCAAATGGGAGGTGTAGAGTTCAACATTAAAAGAGGGGAGTTGGAAGCATAAGAGTTAAAGGGGGGGGGGGTTTCTTGGGGAGTTGAAGAGTTTGGGTTCGTGTGGGCCCCACTACACATTATCATCTCATGGGAGGTTTTGTGGGCTATGGGTCCCACCTCCAACTCCTATTTGGAGGAAAAACCCACCACCAAAAAAAAATGTGTTACACATAATTTTTTATTCAGAATTTAATTTTTAATTAGAAACCCCAATTTATTACTTCCACTCTTGTCCAAACGCAACTGCGGAAAAGGTCCCCTTAAGTGAATATCAACACTGCGAGTTTATCGGTGTCCTCAGATTTAAATTCCGAGCAATGGTTCAAAAGATAGAAAAACCCGCACGTATGTTTACTGAACGTACCCGAACCAAACTTCAGAAACTGATTCTGGGCACACCGGGCCTCAGAATCAGGCGCCGTCAGAAACTGCGGACTCGTAAAATTAAAAAGAATTTATGAAAAAAATTTCCTTGAAATTTATTGGTTTTAAGACCGAAAAGGGAATAAGAAGATTATGTTGTTTTATAAACTTTTCCCATTATAAGTAAGGAATGTGAAGGGACTCTAGCTTTGTATCATCCTCATTCATCACATGAAGCATGAGATATGGATTCATCTTAAAATATGGAGAAACTGTATAGAGGTAAAGATGCAGCTACAATAGTGTATTCTTCTCATGTCGTTGCTTCCTTCCATTTTATGCAATATGTGGATAAGGTGTAGTTTTTTGCACTTTAAGATACTACAGAGGAGATACATTCTATGAAAAATGTTGCACAACACTGTCAAGATTGGGTAAAAAGGTCTGAAGTTGTGGTATAATATATTGTTTTTTCTGTGGAAAAGAGACAGGAGGAAGGTCCAAAGGAAAATATATTCCTATACATATTCCAGAATTTAAAGTTGTTCAAGTAGATACATTATATTTGATCATGGATGAGGTATGTAAATATTACCTCCCTTATTTTTTATAAAGCAATGAAAGTTATCCTTGATTGTTTTTCCAAGGCATCGAATAAGAAATGTAATGAAATGAGGATTAAAATCTCTAAATTTCTTTTAGAGATGTTTATTCAAGAGAGATTACCTCATAGAATTAATGCCAATGCTGAAGATTGGTTTGACTTGAATGTTTAATAATTTTTTTCAATGATTGAACTTGGTAACTTTTTTAATTAGATTACCTTTCGGTCATGGAGTACATATCCATCAACATTAAAAAGACAATCCTCTATCTAATTTGAAGATGGACATTCTAGAATTATCATGGAAATAGAATAAATATATGGATGTCAGGCCTTGGAAAAGGCAAAATAATGGATAAGAGGTCGACATCCCAGTAGTTGTCCTTAGAATAAAGGTAACAGATAATGTTATTCTAGAAACACAATTATCTTTAGGGAATTTTTCTTCCTGATTTTGTGGGAGCGTTTTCCCTACTATTTTGTAAATGACATCATCTCTTGCACGCTTTTTTTTATTTTAAAAAAGGGGCTTAGATCCCACCCAGTTTAAAAAAACACACACAAACAAACTAGTTATATATTCAATTTATCAACATATATAATAAAAAATATCTATATATTACTATTTATAATAGATATATTAAAATATTATTTCATAAATAAAAATTTATTATTGATTATTAATTATATTATTATAATATTAATTTCATTTTTTTTAAAATTATAATTCATATAAATGTTTAAATATATATATCAATATGTTTAAAAAAATTATTAATTATATTTAAATATAATTATATTTATAATAAATTGAAAATTATCTTTGTGAAAATACATATTCAAATTTAAAATGGCAATTATTTTATTTTAAAATTAAATTTATAGTTTTTGAATTTATAATACATTAAATTTATCTATTATATATAATATATAAACACACACTTATCATACAAAAAATTTATACATGAGTGTGTAATTATTTAAATACAATTTCATTTAAATATTCTATTTACAATGATTTTATATTTTATAGATTATAAATTATATATATTTATGTATGTCAAATTTTAAAAAAAATGATATATTAATACAAACACACACTAGCTATTTAATTATATACATTTTTTTTATATTTAATCACTATTATAAATTTCATCATTCTAACAAATAAAAATATAAACTAAAATCACAGTTTAATATTGATGTATGATGATATAGTTTTTTTTATTTTTTAACCATTAAATTAATATATTAAAATAAAACAATTTTTACTTATATTAAATTAAATATAATATAACTATATTTGTAATAAATATACTAATATATAACTACATTTATATTGGTATATATTTAAATATAATATATATAGAGATTGTAAATTACATTTTATAAAATATATATCTTATTGTTTCAAATTTAAATTATTTTATATTTAAAATATTAAATTTATTTTTTTTGAATATACAATTATTTTAAATTTTACTAATATATGTAGCTTATAAATTTTATTTTGTAAAATATAAATTCTAACAATTATAATCTTAGTAACTTACTATTCAAAATATATATTTATATTTTTTTGAATATAAGAATATTTCAAAATAAATCATTGGTATATATATATATTACTTGTTTATACATTCATATATATATACATATATATATCTACATTAAAAAAAATTAATATTAAATTTTAATAATATTTTATTATGTGAAAATTCACACATACACACACCACTAAAAAAAATTAAACATTTACTTTCAAATATTTCCAACAACATTCAATATTTTTATGAAAAACATTATTCATTAATATTTTTCAATATTAGTTATAAATTTCATGATATTAATATTAAAGTGTCGATGAATCCAGTCAATTTAATTAAATATTTTGGGCATGATCATTACTATATTAGAAAATAATACACAAAAACATTATTACATTTTTTGATGATTTAAATTTCCATTAATTATTATAATGATTGAAAATATATGATGTATGTAAATAATAATTTAAACAAAATTTATTAACATCTGATGCATGACGACAAAAATTAAATTAATTACAATATATAATTTTCTATTTCATGGAAATACTATAAATTAAATCAGAATTCTTATATAATTTAAAATATTTTAATTTTTTTTATAAATTTACTACAAAAACATACATAATGTATTTTTAAAATTATATTTTCATATTTATTTTTTTAAAATTTAATATATAAGCTATTTAATTATTTTGTAATATTATTTAAAAAAAATTATGTTTTTTATAGAAACTATATTTAATATTATAATTATATTCTTTTTTATATATATTTCTTATATTTTAAGAAGTTTTATTTTAATAAAATTTATATAATTTTTTTTACTATCAATTTTCTAATTTATTTCAATTAATTTTCTTTTATTGTGATGATATATTGCATTATCTACTTTAGTCATAATTTTTTCATAATAGTATATTTTTCTATTTATTTTTCCAAAAAAACTATAATTGATTTTTAAATACATCTTTAAGATAATTTTTTTTAAATAAAAATTTTATATAATTTAAAATATTTCAATTATTATTTTTAAAATATTCACTTATTAACCACTACTTTATATCTTTATTTTGTTTTTTATTTTTTCATTAATTGATAATTATTTAAATTATTTTGCATCAAATTTAAATTTCATTCTTTTTATATTTGGTTTTTATTTTATTATGAAAAAATTTAATATTTTTTGGAAATTTTATTTTATTATACATTTATTTCATGAATAATATATTAGTAATGTTCTCAAAATTTATAATGAACTCGTACCCCCACTTGTACAATTGCATGAGACAAGACAGTGAGTAAATCAATGAAAACATAGATTTAATTAATCAATATTATAGAGTGACTCAATATAGGAAGGGAAAGAAACATAGGAGTAAATACTATTTAATACAAAAATAAAATCAAATATTTAAATAGTGATCCACTACTTTTCAAGGAATCATTTAAAGATGTCAAATGAATATAGTTCAATCGAGTCAATTTTTTTAAACTTCTTTCTAGGATCTTTTAAAGCTGAACTATATCAGGTGAAACCATTTTTAACATTATATATGACATAAAATAATTCCTGGTTCTCTGCAAACAATGGATCAAGTAACATTTTAATGAATGTTCACTCATTAAAATGTTATAAAGCTGCAAAAGTTGACTAATGTGAGAAAATGGAAGTATTCACATAGATATAGACAATCGATAGATGGGGATATACCCATATAGTAATTTTAAAGTAATATAGAACATATACATAAAATATAGACAATTTAAAAGGTGAGAAGTTTAAATTTTATGAAATAATATTTTAAATAAAGTTTAATATTATTAATTCATATCCATAAATAATATGCATAATTCTATATAATATTTAATTTTAGTGAAATTAAATTCATAACATTAAATATTTATAACACTTTGAGATTTAATAAGAACACATTTGGTTTCTCTTTTAGAAAATCATTGTATTAATTATTCAGGAAATAAATTATATAAATGAACCAAAATAATAAATAAATGATATAGAAATAGTTGTATAAAATTAAATAGTAAATAATTTTTAAAAAAACCACTATTGTGAGATGAAATATATTTTCTACATATTTATTCTAACACCACATAAAAATAAAAATAAATGATATATAAACTCTTGATCCATCATGAATAACCCAAAACAATAACCCTTATTAATATATTTATTTGTTCAATATAATCTAAACACCACATGAAGACTTCAATAATTTTTTTTCAATCTCATTTCAAAAATACATGCCCATGAACTCAACAAACAACTCTTACGAGGATGGAAAGAAATATGGTGGATATGGTAGAACTCATCGAAAGAAATATAGTGTAGTTGGAAGGGTTATTGATTAAAATATATCTTATAGGGATGAAAAAAAGTACAACGAACTTGCACCAATATGAAATTTAGAGTGTGTGGTCTTTAAATTCATAATTATATTACTATAGGATTCACTATTCAATATAGATCTTATTTCAAAAGGCCATCAACTTCATAAAGATTCTACAATGCTAAAAATAGAAGCATAAAACATCATCAGAATTATCAGCTTTATTTTTTCCAACCATCACATCAAATTCAGTGTAATTTCCCAGTAGTATTTGAACCTTATATAAAACATCACATTCTATTATTCCACATCAAGTGAAAAACCTCCACCATCTTCCCAATTTTAGTATCATATCTAAAACACTTATCCAAACAATTCATCAGAAAATAATTGAGATTAAATAACGCTTTTGCTGGTTCATGTAAAATAATATTATAAAAAAATTGATCAATAAATATCATGTGCCCATCCTATAGACAACCTAGTAAAAAATGGAAGACCTCAATACCATAAATTCCATAGTATTGGATAATCATAAATTTACATGTAAATAACAATCCATACAACTTAGATCCATAATTAGTAGAAAGAGTAAATACACCCCCTATATTAAGAATATATGGATGATGAAATCCAAATAAAATTGAATGTGAAATACCATTGAAAATAAAAGATATCTATCACATAGTCCCTTTCAGAAACAAAAAATAATTCAATTCAATTGAAAACATGAATATATTTAAGAAAACCCAAATCATCATGGGAAAATTCATAACAGAAGAATCATATGGCACCACCATAATAACAAAGAAACTAATAAAACATAGAAAGAACAAAAGTAGGATTTATTTTGGTTATGCTCGTATATAAGCAAGTGATTATCACCCTAAAAATGACCAATTTTAATGATTTAATAAATAAATAACGAACTAAATTTGATTAAATGTGTTTCTAATATTAAAGGTGTACAATATAGTATAAAATAGATTATGTACCTAACCCGGTCTGAGCGTTGTTGATAATATAATACCAAAAGACTTGTAAATGAGAATAATGGATTCAATCACAGCCTCCTAAGTCAAACACATATTATGAAAAATCCTTATAATAATAATGGGTGATTAGTCATAGTGAAAATATAAATATATAAACTATATCATAAACCATTGTAGAGGTGGTGGGATGACTAAGGGATTTACAAACATGAAATAATTAGTCACATTTTTATTTAAAAACAATTCTAATGATACACATTCATGAAAAAAAGATATTAGTATATAAATATAATATATATATATATATATATCAAATATAGAAAAAAAATATAAACATAAAAAACTCATATGTATACCAAACATATAAAGAGAGGAATAAAGAATACATAACAATTACACACGCACACACATAGATAACCCATATGTATACAAAACACTTATATATATAATCTATATATAAAAAATATATATAAGAACCTCACCATTACTATGTAAGAAAGATAAAAGTGATATCGTAGATCCCACAATCTATAAAATCATTCCTGAAAATTTTTTATTTATAAAGAATATTTTAATTTCAATGTAAAATCTCCAAATTTGTTCATACAGAAACTCTAACTAATCATTTATGATTTGAAATTTAGAAATCCTAAATTAAAAATTTGTGGTTATAAATGAAAAATAAATTTTCTTACATGGGGTTCAAAATATGAATGAAGAAACTGATAATATGTTATCAACATCTCTCTTTATCATTAAGGGTTGAAAATCAACCAACATTGACATGAAATAATTATCATAAAAATGTAAAATTTGGTAAATAATTCTATAAAATATAGTATGTTTTATCAAATAATTTTTAAACATTTCATAATTGTCTCACCCCTTTTTTTCAAAATACTTATCAATGTCTATGTTCGTTTAATCTTGCTTCTTATTTTTCCAGTTATGAGAAAAATAAAAACTCACCAAAAAATAAGAATGAAAATAAAATCATGAATTCTTAATCAAAACTCAAAAAAACATAACAACAATCAAAATGAAATAAGGGAATGATAAAAAATAAATAGTAATTCATGTTAAAAAACATTCATATTCAACTTTTGTTGAGTAGTTATAGCCAATGAGCTCAATTAAGAAATTCAAGAGGAAAACATGAGATGTAAATCTAAATCAGAAGTAATTCTATAAAAAAAATCTATGGTGATTATAATAGTGATGAATATGATCTAATAATGATGGAAATAAAAATTCAATAGAAACAAGTTCATTTTTTTAAATTCAGTACCATGCAAGGATTAATTGACCTAAATCCATTATATTTAACCTTGATCCATGTTTTATATGGTATGATATAAAAAAACTCACCAAATAAATTTAGGAAGAAAGTAAAACTCTATAATTATTAACAAAAAATCAAAAATAATATTAAAAATAAAAACACAATAATGGTGTGGTTGGAATTAAATAAGGATTCATGATAAGAAACAAACAGATTAAAATTATTCTGAGTAATTATAGCTGATAAACTCATTTTCTAAATTAAATAATAAAAATGAAAGATAAAAATATAAATCAGAAGTTAGTCAATATACACTAATTTCAATGGTGTTAAGAATTTTAATATCTATGATGAAATAATAAGGGGAAAAATCAATCAGAATAATCTTATTTTTTCAAAAGGGCATACCTTAATACGGGTGGTCATGGTGTATGGAGACCTAGACTTTTCAGGTACTTGTTTGATAATGGTATTACTATCTAAAAAAATATTCATTTTCTAGATCAAGTTTCTCCACTGCAAATTATATGATGGTGGATGGTAGGATAATGAAATTGTGTGTACCTTTAGTGGTAATATTATAACAAAAAAAAATATGAAATTTAATATCAGGTACAAAAAAATATGTACCAAAGGATATATAGTATTGTATATGGTATCAGATCTTAATGGATGAAAAATTTATGATAGGTTTTAGTGATATAGATGTTTTTATACATGAGTATAGAGGAATATGATGGAATAAAATTCTACCATGAACAAATATTTGTTGAAATCGTTGTAGGGTTTCATGAGGCTGGATTGTTTAGAATATAGGGGGAGAGTTCAATTCAAAGTAGAGATTCAATGAATTAATAGATAAATATGATGTGATATTTCATGTGGAGAATGAGGATAGATTAGTTTTGATAGGGAAGTGATGGATTAGGGAAGAAGTGGTGACAACAATAATAGTGAGGTGATGAACCCAGAAAGGGAGTTAAAAACATGAAATTAGTAGCCATGTTTACCTAGAAAACTATTGCAATGACTACACATTTATGAAAACAAGATATGAATATATACATATAATATATATATAATACAAAACACACACACACACACACATATATATATACATAAAATACTCGTATGTATACATAACATATAAGGAGAGAGAGAGAAAGAATACATGATATATATATATATATAAAGAGAGAGAGAGAGAATACATAACACACACACACACATATATATATATATACATTGAACTCAAATATATACAAAACATTTATATATATAAACAATATGTAAAAAAATTGTATTAAAATGTTTCCATAACTATGTGTGAAAGAGAAAAGTGATAAGGTAGGTCCTAAAACCTATGGAATCATTCCCAAAACATTCCAATTTAGAATGAAGATTTTAATTTGAATATAAAATCTCTAAAATTTTCATATTCCAAATTGAATTTATCCACCAAAAAATGAAAGATGGAGGATGGTGGATCAACAAGATGGGATATAATTCTATAGTGAATATATATTGGTCAGAATCATTGTAGGGTTTTATGAGACTAGATTAATCGACATGTGTAGGGAGAGATCGATTGAATGTGGGGATGCAAAAATTTCATAGATGATGATGAGGTTGTAGAATTCATGGTGGATAGGGATGGGTTATAGTCTAGTGGGAAGTGATGGAGGAGGGAAGAATGGGTGAAAACAATTACCATGAGGAATCATAGATGAGGTGGTGGAGACAAAAATATAGATGTGGTAGGGAGCATGAGTAAAAGTGGATGAGGAGAATGAGGAAAAGGTGAGGATGGAAAAACAGAGTAGGGGGTGTTTAGAGGAGTCATGGATATGATGAGGGAAGATAAGGTAGGTATAATTGGTGGTGATAAGACGGTAAAAATTGAAAATGGAATGTTTAGATATGGATTACATGACACACAAGTAGATAAGACTATAATATAGATATGTTTATAGGGAGGAACACCCTTTAGTATAGATAATGGATATACGAAATTCAATTATTTATTTACAATCACAATTAAAAATCTATCACTCTTGTAGAACCCATTCCAATATCCTCCATCAAAACCCCTACCAATGCCTATTCCCATATCCATAAAACAAAATTGCTATTAATGTGATCTCCCTAACCTATACAATCAATGATATGGTCTCCCACAACTTCCATCATCAAAATTTATGAGCCATTATTCAGTGTATATCTACCTTATCTCCTTAAACCCTATTTTCTCATCTCTCTACTGAAATTAGAATTACCATATCCATAAAATATTACTCAAAACCCTCATCTTTGAAGGAACATATCATAATATTTACACCCCTATTTAACTCAATATTTTATCAATGGAATTATTTGTGTTATATTCAGCCTCTATAACACATCTATAAGTTTTTCAATAACATTATTTGTTCTACCTTCTCCAATTATATTGATGGGAAATTTATTTATTTTCCTTGAAAAATATATTTTATCTTTCTGTTAGGGAACAACTAAGACTCTGTAAATATCTAAGAGAGGGGGATGAATTTTAAATATAAAAAACAATATAAAATAAATATAATATCAACGTATAAATATATGTCAAATATGAAGGATATAAAAATATAAAAATCAAGAAGAAAATATATTATTGGAATTTATAGGCAGTAGTACTTGAAATTATAATAAAATAAAATAAATAAAAAGATATAAATAATTATATTTGTTTGGGTAAATCCCTAATCCAAAATTCATAGATTCTTTAATTCCTCAATAGATGTGTACATGCGCCAACAATATCATTTTTTAAGGGATTTACAATCCTTTATAATAACTTCATTTTACACCATGGACGCCCAACCCATTTCCTATTACAAGATAAAAAAACCTACCCTACCTTTTGAAGTGGAGGTATAACCAAAATTTTCTTTTACATGAAGTGGGATATCTTTTGTGTATGTTTTTGTTGTTTTGTTAAGCATAACAAATTAATCCTTTTAATGGTGGCATGACCAGTGTGTGGGAAAGTGTTATAACTAGATAAAAACAATACAATATCTATAAAATAGAACACAAATAGAATAAAATTATAAACCTATAAATATTGAAGATGATGATACTTGTGTTGAGATTCAATCCTCAATAAAGAGTTCTTAAATAGTGTAACCTTCTTATGTACTAGAATATAAATCTCCTTCCATAAATTGACAACAAATCACTTAATGACTCCTCTTTAATGATCACTTTACAGGAGAATATAACACTACTATAGATTCATGTTTTATCAACCTTTTTTAAATTTATAAATGATAAAAAATAATTGATGTATCCAGAGATGAAAAAATCCAAGAAATTTTATCATCACTAAATAAAGCGTTGATAAAATTTATTTTTATCAACACTTTAGTTAGAGCTGATAAAAGTTCCTTTTATCAATTATATATCTAATGTTCATAAAATCAACTAGCTACTGTAGTTTTTTTCTATATTACAAACACACTGTTGTATCCAAATGAATAAAACCTAAATAAATTAAAAATAAATTTAAATTAATATAAATTAAAATTACAAAAAAAATGTTAATAAAATTTCTATACTTTAAATTTACATTTATATGTTTATTAAAAACATTTAAAATTTATAACAAGAAAAATAATAATACAACCCATAGGAGGTTAGTGGGGGCTATAATATACTACCTTTTGGACCCCCTAGCAACAGATCTTGATCATGCTTCTAGTTGTCGAACACACCACATCCAACTCGAAGAAAATACGTGTGTATATGTAATAAGTAAAACTTATTATTTTAGTAACACTATATTAAAATCAATATAACATAAATATAAAAAAATAATTAACAAATGAAAAACTAAATAAAAAGTAAAAAATGTATTATAAAACACAATACATAAATTGAAAGGATAACTTAATACATGAATAAAAACATATTATAAAGTTCTATGACACTCCCAAAACATTTGCTCTATTTTGAGTATGTGAGACACTTTCAGTTATAACGGTCACACCTCATGTCAGATTGGTATGAAGTTTATTAATTAATGTCAAAAAATGGATAAAATATCATTTTCTTAAAGTATCATGAAAATATAATCATATTTTATTCTCTTTGACTACATGAAGTTCATTTCAAACTAAAATACAAGTTTTAAATTGAAAACAAAAAATTCTAGTTATATTGATCCCACCACATGTCATATTGATATGTGGTTAATTCCTATATGTCCAAATTTAATAACAATAAATTATTATAAATTTTCATGATAAACAGAGAATGTTTTCTTCATTTTGATTATGGGATGTCTATTTTGAACTAAATTGTCATTTTAAAAGAAAAAACTTTTAGTTATACTAGACACACCATGTTATAGATTGATGTGAGATTAATTCTTAAAAATTAAAAATGAATTATTGATATTTTTTCAAAATTATCAAGAAAATAATTTCAGATTTTCATAGTTTGGGTAAGTGATGCATGTTTTGAACTAAAAAATAACATTTAAATTAAAACATGTTATTTCTATAATACCTACCATGCCTTGTGTTAGATTTATTTGAGATTAATTACTACATGTAAAAAATAAATTATCAATAATTTTCATAAATTATAAATAAAATTTGATCTCAGTTTCTTAATTTTGAGTATGTGATGTGTGTTGCGAGCTAAAATTTCACTCTTAAAATAAAATATGTTTTTTCATTCATAAATTCCACATCGTATGAAATATTTACATGTGTTTGACCACTAAACATTAAAAATGAATCATGGGTATTTGTAATAAATTATCAACAAAATATGAGTGTGTTTGCTTAGTTTCGATTATGTGGCCCATGTTTTGAGTTAAAATGCAAATTTAATCTAAAATCAATCACCTTCAGTCATACTAGCAACACCATGTATCATATTGACATGAGAGTAGTTCATAAAAATCAAAGATCAATTATTAATATTTATCATAAATTAATAGATAAATACAATCAGGTTTTCTTACTTTTAGTATGTAATGAGTGTTGTGAAATAAAATGTTACTTTTAAATGAAAACATGAAATTTCAATCATACATGCTACCCCCATGAAAAATTAATATATTATTGCTTAAAATATTTTGAAAATGAATCATTTATTTTTTATTAATGTTATAAGACAATCCAAGTGTGTTTTATTGGTTTTTTTATGTAATGTGTATTTTGAACTAAAATATCACTTTTAAACTAATAACACACAATTTTAGAAATACCAACTACATTATGGGTTTGATTGACAATAAATTAATACTTAAACATTATAAATTAATTATCAATACTTTTCATGAAGTATCAAGAACATACAAGTTTGTTTTCTTAGTTTTGAGTATGTTATGTGTGATGTGAATAAAAATGTCACTTTAAAATGAAAACATGCACTTTCTGTCATGCTGGACACACCATATTTCAAATTGACATGAAATTAATTACCACATGTTAAATATAATATATTGATATTTTACCATAATTAATAATAAATTATGAGTTTTTATTTTTAGTTTTGGGTATGTGATGCTTGTTTTCAAGTAAAATGTTACTCTTAAACTAAATACATGAACTTTCAGTAATACTGCCATACTATGTGTCAGAGTGATGTAAAATTAATTGAAAAATATAAAAAATGAGATATTTATATTTTTCATAAATTATAATGACAATTAGAGTGTATTTAATCAATTTTGAGTTTGTGACACATGTTGAGTACTAAAATTTCACATATAAATAAAACATTCACTTTCATCCCCAACAACCACACAACATGTAAGATTAATGTATGTTTGATTCCTACACATAATAAATGATTCACATATTATCTTTATAAAGTATTTAGATAATATGAGTACTGTTTTTGGTTTTTATTTTGTGATGCATGTTTTGAACAAAAAATTCCATTTAGGTGTACATATACTCCTTTTAATAAGTGAATTTTTCATTAACATTAACCAATTAATATGTGCATCCCTACGAAATGTTATAAAATTTCTAAATTATATTAATCTTGTCTCTGTAAAATTATTTTCAATGAAATAAAATTTAATTTTCTCTTGAACACATGTATTTGTAATCTTATTCGACTCAGTAATCCCATATTTCTATACTAACATTATCAGTTCTTTTGTCGTTAATTTTTTTCAAGGTGTCAGGTCAAAGGCCAATAATCACTACCATATAGAATAAATAACCCAATAAAATTATTATAAAATTTAGCTTTCAATTTACAAGTAATTTTATGATCTCAAAGAAACCAAGAATCATTTATGTAGAGTTTGAGGCAGGATAGACAACTGGGGGGGGATCGATGGTCTCTTTTTATGAATGGTTTTGTTTCCAATTCAACCTTTCAAAAAAATAGGTTATCTACCCACTCAATATTAACTATCAATATCACCTCATTTTAAATTTTAAAATAACAGAGACCATAACATAATATTTAAAATGTTTGAAATGAAAATACTACTTCTTACTATGGTGGTTAAACCCCCACCCCCTAATAGAGATTCTTAACCATCAAACAAGTGACTACAATCATAGACAATCCTAGTCTGATCAATATAGAGTCACACAATGTTCCTCTAATTTAAGCACTAGATGGAATATATAATTTTCTTCTTCAATGAGTATCTAACCCAAAAATAAATTCTTCTATATATGGTTTCCTATTCCCCAATTGTAAATAGAATCATCCACCACATGAAGAAGGATCAACAGGTATTCACATGTACCTCTTCATGAACTTCAACACTACTATTATTGAATCTCTTCTTTGGATTAGGTGTGATATAAATTATCCTTAGATTATTTTAATACCAAGGGTTTTCACCTTTATGGAATCCTAACTTCGTCTCATCTATTATTAATATAATGAAAGTATCAAAATTTCAGAATTATCAAAAATGTTCTCTAATATTGAATATATATTTCTTCTTCAACTGTATACATATACATATATCCTATATATATAGTTATTATCATCATCTAAAAACCATAATAAATTTTTATAATTTTTTTTATTAAATACGAAACGATTAATTTCAACACTACAATGATTTCTTTATCTTAACTATAGTATTATATGATTTATAATTGTATCCCATGATTTTTTCATTGTAACTATATATAACTACAAGAAATTATTTCCATTTTAATTCAATTCAATATAACTCTATTATTTCCTTGTTAATTATAGATATTAATTGATTTTTAATATCCCATAATTATTTCGTTAGAATACAACTTGAGTCGTGATTCATGTATCATGAAATTATTCAGTTAAAGTGAATTTTAATGGAGTCATCCTATTCAATTCATAAAATTATCATCACTTAATGTTGTAAATATATAACATGCATCATATTCAATACCTAAAATCTCAGGATTAACTCACCACCCATAAACTTTCTCATCTCAATATCATCTGATATCCATACATACATTATAGTATGTGCATGAACTAGATCCTCAATAAATAAGTGAACAATTTAGTTATTATCTAAAAATAATATGAAAAACCATGTCCCATATTAATTAGGAACACAAGTTATCTTAGAAACATCATCTACTTAAATCCTCAACTTCTGATAACGTGAATTCTTATACATGCAATAGGATCTTCATCCAGACTTTTATAATTTGAAATCAATATCAAGTTTTTTCTATTTTGAAAGTGGCAATCATATCTAATGATAGAAATTCAATGATATCACTCCCAACAATAGAATCTCATGATATTAGGATGATTCTATCACACCTAATGGTAACATATCATGGTAGAAGCCTAATGTTAGCACCCCAAATGGTATAATATCAATATAGTAGGCTAATGGTAGTGCACTCAATGGTAGAATCTCATTGTAATAGTCCAACAAGATCACACACAATATCAACATCCCACGATAACACCCAAATGGAAGCACACATGGCAGTAGCATACCTAACAATATCACACTTGATAATATCACCTAGAGGTAGAACATAGTGGTAGCACACCTGATTATAGAACCCAGTGATAGAACCTGGCAGTAACACCTAGCAGTTTCACACACAAAGGTATAACCTAGAAGTAATACACGTGATGATAGCACTCGTAAGTAGTACACATGATATTAGCACCTTGTAGTGGAAACTGTTGGTATCACTCTTGGAAGTAAAACACCTAGTGGTAGCATGACCAATAGTACCAACTGATGTTATAACCTAAAGTAAGTATTCCTAGCGGTACCACTCCCCAGTGGTAGCACCTTTTCCTTATCCACATTGCCCTAAACTTTTCCACTAAAGTTCTTCAATCTATAGACTCCTAGAGTTTCTTTTCTATATTCCATGGCAGTAACACAATAAACCTTTAGATTTAAATAGATGTATTATCAGACATGACATCTAACTCCAAATTATGTGAATACAGGAACCATGACTTCATCTCCACTTACCCAAACATTTTGACTCATTGATAACAAATACAACACGTGGTCTCAACGACCTCCCCATTTTATTTTATTTTATTAATAATAATCCTCAATATAAATTTGTTTTCATGGATGGATTATCTATTTATCCTAAATAATGACAATCAAATGAAAAGGCTAATACATAGGGATTCTCATTTAGTCTTTTCCTTTTTAATACACCAATGATTCTCTTCCTCTTATTTAAGAGATAAGGATGATAACACATGTTTTTTTAGCAAGGAACCATTAGTTAGACTACTAAAGGTTTACATGTGAAAACAAGATGTATAAAACTAGAGAGATATAAAAAAGGTTATCTATTATATCCATATCTAACCATTCATGTGATATCATGCCTAGAATATCCAATTTCTGAAATGGGTGTTGTACAAAAAATAGATTTTAAGATAAACATGAACCCTACAGATATATCAATAAAAAATAAAAACAATTTATGCACAAGTCATGTAACTCCCCTTTCTATTTTTAATATAACCAAAAATTCCCCCTAACAATGACATTTAATATATTTATACAAAATGGTTGAATGTGTGATTGGAATTACTCTAGCCCTAAAATTTCTCTAGATTTCATAGATTCACAAGAATTCAATAATGATGGATTCTTATCAAGGTTTCTCACCATTAATAAATGAACTCATCTTTTTCTATATCATGGAAGCCAGTAGACTCCATGGAGTAAAATCTATTCATGTTGTCTAAAAGTGATAGGCTCAACATTTTCTACTTTTTGTATAGTGTATACGACAACCATTAATCTCCTTTAAATCTCTCTATTTTATCACAAATAAATGAAAAGAACAAGGGAATAAGCAGGGACTTCACGTTTCTTTTAGAAAAATAATTATAGATATGATCTTCCACTCAACTAAGGAAATTATTTTCCTCCAATCTCATCATGGTAAGATTTCATAGGAATTTTATTTCTTTTATGTACTCATCTATTTAAAAATATTATTTATTCTCTTGAACTAATTTTTTATATGGAATAAAATTTTCAAATGTAATAATATGAATATTTAAGTTTCTAGTTTTTGATAACATCGCCTAAATTATTACCTCACCTTATGAATCCACTTATTTTCATTTAGCCTCTTCATAGTTTTCAACTACATCAAACTATTTATACAATTGTAATTATTTTTTCCAAATAACCAGGCACTCATTATTTACATTCACTGTATTATCAGATTCTTCACTTGACTTATCACTATTTTATATTGAAACCAATTTCATTTCAAGGTATAGGGAAACACTAATTCCAACCATGTCATATATACCTTATCCTTGTGAACTCTCAAACTATATCAACCACAAAATTATTCTAGAATCTGAAATTTATTTTGTGTAAATAGTTATGGTGAGGATCTATTCAGATGTTTTTTCTCTAATAGTTTATACTCATATTCTATTTAAAACTCCCCCATGGTTCTTGAATCTTTCTTAGTAAATACATATTGAACCATCACGAATATTATTTATGTACATACTTACCAAAACACCGAAAAAACCATTGAAACAATGTTTTTCAAGATTGGTTCTAGACCTATCTACATTTGTGTTGTTTTTGTACTATTGAAAAATGAGCCCTACTTTTCTTAGGGTATCTAGCCTACTTGACATATTCTTCCCTTCATTTTTTTGTGGAATATTTCCTCTCTGATTTCTTATCCCACATACTCTCTAATTTGGTTTCCACATCCACACTATTAAATAAAAAAGTGAATTTTCAAACTGATAATGTATAGATTAACCTAGTTCATGTGAGCTTATCTTACCATTCACATGATAGGATTATCCATTTAACTCAAAAAAAATTACTGAAGTATTTTCTATATTTTTTAAACTCACGTTGAATAGTGACACATATGGATTATGTTTTGAGAAACTCATTTTTTTGTAGCCATTTTTTCTTCACGATAACTCATCATCTTTTCAATGTTATAAGTATTCAATTTATACTTCTTGATATCATCAATATGTGATACTTTATTCTTAATTATCTCTTCCTTCTCAACTATCATCAATTTATTTTCTTTCTCAAGATTCTTCTTTTCATTCTTAAGGTATTGTATATTTTGAATATAAAATACTAATTTGTCTTTCATCTCCAAATAAAGTTTTTTCCTTTATTATCCATTATCACTAGAACTTAATGAATCATATCCTTTATTTACATGAGAAAAGAAACTAATTTCATTCTTCCAAGAACATATTTGTAACACCCTGAGATTTTATGAGAAATATTTTGTTTTTATGTATTATGTTATATGAAACACCAAAGGAATATTTCAATACACACAACACTATCTTGGCTTGCGTTACATGCAAGATTAACCTTCCTTGATAGCTTGCGTTGTACGCAATACCAAGTTTCACTAAACAACGATATGTTATTAATATATTATATAAACTAGCCGTTATGAATAGTAATACCCACTTTTTGGAATTTTATAAATTTTATCTTTCAAAATGGACTTCATTTTTGAATTCTGAATATCGAAATTATCCTACGGTACATTTTTTGTATTTTTCTAAAATCTTTCAATTTTTGATGAATAGTGAAAACACTGAGTTATTGATTAAAACCGATTTTTTATTTAAATAATCATTTATTTTATATAAATTTATTTTAGGTAAAAATAGATACAAAATACTTATATAAGTTCAATGAAATTAATTGGAGTCATTTTATAATAATTTTAGATATATAAAAATTTTATTGAACTTTTGACCGTCTTTTACCCACCTCCTAGGAGAATTTGAAAATTTACATAAAACATAATTTTACCGCTTCTGTAAGTGGAATTTCAAAAATCTGAGAGGTATGGTTGATATCTGTAAGTAAAATGTGGTTCAATAAGATAAAAATAATTTTTGGTGAATAGTAACTTTTTACTTTTATTTACCATGGTTAAAAGTAAATAGGGTAATTAAGGGTAAAAATGATATTATTATTACCCTAAAACATGTCCTAATTCTATTGGATAAGTGTAATTCAAACAAAAACAACCTTAGGAATAAAATATTACCCTTTAGGTCCACTTGGATTAGATTAGGACATTTATTATTTTTTAATTCAAAGAAGAGTTAAAAGAGTTAAAATCAAAGTTTAATAAGTAAAACATTTTTAATATAGTGTTATACATAATAAAAATTATACTATAAATATTTATTATAAATATTCAAATATTTCCTAAATAATGGTATTTTATTTAAAATTTTTAGACAATAAATAATTTAATTATTTATGACACAATGATGATGCAGTAATTACCTTATTAATGAAATATTAATATAATTGATATTATAAATACACAAATAAATGTAATTTGAGGCTTTTTATGAATTAAAATAATTTTATAGGTTACCATAACATATTAGGGTTGGTTAGATGAATTGTTTTCTAAGTAATAATGTTGTTATGAAATCACTAAAAACAAAATACCAAATAATGTCAAAATTGACATAAAAGGGTTTTTAAAACCAATATTCTATTATTAATTGTTATTATATTCCTAAAAATATAATTCTCGGCCAAAAGACTTATATAATAATATATATGGCATTAATGAACAAATTGGGGTTCTATTGGAATTTTATATTAAGTTTATTAACCATATAGTATAATAATACAAGAAGACATGGTAAATGCTTAATTATTTAACTCAGAGTTAAATCTAAATGATAAGGTTAAAATGGTAACCTAAACTTGTCTAAAGCCTATTGGTTTAGATTATTTCGACCCATCCCCATCATAGCTTCTAAATTATCCACTTTTGAGCCATTATAAACCTAATATGACTTTATTATAAAGTAATACTTTAAGTTTTTCCTAAGGTGCCCCTCTCATCCCTTATAAAAGGGCACCTATTCCCTCTCCACTTCACACAATTTTGATCCTTCAAGCACAGCCAAAACATGCCCATTTATCTTCTCAACATCTCTAGTTATATCATAGAGGTTATGGCCTTGTCAAAAGACCAACCCTAGTGCCCTAAGAGGAAGTATAAAAGAGACACGTCAAGGAAGAGGTAATCTCTTCTACCGATTCTGTCAAGTTTATTTATTCTTATACATCCTTGTATTTATTTTTTGTCATTATAAAGTAATAAAATCAGTATCAATAATATACTGATATGTTATTATAAATATGAAACAACTCTATTTCACCTTCTATCTATCCTATTGAAAACGAAATCACCGCGCGTGTGTACGTACGGAATACAATCTCCACGCCGTGGTGTAATATGTTTTTCCACAATCGCCTTAATTTGATGGGTATAATGGTGTAAAAAATAACGATATATAATTATTATAACATGATAATGATTATTAAATATAATATCATCAACTCCAATTCCATTCATATAATTATGGGAATGATATCATCGCTCCTGCATACGTACGGACTACCGTCTCCACGATGTGATGCGACTCGTTCTACATGATCTTCATTGAAAAATGATTATATAAATGAATTGAATGAATATATATGATATATATTACACCAATACCATTCTGTAAATGAGGTATCTATATCCTAAAAAGAGGACTAAGAATTTATTCGACAAAACATGCATAAGAACATAAAGCATTGAACATTCGAATAACAAGTAGCAATGAAATATTACTAATAAGAAGATAAGAATATGACCATATATGATATCATAACAATGAATATGATTCTATAATAAGTCAATTACATTATTTAAATCATTATACAAGAGGTTTGGATATGTACGATGCATATCGGACCTAAGGTAAGGGAAAATCTCGCAATCTCATTTTTATCTGAGATTGTTTATACTTCAAAATATACTGGGGAATATTTATCCTCCACATACATGTTTCCTCAATATGTAATATTATTTCTATCCTCATACAATTGTTTATATCCAATTTTTCCTATATGATAATTTTAGTAAATGATATTAAAGGAATCTTTTATAATTTTCAGTATGAGATACTTTTTGACTTTTCTGACCAAAGTATGAGAAGAATGTTTTTTAACTTATACGGCTTGAATGGATTTTTATGATTTAATAGAAAATTATTTCCGTGAATATTCCTTTACAAGTTTTCAAGTTTATTTTTAATTAACTTCTTTTCGTTTAAAATTTCATGACATGTGATGAAAGGAAAAATGTTTTGGAAGTAGAAAGGATATTTTCCTCAAGAATGGAGTTCAAGTGTTTCATCAAAATTATTTTTCATCTAAGATAATATAGGGTTATGTTTATATTACTATTTTTACATTAATTTTATTATGTTATGATGGAATTATTTTTGTGAAGTCATTTTATGGATTATGTTATTAATGCATGATGTTTAAGAATCCCATTTTTATTACATAGGTTATGCTATGAGGTATGATTTATTATTTTGTGGCACACATAAGAATGGTATCATTATGAGATGGGTGGGACCTATATCTCCCTCCAATGAATTGGGTAAAGATTTATATCTCATGAGAGATACATGGCTTGAATGACAAGTTAATCTGGTTTAGTGAAACATGACTGGAATGAGGAGTGAACTCGGTTCAGAAATGGACTTTTTCCGCTATGATAGTCTTGGCAATGAGTCTTGACTAATATGAAATGATTTCCTACAATTATGTGTGTATTCCACAAAGTTTCATGTTTTATGTTAGGATTACTGGGATTAAATTTCACTACTATGATTTATCCCATGTTATGATATTATGATCTCTTTTTCAGGTTAAGATTTTCAAAATACTATCTTCCTACGAATATGATATGATGGATATTTCCTTTGTTTACCCTTACCGAGAAATTGAGCAAACCCTTTTGTATGTTTTCTTTTCCCCAGGTCAGGAATAAGGGTATTAAGTAGGATATGCCAAAACAAAATCTAGATAGGATGAAATAAACGGGAGACAATGTAAATGATTTATGAACCTGTTGTTTATGTTTCCTAGTTTCTAAAGACACTATACCTATACGGTACCATCATGGTTTTGTTATATGTTATTATAAGTATGCTTCAACTCTGATGTAATAATAATGTATGTAATTTATGGGTCATTAGTGTTGTTATTAGAGGAAAGTTATAGTCAACCTTTCGAAACTAGGATGAGAAAGCTTTAGTAAGAACCCTAAGGATATTTCTATGCATAGAACGCACTATTAGTATTCTAGAAATGTCCATGAATAACCTATGATAAGACCTAATGTGTGAAATTTTATTCTTGATTATGTGGTTTTCCTATTATGATTCATGTTTCTCACACTATGCTTATTGGTTTTAGTCAATGGCTTAAACCCGAAGGAACCATGTTAATGCTGAATGCGATGGGCAATGCAATGATTGTCCCCCTGAGAAACCAAACATTATGGGAGATGGAATGAAAAATCTCATAGCCATGCTCCCACAACTTTCTCAAGCTATTAATCATGCATGACTTCCAAACAATTAAATAAAGGAGCAACATTCTGTTGAATCCTTCATAAGTCAACGTCCACCCTCATTCAGCGGGTCTAATGATCCATTAGTGAAAAAACAATGGATCAGTACCACTGAAAAGATATTTTCTATTCTTCAATGTTCTGAACATGATAAAGTCATCTTAGTAGTATATCATTTTGAAGGTGATGTTAATCAATGGTGAAATCTAATCTAGAATACGAGACAAAGAGAAAAAATTGAGTCCATATAATGGGATGAGTTCATGAACTTATTTTTCAATAAGTAATTCACTCCTATTATTCAAAAAAATATGGATAAGGAGTCTCTTGAACTAAAGAAAAAGGATGATGAATCTGTTTGTACCCATGAAGAAAATCATACAAGACTAGAAATGTATGCTTCTGGAATTATTATCCAACATGAGTGTAAGATCAATCGATTCTTTAGTGGATTAAAACCAAGTCTTCGAAGGGCGTTATCCATATGGGACTTCAATAGCTACGAGGAAATTTTTTGATGTGCTCTCAAGGTTGAGATGGAGATCGGAGTAACCCATCAGTCATATGGGGTTGAAAAGAAGAGGAAAATGGAAATAAAAGGGAAATCTAAAGAACACACAGAAAATAAGATGAGTTTTACCTTATGCTCAAATTGTGGAAAGAAACATGGAGGGAATTGACTTAAAGGGACAAGTAAATGTTTCAAATGTGGAAAAGAAGGTCATCGGGAATTTGAATACCGCAATGAAGGGAAAAAGATGTCTAGTGATGCGAACAAAGAAAAGGCTACACAGAATGCACCTCCTATACTTCAATGTTACAAGTTTAAGGAAATGGGGAATTATGATAATAAATTCCCTAATTCAATGTTTTTTTATGATGATCGATGTTAACAAACTCTTAAGGCCAAAGACAAAGTAAAGTCACATGGAATTTCTATCGGCAATGTGGAGTATGATAATGAAGTGGTGAAAGGTACACTTATCATCCACTCTAAAGTAGAAAATGATTTATATGATTATGGATCCACCCACTCTTTTATTTTCAAATAATTTTCTAAGGGTATCACCATATTACCTCAGAAATTAGATGTTGAGTTAGCTATGACAATCCCTAATGGAACAATAGTCGCATCAAAAGATTACAATTCTTCTCCGATTCAGGATTGTGGGAAAGTGATTCCTGCAAATCTTGTGATCCTTCCTATAGTATAATTTCATGTGATTCTTGGAATGGATTGGATTTCCTTAGATGGAGCTCATGTCGATTTCCAAAGAAGGGAAGTCACATTTTATATTCCTGATCAATCTATGATCATCTATCGATGCAAGGATGAATATAACATTCAAGTGGAAATTTCTTCTCTCTTATGGGTCTTGATTCCAATAAATGAAGGTTATTGATCTCAAATGGTTGGAGAGAAACTCACGATTAAGAATACTCCCATTGTACATTAGTTTGATGATGTCTTTCCAGAGGAATTTCTAGTTCTTCCACCAAATCGTGAAGTTGAGTTTTCAATAGAACTCATACCGGGTGCTACTCCCATTTCAAAGAAACCTTATAGAATAGACCTAATTGAGTTGCATTAATTGAAGAAGCAACTCAAAGAGAATCTTGGTAAGGGATTCATACGCCCTAGTGAATCACCTTGAGGAAAACTTGTTCTATTTGTTAAGAAGAAAGAAGGACCAATGAGACTCTGAATTGACTATAGAGAACTTAACTAGATCACTATCAAGAAAAAATATCCACTCCCATGCATTGGTGACTTATTTGACCAACTATGCGGAGCTCAATACTTTTCCAAGATTGATCTTCATTCTATGTATCATCAATTAGGGGTCAAAAGAGAGGATATACAAAATACAACTTCCTGTACAAGGTATGGACAATATGAATTTATAGTGATTCCATTTGGTCTTACTAATGCCCCCTCTATCTTCATGGATCTAATGAATAGAGTCTTTAGAGACTATCTTGATTAGTTTGTGGTAGTCTTTATAGACGATATTATTTCCTATTCAAAGAGATAGGAAGAACATGAAGATCATTTGATAATTGTATTAAAGACCCTAGGAAAGGAGACGCTTTATTCCAAATTTACCAAGTGTTAATTTTGGCTTCAAAAAGATTCATTTTTGGGTCACATAATCTCAAAATAGGGGATATATGTGGATCCAACAAAAACAGAGGTTATCAAAAGATGGTTGAGACCAACAACAGTAATTGAGATCCGAAGTGTTCTTGGTTTAGCTGGATATTATCAATGTTTTGTGAATGATTTTTCATGATTATCTAATCACTCACTAGGTTGAATCGAAAAGGACTTAAGTTTGTTTGGATGGAGGAGTGTGAAGAGAATTTCAAGGAGTTAAAAATAAGATTATCCAGCGCACCTGTGCTCACACTACCTTGTAGTGGAGAAATTTTTGTGATATATAGTGATGCATCCAAGACGGGATTGGGGTGTGTTATCATGAAAAATGATATGGTGATAGCTTATTCCTCACGACAGTTGAAAATCTATGACCAAAATTACCCAACTCATGATTTGGAGTTAGTTGCGGCAATATTTGAATTAAATATTTGGAGGCATTATCTTTATTGTGAAAGGTGTGATATTTATATAGATCATAAAAGTTAAAATTATATTTTCACACAAAAGGAGATGAATATGCACCAAAGAAGATGGTTGGAGCTGATTAAGGATTATGACTGCTCAATTCATTACCACCCTGGGAAAGCAAATAAGGTCGTAGACAAATTAAGTCAACAATACCATTGTAGTTTATCCTAGATGAGGATCACAAAAGATCCAATATTTATGGATTTATAAAGGATGGGTCTTGGAATTATAATTTAAGGGGAAAAATCTTATCTTTCTCAAATGAATGTTCAACCATCTATACATGTGATGATTAAAGAGGCACATAAAGAAGATGTTGAGTTAAAAAAGAAGATGAGAAATGTTCCTGAATTCCACATTGATTGTGATGAAATAATAATGTTCCAGAATCCGGTTTGTGTTCATCCCATCCCAGAATTAAAGAAGGAAATATTGGATGAAGCTCATAGTTATTCATTATATATTAAATCTGGAAGCACGAAGATGTATAGGGACCTGAAGGAGTACTTCTGGTGGGATGGCATGAAAAGAGATGTTGCTGAATATGTCTCTCGATGCTTGGTTTGTGAGCAAGTTAAAGTTGAGAGACAGATGTCTAAGGGAATGTTACAACCAATACCCATACCAGAATGGAAATGGGAAGACATCACTATGGACTTTGTCACTGGACTTCCCAAAACATCCAAAGGCAATAATTCTATCTGGGTAATATTTGATCATCTTACGAATTCAGCACACTTAATTTCTATTAGATAGGATTTCACTCTTGATCAGCTTTCCAGGATATATGTAAAGGATGTGGTAAGATTGCATGGACTACGACTTTCCATTATATCTGATAGGGATCTGAGGTTTAACTTGAAGTTTTGGCAAAGTCTTTAGCATACTCTAGATACAGAGTTGAGTTTCAGTACTGCTTATCATCCTCAGACAGATGGTCAGTCTGAGAGGACAATTCAAACTCTAGAAGACATGATGAGAGCTTTTTCTATGGATTTCAATGGTGGTTGGGATCAACACCTAACATTGGTGGAATTTTATTATAATAATAGCTTTCACTCCAGTATTCAGATGGCTACTTATAAAGCCCTATATGGAAAGAAATGCAGAACTCTTACTTTCTAGGATGAAGTTGGGGAAAGAAAGCTATTAGGAACTGATCTTATTGATGAAATGGCAGAAAAGTTCAGATCTATTAAACAACACATAAGAGTAGCTCAGATTCAAAAAAAAGTTATGATGACAATCGAAGAAAAGACATAGAGTTTGATGTGGGTGATAAAGTGTTCTTATGAATATCTCCCTGGAATAGAGTAATGGGATTTGGAAAGAAGGGCAAGCTGAGCCCTAGGTATATTAGTCCCTTTGAAATACTGGATCGTGTTGGGAAGGTAGCTTACCGATTGGATATTCCACCAAATATCTCTCAAGTTCATGATGTGTTCCATTTATATCTCAGGAGAAAGTACATACCTGGTCCTTCACATGTACTAACTCAGAAATTGTACTGCTGGAGAAAGATCTTTCTTATGAAGAACAGCCAATAGAGATTCTGTATCATAACAACAAAGTCCTATAGAACAAGACCACTCACTTGGTGAAAGTTTTATGGAGGATCCACAAATTAGAAGAAGCTACATGGGAACTTGAGGATATGATGAGGGAGAGGTATCCTCATCTGTTTGTTACGAAGTGACGAATTTCGAGGGAGAAATTCTTTTTAAGGGGGGTAGAATGTAACACCCTGAGATTTTATGATAAATATTTTTTTTATGTATAATGTTATACACAACAACAAAGAAATTTTTCACTACACACAACACTGTCCTGGCTTGCGTTACACGCAATAGCAACCTTCTTCTATAGCTTGCGTTGTACGCAATACTGAGTTTCACTAAACAACGATATGTTATTAAAATATTATATAAAATACCAGTTATGAATAGTAATACCATCTTTTTGAAATTTTTTAAATTTTATATTTCAAAATGGACATAATTTTTGAATTTGGAATATCCAAATTATCCTAAGGTGAATTTTTGGAATTTTTCTGAAATTTTTCAATTTTTTATGAATAATGAAAACACTGAGTTATTGGTTAAAACTGACTTTTTATTTAAATAATAATTTATTTTATTTAAATTTATTTTAGGTAAAAATTGATACATAATACCTATATAAGTTCAATGTAATTCATTGGATTCATTTTATAATAATTTCAGACATATAAAAATTTTATTGAACTTTTGACCGTCTTTTACCCACCTCCTAGGAGAATTTACAAATTTACATAAAACTAAATTTTACAGCTTCTATGAGTGGAATTTAAAAAACCCAAGATACACGGTTGATATCAGTAAGTAAAATTTGGTTCAATAATATAAAAATAATGTTTTGTGAATAATAACTTTTTACTTGTATTTACCACGGTTAAAAGTAAATAGGGTAATTAAGGGTAAAAATGATATTATTATAACCCTAACACATGTCCTAATTCTATTGTATAAGTGTAATTTGAACAAATACAACCTTAAAAATAAAATATTACCCTTTAGGTCCACTTGTATTAGATTAGGACATTTATTATTATTTAATTCAATGAAGAGTTAAAAGAGTTAAAATCAAAGTTTAATAAGTAAAACATTTTTAATATAGTGTTATACATAATAAAAATTCGACTATAAAAATTCATTAGAAATCTAAAAAAATATTTTCTACATAATGGTATTTGATTTATAATTTTTATACAATAAATAATTTAATTTATTTATGACACAATGATGATTTAGTAATTACCTTATTAATGAAATATTAATATAATTTATATTATAAATACCCAAATAAAATTAATTTGAGACTTTTTATGAATTAAAATAATTTTATAAATTACTATAACATATTAGGGTTGGTTAGATGAATTTTTCTATAATTAATAATGATGTTATAAATTTACCAAAAACAATATACCAAATTGTGTCAAAATTGACATAAAAGATTTTTTAAAACAAATTTTACATTATTAATTGTTATTCTATTCTTAAAAATACGAGGTTTGGCCAAAATACTTATATAATAATAAAAATGACATTAATTAACCAATTGGGGTTCGATTGGAAGTTTATAATTTGTTTATTAACCGTATAGTATAAGAATACAAGAAGACACAGTAAATGTTAAATTATTTAACTTAGAGTTAAATCTAAATGATATGGTTAAAATGGTAACCTAAACTTGTCTAAATCCTATTGGTTTAGAGTATTTAGACCCATACCCACCCTAGCTTCTAAATAATCCACTATTGAGCCACTATAAACCGAATATGAGTTTATTATAAAATAATACTTTATGTTTTTCCTAAGGTGCCTCTCTCCTCATTTATAAAAGGGAACCTATTCCCTCTCCTCTTTAAACAATTTTGTGCCTTCAAGATCGACTAACCCCTAACAATTTCTATTCTCAACATCTCTAGTCATATCATAGAGGTTCTGGTCTTCTCAAAAGATCAGCCCTAGTTCTCTAAGAGGAAGTATAAAATAGACAGGTCAAGGAAGAGGTAATCTCTTCTACCGATTATTTCAAGTTTCTTTCTTCTTATACTTCCTCTTCTTTATTTTTTTAATTTTAAAGTAATAACATTAGTATCACTAATATACTGATATGTTATTATAAATATGAAACAACCCTATTTCACCTTCTATCCATCATATGGGAAACAAAATCACCGCGTGTGCGTACGTATGGAATACCATCTCCACGTCGTGGTGTAATCGGTTTTTCCACCACCGCCTTACTTGGATGGGTATAATGGTGTAATGAATAAAAATATATATATTATTACATGATAATAATTATGAAATATTATATAATCATCTCCAATTACATTCATATAATTATGGGAATGATATCATCGCTCATGCGTACGTACGACCTACCGTCTCTACGATGTGACGCGACTCGTTCTACATGATCTTCTTTGAATAATGATTATATAAATGAATTGAATGAATATATATGATATATATTACACTAATACCATTATGTAAATTAGGTATCTATAACCTAAAAAGAGAACTAAGAATTTATTCGACAAAACATGTATAAGAACATAAAGCAATGAACACCCGGATAACAAGTAGCAATGAAATATTACTAATAAGAAGATAAAAATATGACCATATATGATATCATAACAATGAATATGATTATATAATAAGTCAATTAAATTATTTAAATCATTATACTGGAGGATTGGATACGTCCGAATCATATCAGACATAAGGTACGGGAAAATCTCACAATCTCATTTTTATTCGAGATTGTTTATACTTCAGAATTTACTAGGATATATTTATCATCCACATACATGTTTCCTCAATATGTAATATTATTTATATACTCATACAATTTTTTAGATCAAATTTTACCTATTGAATAAATTTTGTGAATGATATGAAAGGAATCTTTTATCGTTTTCAGTATGAGATATTTTTTGACTTTTCCAGCCAAAGTATGAGAATAATGTTTTTTAACTAATACGGCTTGAATGGATTTTTATGATTTCATAGAACTTTATTTCCATGTAGCTTCCTTTACATGTTTTCAAGATTATTTTTAATTAAATTCCTTTAGGTTAAAATGTATAACATGTGATGAAATGAAAAATGTTTTTGAAGTACAAAGGATATTTTCCTCAAGAATGGAGTTCAAGTGTTTTATCAAAATTATTTTCCATCTAAGATAATATGGGGATATGTTTATATTATAATTTTTACATTAATTTGATTATTTTATGATGGAATTGTTTTTGTGAAGTCCTTTTATATATTATGTTATGAATTCATAATGTTTAAGAATCTCATTTTTATTACATAGGTTATGCAATGATGTATGATTTATTATTTTGTGGCACACATAAGAATGGTATCATTATGAGATGGATGGGACCTATATCTCCCTCCAATGCATTGGGTAAATATTTATATCTCATGAGATAGACATGTCTGGAATGACAAGTTAATATGGTATAGCGAAACCGGACTAAAATGAGGAGTGAATTCAATTCAGAAATGGACTTTGTCCGCTATGATAGTCTTGGCAATGAGTCTTGACTAATATGAAATGATTTCATGCAATTATGTTTGTATGACACATAGTTTCATGTTTTATTTTAGGGTTATTGGGATTAAATTTCACTACCATAATTTATCTCATGTTATGATATTATGATCTCTTTTGAAGGTTATGATTTTCAAAATGATATGTTCTTACGAATATGATATGATTGATATTTCCTTTGTTTACCCTTACTGAGCATTTGTGTAACACCCGAGATATTTATGAGAAATATTTTGTTTTTATGTTATATAAATCATCAAAGGAATATTTCACTACACACACCACTTTCTTGGCTTGCTTTACATGCAATCACAACCTTCCTCGATAGCTTGCGTCGTACGCAATACCGAGTTTCACTAAACAACAATATGCTATTAAAATATTATTAAAACTAGCCGTTATGAATAGTAATAACCACTTTTTCAAATTTTATAAATTTTATTTTTCAAAATTGAATTCATTTTTGTATTCGGAATATCGAAATTACCCTAGGGTGAAATTTTGGTATTTTTCTGAAAACATTCAATTTTTGATTAATAGTGAAACCACTAAGTGGTAGTTAAAAAACTGAATTTTTCATAAAACTTAATTTTAATGCTTCTGTGAGTGGAATCTCAAAAATCCGAGACACACGGTTGATGTAAGTAAGTAAAATGTGGTTCAACGCGATGAAAATAATTTTTGGTGAATAGTAACTTTTTACTTTTATTTACCACGGTTAAAAGTAAATAGGGAAATTAAGAATAAAAATGATATTATTATTACCCTAATATCTGTCTTAATTCTATTGGATAAGTTTAATTCGACCAAAAACAACCTTAAGAATAAAATATGACCATTTAGGCCCACTTGGATTAGATTAGGACATTTATTATTGATTTATTTAAAAAAGGGTTAAAATAGTTAAAATCAAAGTTTAATAAGTATATCATTTTTAAGATAGGGTTATACATAATATAAATTCGACTATAAATATTCATTATAAATCTAAAAAGATTTTCTACATAATTATATTTTATTTATAATTTTTAGACTTTAAATAATTTAATTTATTTATGACACAAAGATGATACAGTAATTATCTTATTAATGAAATATTGACATAATTGATGTTATAAATACCCAAATAAATATAATTTGAGACTTTTTATGAATTAGAAAAAATTTATAGGTTAATATGACATGTTAGTATTTATTTAATTAGCTTTGTTAGAACTAATAATTCTGTTATGATTTTCATAAAAATCAATTATTAAATAGAGTCAAAATTGACAGAAAATAGTTTTTAAAACCAATATTATATTAGTAATTGTTATTTTATTCCTAAAAATCTAAGGTTCGGCCAAATGACTTAGATACGGTTATATATATTAATAAGATACAACATGGGGTTCGTTTGGCTGCTTATAGTATGTTTATTAACCTTATAGTATAAGAACACAAGAAGACACGGTAAAAGTAAAATTATTTTACTTAATGTTAAATCTAAATGATAAGGTTAAAATAGAAACCTAAACTTGTCTAAATTATATTGGATGAGAGGATTTCGACCCATCCCCACCTTAGATTTTAAATAAATAAATTTGGAGATATTTAATACCGAATTTGACTTTATAATAAAATAATAGTTTTAGTTATTCCAAAGGTGCCCCTCTCCCCCTTATAAAAGGGCACCTCCTCCCCCTCTTCCTCACACCACTTTGAGCCTTCAATCTGGGCCAACCCCTGCCAATTTCTCCTCTCCACTTCCCTAGAGACATCCTAAAGGTCCTGGTCTTCTTTAAAGACCAATTTTAGTGCCCTAAAAGGAGATCTCAAAGAGGCGCTTCAAAGAAGAGGTAATGTCCGATTACCAATTCTTTCAACTTTATTTCTTCTTCCACTTATTCTTATTTAGTTGTTTCATTATGAAGTAATAACATAATTATCACTCATATACGGATATGTTATTATAAGTATTAAACAACCCTGTTTCACTATCTACCCATTCTACGGAAAACGAAATCACCGCGCGTGCGTACGTACGGAATACCGTCTCCACGCCGTGGTGTAATCTATTTTCCACCACCATCTTACTTGGATGGGTATAATGGTGTAAATAATGACTATATATGACTATTATAAAGTGATATTGATTCTGAAATAGTATACATACACTACAATACAATTCCACGATCATGGTAACGATATCATCACTCGTGCGTACGTACGGAATACAGTATCCACGATGTGATGCGACTCGTTCTACATAATCTTCATTGCATAATGATTATATAAATGAATTTAGTGAATAAATATGATATATATTACACTAATACCATTCTGGAAATGAGTTATCTATAACCTAAAAAGAAGTATAAGAATTTATTCGACAAAACATGCATAAGAACAAAAAGTAATAAACACCCGAATAAACAAGTAGTAATGAAATATTACTAATAAGAAGCTAAGAATATGACCATATATTATATCATAAAAATAAGTATGATTCTGGAATAAGTCAATAACATTTTTTAAATCATTATACAAGAGGTTCAGACACTTACGAATCAAATCGGACCTACGGTAAGGGAAAATATCACAATCTCATTTTTATCCGAGATTGTTTATACTTTGGTATTTACTGGGATGTATTTTATCATCCACATCCATGTTTTCTCAATATGTAATTTTATTTCCATACACCTACAATTTTTTAAATCCAATTTTACCCTTCGGTGAGTTTTTAGTAAAATATATGAAAGGAATATTTTGTCGTTTTTCGTACAGGGTACTTTTTGACTTTTCCAACAAAAGTATGAGAAGAATGTTTTTTTAAGTTATACGGCATGAATGGATTTTTAAAAAATTATTTCCAAGAAGCTTCCTTTACAAGTTTTCAAGTTTATTTTTAATCAACTTCTCTAAGTTTAGAATTGTATGACATGTTAAGAAAGGAAAAGTGTTTCTGAAGTAGAAAGGATATTTTCCTCAAGAATGGAGTTCAAGTGTTTTATCAAAATTATTTTCCATATAAGATAATATAGGGTTCTGTTTCTATCCCTATTATTACATGGATTTGATTATGTTGTGATGGAAATATTTTTATGAATTCCATTATCTTATATGAATTGCTTTTTGATGTCACGATGTTTAAGATTCCCATTTTTATTACATGGGTTATGCTATGATGTATGGTTTATGATTTTGTGGAACACATAAGAATGGTATCATTATGAGATGGGTGGGACCTATATCTCCCTCCAATTCATTGGGTAAAGATTTTATATCTCATGAGATAGACATGGCTAGAATGGCAGGTTAAACCAGTTCAGTGAAACAGGACTGAAACGAGGAGTGAACTCGGTTTAGAAATGGACTTTGTCCACTAAGATAGTCTTGGCAATGATCCTTGACTAATAAGAAATGATTCTCTATGATTATGTGTGTATTACACAAAGTTTCATGTTTTAAGATATGATTATTGGGATTACATTTCACTACTATGATTTATCCCATGTTATTATGATCTCTTTTGCAGGATAATATTTCCAAAATGTTATGTTCCTATGAATATGATATGATTGATATTTCTTTTGATTACCCTTACTGAGCATTTGAGCTCACCGTTTTGTATGTTTTATTTCCCCAGGTCAGGAAGAAGGTTATTAAGTAGAATATTCCAAAAAGGGACTCTAGATATGATGAAATAAATGAGAGGCAAAGTAGATGCTTTATGAACCAGTTGTTTATGTTCCCCAGTTTCTAAAGACTCTATACCTATACGGTCCTTTCCTGGTTTTGTTATATGTTGAAATAAGTGTAAATCAATTATGAAGTAATAAAAATGTATGTAATGTATGGGTCGTTATAGTTGGTATCAGAGGAAAGGTATAGTCAACCTTTGGAAACTAGGATATGAAAGCCTTAGTAAGAACCCTAAGGATAAGTCTAAGCATAGAACACAATCTTAGTGTTTTAGAAATGTCCATGAATAACCTAGGATAAGACCTTAAGTGTGAAATTTTATTCTTGATTATGTGGTTCTCCTATTATAATTAGTGTTGCTCACACTATTCTTCTTGGTTTTAGTCAATGGCTGGAACCCGAAGGAACCGCGTTAATGCGGAATGCGACGGGAAATGCAATGATTGTCCCCCTGAGCAACCAAACGTTATGGGAGCTGGAATGTAAAATCTTGTAGCCATGATCACACAACTTTCTCAAGCTATGAATCATGCAGTACTTCCAAAAGAGAAAAGGAAGGAGCAATATTCTGTTGAATCCTTCATGAGATAGTGTCCACCTTCATTCAGCGGGTCTACTGATCCATTAGTTGCTGAACAATGGATTAGTACTACTGAAAAGATATTTTCAGTTCTTCAATGTTCTGAACATGATAAAGTCATCTTAGCAATGTATCATTTGGAAGGTGATGCTGATAAATGGTGGAATCTTATCAAGAATACGAGGCAAAGAGATGAAATTGAGTCCATAGAATGGGACGAGTTCAAGAACTTATTTTTCAATAAGTAGTTCCCTCGTATTCTCCGAACAAAGATGGAGAAAGAGTTTCTTTAACTGAAGAAAAATTATGATGAATCTGTTGGTACCTATGAAGCAAATTTTACAAGACTTGCAATGTACGCTTCTGGTATTATTATCCAACCTGAGAGTAAGATCGATCAATTCTTTAGTGGCTTAAAACCAAGTCTTCGAAGGGCACTAGCCATAAGGGAATTTAATGTCTACGAGGAAATCGTTCGATGTGCTCTCAAAGTTGATATGGAGATTGGAGTAACCCATCAGTCATATGGGTTTGATAAGAAGAGGAAAATGGAATTCAAAGGAAAATCTAAAGAGCACACTGAAAAGAAGATGAGATTTCCCTTATGCTCAAAGTGTTGAAATAAACATGGAGGGAGTTGTCTTAAAGGGACAAGTAAATGTTTCAAATGTGGAAAGGAAGGTCATATGGAACTTGAATGCCGCAATGATGGGAAGAAGATGTCTAATGATGAAAACAAGGGAATGGATACACAGAATGAACCTACTACACTTCAATGTTTCAAGTGCAAGGAGATGGTGCATTATGCCAATCAATGCCCAAATACATGGGTTGATGATGATGGTCAACATCAACAAACTCTTAAGGCTAAAGATAAAGGAAAGTCACATGCAATTTCTATCAGCGTTGTGGAGTACGATAACGATGTGGTGAAAGGTACACTTACTATCCACTCTAAAGTATCAAATGTTTTATTTGATTCTGGATCCACCCAAACTTTTATTTCTGAAGAATTTTCTAAGGATATCACCATATTTCCTCAAAAATTAGATGTTGAGTTAGCTGTGACAACCCCTAATGCCACAACAGTCACATCAAAAGTTTATAATTTTTCTCCGATCGATGTTTGTGGGAAAGTGCTTCCTGCAAATCTTGTGATCCTTCCTATAGTGGAATTTGATGTGATTCTTGGCATGGATTGGCTTTCTTTATATGGAGATCATATCAATTGCCAAATAAGGGAAGTCACATTTCATATTCCAGATCAATCTATGATCGTCTATCAATGCAAGGATGAACATAACCTTCTAGTGGAAATTTCTTCCATCTTATGGGTCTTGATTCCACTAAATGAAGGTTATTTATCTCAAATGGTTGGTGAGAAACTCACGATTAAGAATATTCCCATTGTACAAGAGTTTGACAATGTCTTTCCGGAAGAATTACCGGGTCTTCCACCAAATCATGAAGTTGAGTTTTCAATAGAACTCGTACCGGGTGCTTTGCCTATTTCAAAGACACCTTATAGAATGGCTCCAATTGAGTTGCAGGAATTGATGAAGCAACTTCAAGAGAATCATGATAATGGGTTCATACGCCCTAGTGTGTCACCTTGGGGAGCACCTGTTCTGTTTGTTAATAAGAAAGATGGATCAATAAGACTCTGCATTGATTATCGAGAACTTAACAAGATCACTATCAAGAACAAATATCCTCTCCCACGGATTGATGACTTATTTTACCAACTACGCGGAGCTCAATACTTTTCCAAGATTGATCTTCGTTTAGGGTATCATCAATTAAGGGTCAAAAGGGAGGATATACCAAAGACGACTTTCCGTACAAGGTATGAACACTATGAATTTATAGTGATGCCATTTGGTTTTACTAATACCCCTACTATCTTCATGGATCTGATGAATAGTGTCTTTAGAGACTATCTTGATTATTTTGTGGTAGTCTTTATAGATGATATTCTTGTCTATTCAATGAGAAAGTAAGAACATGAAGATCACTTGATAATTATATTGAAGACCCAGAGAAAGGAGAAGCTTTATGCCAAATTTACCATGTGTGAATTTTGGCTTCAAAAAGTTGCATTTTTGGGTCGCATAATCTGAAAAGAGGGGATATATGTGGATCCAGCAAAAACAGAGGTTATCGAAAGATGGTCGAGACCAACAACAGTAACTGAGATCTGAAGTTTTCTTGGTTTGGATGGATATTATCGACGTTTTGTGAAAGATTTTTCACAATTATCAAATCCACTCACCAAGTTGGCTTAGAAAGGAGTTAAGTTTGTCTGGACGGAGGAATGTGAAGAGAATTTCAAGGAGTTGAAAAGAAGGTTATCCAGTGCACCTGTGCTCACACTGCCTTATAGTGGAGAAAGGTTTGTGATGTACAGTGATGCATCCAAGAAGGGATTGGGGTGTGTTCTTATGCAAAATGATATGGTGATAGCTTATGCCTCACGACAGTTGAAAATACATGAGAAAAATTACCCAACTCATGATTTGGAGTTAGCTGCGGCAATATTTGCATTAAATATTTAGAGGCATTATCATTATGGAGAAAGGTGTGACATTTATACAGATCATAAAAGATTAAAGTATATTTTCACACAAAAGGAGCTTAATATGTGCCAAAGAAGATGGTTGGAGCTGATTAAGGATTACGAATTCTCTATCCATTACCACCCTGGGAAAGCAAATAATGTGGCAGATGCACTAAGTCGACAAGACCATACCAGTTTATCCATGATGAGGATCACAAAAGATCCAATATTTATGGATTTAGAATGAATGGATGTTGGAATTATAATGGAAGGGGGGAAATAATATCTTTCTCAAATGAATGTTCAACCATCTATACATGTGAAGATTAAAGAGGCACAGAAAGAAGATGTAGAGTTACAAAAGAATGTGAGAAATGTTCCTGAATTCAACCTTGATTGTGATGGGATAATAATGTTTTGGAATCGGGTTTGTGTTCCTCCAATCCCCGAATTAAAGGATCTGCTGGATGAGGCTCATAGATCTTCATTCTCTATTCATCCTGGAAGCACGAAGATGTATAGGGACCTGAAAGAGTACTTCTAGTGGGATGACATGAAAAGAGATGTTGCTGAATATGTCTCTCGATGCTTGGTTTGTCAGCAAGTTAAAGCTGAGAGACCGAAGTCTAAGGGGTTGTTACAACCATTACCCATACCTGAATGGAAATGGGAAAACATCACTATGGACTTTGTCACCGGACTTCCTAAAACATCCAAAGGCAATAATTCTATCTGGGTCATAGTTGATTATCTTACAAAGTCTGCACACTTCATTGCTATTAGAGAGGATTTATCTCTGGATCAGCTTTCCAGGATATATGTAAAGGAAGTGGTAAGATTGCATGGAGTACCACTTTCTTTTATATCTGATCGGGATCCTAGGTTTACCTCAAAGTTCTGGCGAAGTCTTCAGTATACTCTGGATACAGAGTTGAGTTTCAGCACTGCTTATCATCCTCAGACAAACGATCAGTCTGAGATAACAATTCAAACTCTAGAAGATATGTTGAGAGCCTTCTCTATGGATTTAAAAGGTGGTTTGGATCAACACCTACCTTTGGTGGAATTTTCTTATAATAATAGATTTCACTCCAGTATTCAGATTGCTCCTTATGAAGCTCTCTATGGAAAGAAATGCAGGACTCCAACTTGCTGGGATGAAGTTGGGGAAAGAAATCTATTAGGACCAGATCTTGTTGATGAGATTGCAGAAAAGGTCAGATCTATTCAGCAACACATAAGAGCAGCTCAGATTCGATATAAAAGTTTTGCCGACAACCGAAGAAAAGACTTAGAGTTTGAAGTGGGTGATAAAGTTTTCTTACGAATATCTCCTTGGAAGAGAGTAATGAGATTTGGAAAGAAGGGAAAGTTGAGCCCTAGGTATATCGGTCCTTTTGAAATACTGGATCGTGTTGGGAAGGTAGCTTACCGATTGGTGCTTCCCCTGAATCTCTCTCAAGTTCACGATGTGTTCCATGTATCTCTCTTGAGAAAGTACATACCTGATCCTTCACATGTACTCAGCTCAGAAGTTTTACTGTTGGAGCAAGATCTTTCTTATGAAGAACAGCTGATAGAGATTCTCGATCGTAGCGAAAAAGTCCTACGAAATAAGACCACTCACTTGGTGAAAGTTTTATGGAGGAACCACCAATTAGAAGAAGATACATGGGATCTTGAGGATATTATTAGGGAGAGGTATCCTCATCTGCTTGTTACAAAGTGTCAAATTTCGAGGGCGAAATTCATTTTAAGGGGGTCAGAATGTAACACCCGAGACTTTTATGATAAATATTATGTTTTTATGTTATATAAATCATCAAAGTAATCTTTCACTACACACATCACTTGCTTGGCTTGCATTATATGCAATCATGACCTTCCTCGATATCTTGCGTCGTACGCAATACCGAGTTTCACTAAACAACAATATGCTATTAAAATATTATTAAAAATAGCCATTATGAATATCAATAACCACTTTTTGAAATTTTATAAAATTTATTTTTCACAATTGACTTCATTTTTGGATTTGGAATATCGAAATTAGCCTAGGGTGAAATTTTGGTATTTTTCTGAAAACTTTCAATCTTTGATGAATAGTGAAACCACTAAGTGGTAGATAAAAAACTGAATTTTTCATTAAACTTAATTTTACTGCTTCTATGAGTGGAATATAAAAAATCTGAGAGACACGGTTGATGTCAGTAAGTAAAATGTGGTTCAATGAGATGAAAATAATTTTTGGTGAATAGTAACTTTTTACTTTTATTCACCACGGTTAAAAGTAAATAGGGTAATTAAGGGTAAAAATGATATTATTATTACCCTAACACATGTCTTAATTCTATTGGATAAGTGTAATTTGACCAAAATCAAGCTTAGGAATAAAATATGACCATTTAGGCCTACTTGGATTAGATTAGGACATTTATTATTAATTTATTTAAAGAAGGGTTAAAATAGTTAAAATCAAAGTTTAATAAGTATATCATTTTTAATATAGGGTTATACATAAGATAAATTCGACTATAAATATTAATTATAAATCTAAAATTATTTCCTACATAATTATATTTTATTTGTAATTTTTAGACTTTAAATAATTTAATTTATTTATGACACAAAGATGATGCAGTAATTATCTTATTAATGAAATATTGACATAATTGATGTTATAAATACCCAAATAAATTTAATTTGAGACTTTTTATGAATTCAACTAATTTTTTCGGTTAACATGACATGTTAGTATTGATTTAATTAACTTTTTTCAAACTAATCATTCCGTTATGATTTTCGAAAAAATCAATTACTAAATAGTGTCAAAATTGACATAAAATAGTTTTAAAAAAAATATTATATTAGTAATTGTTATTTTATTCATAAAAATCTAAGGCTCATAGAAATGACTTATATAAAGTTATATATATTAATAATAAACAACCTGGGGTTCATTTGTCTGCTTATGGTGAGTTTATTAACCTTATAGTATAAGAACACAAGAAGACACGGTAAAAGTAAAATTATTTTACTTAATGTTAAATCTAAATGATAAGGTTAAAATAGGAACCTAAACCTGTATAAATTCTATTTAATGAGATTATTTCTACATATCCCCACGTTAGCTTCAAAATAAATCAATTTGGAGCTATTTATAACCGAATTTGACTTTATAATAAAATAATAGTTTTAGTTATTCCAAAGGTGCCCCTCTCCTCACTTATAAAAGGGAACCTCCTCCCCCTCTTCCTCACACCACTTTGAGCCTTCAATCTCGGCCAACACCTGCCAATTTATCCTCTCCACATCCCTAGAGATATCCTATAGGTCCTGGTCTTCTTCAAAGACAAATTTTAGTTCCCTAAATGGAGATCTCAAAGAGGCGCTTCAAAGAAGAGGTAATGTCCGATTACCAATTCTTTCAAATTTATTTCTTCTTCCACTTCTTCTTCTTTTGTTGTTTCATTATGAAGTAATAACATAAGTATCAATCATATAATGATATGTTATTATAAGTATGAAACAACCCTATTTTACCATCTATCCATCCTATGGAAAACAAAATCACCGCGCGTGCGTACGTACGGAATACCGTCTCCACGCCGTGGTGTAATCTATTTTCCACCACCGCCTTACTTGGATGGGTATAATGGTGTAAATAATGACTATATATTACTATTATAAAGTGATATTTATTCTGAAATAGTATACATTCACTCCGATACAATTCCACAATCATGGGAACGATATCATCGCTTGTGCGTACGTAAGGAATACCGTCTCCACGATGTGATGTGACTCGTTCTACTTGATCTTCATTGCATAATAATTATATAAATGAATTGAGTGAATAAATATGATATATATTACACTAATACCATTCTGTAAATGAGTTATCTATAACCTAAAAAGAGTTATAAGAATTTATTCGACAAAACACGCATAAGAACAAAAAGTAATAAACACCCGAATAAACAAGTAGTAATGAAATATTACTAATAAGAAGCTAAGAATATGACCTTATATGATATCATAAAAATATTTAAGATTCTGGAATAAGTCAATAACATTATTTATATCATTATGCAGGAGGTTCAGACACTTACAAAGCAAATCAGACCAAAGGTAAGGGAAAATATCACAATCTCATATTTATCCGAGATTGTTTATACTTTGGTATTTACTGGGGTGTATTTTATCATCCACATCCATGTTTTCTCAATATATAATTTTATTTCCATACACATACAATTTTTTAAATCCAATTTTACCATTCGGTGAGTTTTTAGTAAAATATATGAAAGGAATCTTTTGTCCTTTTTCGTACGAGGTACTTTTTGACTTTTCCGACAAAAGTACGAGAAGAATGTTTTTTTAACTTATACGACATGAATGGATTTTTAAAACATTATTTACAAGAGGATTCCATTACAAGTTTTCATGTTTATTTTTAATCAACTTCTTTTAGTTTATAATTGTATGACATGTTAACAAAGGAAACGTGTTTTTGAAGTACAAAGGATGTTTTCCTCAAGAATGGAGTTCAAGTGTCTTATCAAAATTATTTTCCATCTAAGATAATATAGGGTTATGTTTCTATCCCTATTATTACATGGATTTGATTATGTTGTGATGGAAATATTTTTATGAATTCCTTTATCTTATATGAATTGTTTTATGATGTCACGATGTTTAAGATTCCCATTTTTATTACATGGGTTATGCTATGATGTATGGTTTATGATTTTTTGGCACACATAAGAATGGTATCATTATGAGATGGGTGGGACCTATATCTACATACAATGCATTGGATAAAGATTTTATATCTCATGAGATAGACATGGCTGGAACGGCAGGTTAAACCGGTTCAGTGAAACAGGACTGAAACGAGGAGTGAACTCGGTTCAGAAATGGACTTTGTCCAGTAAGATAGTCTTGACAATGAGCCTTGAATAATAAGAAATGGTTCTCTATGATTATGTATGTATGCCATAAAGTTTCATGTTTTACGTTATGATTATTGGGATTACATTTCACTACTATGATTTATCCCATGTTATTATGATCTCTTTTGCAGGATAAGATTTCCAAAATGTTATGTTCCTATGAATATGATGTGATTGATATTTATTTTGATTACCCTTACTGAGCATTTGAGATCACCCTTTTGTATGTTTTATTTCCCCAGGTCAGGAAGAAGGTTATTAAGTATGATATTCCAAAAGGGACTCTTATATGATGAAATAAATGGGAGGCAAAGTAGATGCTTTATGAACCAATTGTTTGTGTTTCCTAGTTTCTAAAGACTCTATACCTATACGGTCCTTTCCTGGTTTTGTTATATACTGTAATAAGTGTACTTCAATTCTGAAGTAATAACAATGTATGTAAAGTATGGGTCATTATAATTTGAGCTAACCCTTTTGTATGTTTTCTTTTCCCCAGGTCAGGAAGAAGGGTATTAAGTAGGATTTTCCAAAAGGGAATCTGGATATGATGAAATAAACAGGAGATAATGTAGATTATTTATGAACTAATTGTTTATGTTTCCTAGTTTCTAAAGACACTATACCTATACGGTCCCATCATGGTTTTTTTATATGTTTTAATAAGTAGGCTTCAACTATTAAGTAATAAAAATGTATGTAAAGTATGGGTCGTTATAATATTGATGATGAACATTGATTTTCATTTATCCTAAAATTTATCTTCTTATTACTAAATTGATTATTTTTTTTCTAAACCCATTTGTGTTTGTGATGTCTCTCATCATTTGATTTTGATTTTTCAACCTTATTCTTTGGATAATTCTTGGTAAAATAAACATAGTCACAAAATATAAAACATTTTATTAGTTTCTTAAAATTTACATTCCACTTACCCATTTGTAATATTTTTGATATAATAGTAAATATTTGATTGAAGTCTTTATCTTACTAATCATTTATGTCTTTAGATTCTTCAGCATATTATTTTTTAATTTTCCATTTTATCTTGTATTTAAAATTAGTTTCATATTTTTCCTTCTATTTGAAAATAGGTCCTTTTATCATATCATAATCTATGAGTATGTTTTGTAGCTCGTCGGTTCTCAAGTTTGATATTTCTTATAGTTATGATACTTATGAATCAAACTGATTTTGAAAATTCCTCATTAATTTTTGACAATGATGGAATCCTATAGGTTTTTAACAAATATGTATACATTTCTCAAAATATAATTTCCCCTAGTAAATTATTCATTAGTAATCCCATTATCATATATCATTACATCCTCAAATTACCTCTTCCAAACTTGATGTTCTGATTCCTTGAATTTGATATTACCTTCATATCTTCCTCCCAATTTTTCATATATTTCCTTTGAAATATGGAGACTCATGTCCTTTGGGTGGACCTTATGTAACAAGGACATCAATATGTAATTTTTTTCTTTATGAACCACCTATAAATTCTTATTTATAGCACGAGTAATTATATATCTTTTATTAATGGGTAGAATACCCTTAATATCATCATATCTCTCTTCTAGAACAAGTGATAAAAGATATGGCAGCATATGATTCCTCAAGATATAATAATTCCTCCCATTGAATGTGAAAACACCTCAGCTATTGATAATGTTATGATTCTATATCTCTCAAAATTCTTCTATAATATTTAGTGTGAATCTCCCTTAGATACCACTTATAGATTCCCAGCTAGGGTGGACCACATAGGGAGTGGGTGTGGGGTGAATCAATGGTTTCTTTTTATGAATTATCTTATTTCCAATTCAAACCATTGAAAATTTTAATGTTCTTGATCCACTTAATATTAACTCTAAATCTCAATTTGTGTGAAACTTTAATATAATAGAGGGAAACACAAGGTATTTAAAAGTATTGGCACCAAAAATCCTACTCTTTGATGCATTATTTAGACCCCAACAAAGATTCTTCATTATCAAAGAAGTGACTGTGACCACAGGCAATACCAGTCTGATTAACATAGAGTCCCAAAGTATTACTCCACTTATATCATTAACTGGATGACATAAATATCTTATTAAATGAGGCCCAAACGTAGAAATATCTTCACATCAATTTTGTTTCTTCTACGCCACTTGTAAATATAATCTACCTCCATGTGCGGATAGATCAACTGGTCTGCATGTGTACCTTTTTAAGAACATTATCACTTCTAGTCTTGAAACTATTATCTTAATATGGTTTGATCGTAATTATCCTTATATTCTTTTATTACCCTAGTCTTTCACATTCATATACTCGAAGATTTTATTATTCTCTTATTTTGATAATTGAAATTATCAAACCCCCATAATTATCAAAAAAATTCTCTAATCAAGAAAGTATATTTATTATTCACCTATAAAAATATATAGATCTTCAATATATGAAGTTATTATCAACTTTTAAAAATATTAATAAAATATTTATAAAAGTTTGTATTAAATCCCAAATGATTCGAATTAATAATCCCACAATTTCTTGATCTTAACTACAATATTCCATGATTTTGTATATTTTACTATGATTTCTTTATTGTATCGGTATATAATAAAAAATATTTATTTCTCTTTCAATTAGATCCTACGTAAAATTATTTTTTCTTCAAAAATTTGGGATATTAATTTATTTTTAATATCCTAAAACTATTTAATCAGATGTAGAATGATTAATGATTCATGTATCATTTAACTACCCCCTCTCGCCAAAGACACCACAATAAAGAGAGAGAGAGAGATAATGAGCCTCAAGTCCCACTTTCAGTAGGCCTTGATATGTTGACTTGCATTGAGGGTATAATAATCTCATAGTTTGGAAGGTATTACCCTCTATAAATGATACAAGATTAGAAGATAGGATAGAAAATCACCAAACTCCAACATAGAATTTATAAGTAAACCAAATTCCATCCCATAATGTATGAATAAATAAAAATTGATACATATAAAAGTCTCCAAAAATATACCAAAAAATATATATGGTAGATACTAAACAACAACTCTAACCAAGCTAGTAATGTCCTTCTCAGTCCCCAAAGTCCTCCTAAAAAACTAAAAAATATTTTATATACGTAGGGTAATCATAATAGGTATACATAGTAGGGATATATCCAAGGCCTCAAGTGAACACATGAAAAGAGAATACTAAATAGCTAATAAAAAACCAAGAGAACCAATGATCACATGTACATATAATCTATCAAAACTCAAACTCACTATGGATCTATAACTTAATCATTAAACCAACATAGAAATATATCATCGAGGTCAGAAAAAGGAAAGGTTCCCCACTATCACTTCCCCATTGATTTTTCTCTATTACACCCTAATTCCAAATTCTATTTTCTCTCATCCCATATACACATTCCACATCACATCACATCCCACCCATAAGAACCTTGGCCACACATCACATCACATCTTTCTTGTAGACATCTGGTTCATATATTACATCACCTCACATCCTTCTTGTAGACACCTGGGCCACACATCAAATCACATCACATACATATCATATATACTTAGGCCATGCATAAAATCACATCATATTTCGGCATAAAAATCATGGTCCAACACATCATAACCCTCATAGAGACAGCTGGGACATCACATCACTACTGGGTAATCTCTAACACGAACTCATATAACTACTACTGAAAGAAGTGTAGGGGGAGTGGTTAGTTATCCACATATATCCCCACTATGCTAGATATTATTGAATACACTCGAAACTCAACACCTCTAATTATTGGTAAGGTTATCCAATTTAGGTGGGGATCGTATAAAATACCCTAATGATAAATGGTATATGGATATCATACAATACCTAACCTACGGATTAACATCATTCAAACTATAGAAAACCAAATCACTACCACCATACCACCCATCATTCATCAGAACCACTGCCACCACTATATTCAACCAACCATACAAAAACCACACAATACACACAATATTCAACTTCACACTTACAATTTCCCCTACTTTTGTTTGTTAACAATTTTGTTTCACAAAAAGACTTACCATTATTCATTAAATTTATTTAATCTATTTACTAAATATTTGTTTCTAGTACATCATATTTGTATACTAGAATATTTTTTATTTATCATCACAGTTCATCCCATGGATAATCGAGAAACTATCTCAACCACATCATGATACAACTAGACCAACTCACAAAACCACTGCCATAACACCACACATCCACCACCATCATCGCGTCACATCACCCTAGTCATCTCACAACACAACCATTCAATAATTATATCAACATATATCATAACAATAGATACTTCAGAAAAACCACTATGCCGCAACCACTACACCAAAACCAAGTCTCACAACACAACCATCACACATAATAACCACATGTTACCACCGCACATCATCTCTACTGTGCGTCACAACCCTGCGCACTATAACCACATCACAAATCTACAAACAAATTCCCACAACTTCCCACATCACATCCATGCTAACCAACCACCACATCACAGCCCCATATATCACATAGACTAGTCGGTCACCATCATCACCATACAACATACCAAAACACATAGGGAAACTTAAAAAGAACAATCATACACAACAACATCACAAACTGACTTCTAATATTATTCAAGGGATTTCTGGACATTGCTTATTTAATTATCATGGGTATTATCACACAAACCAAAATCAAGAGGCAACTAGTTTATTAACCAAATATACATTCCTTAGCCTTTTATTTAGTGTGAGATCACAAAACATAGAATGGTTTATTATAAAGTAACAACTATAGTGAAAAAAGTCTCATAATATCTGTTATTAATAACAATTAATAATATCATCAAAAACATATATAAAAGTAGTAAATCGTGAAAAAACTCTCTATTCCCGTCAATTCAACTATGCCAATTAATTATCTGATTACTCCAACCCTTAAAATCCACCAAAAAGTAAGAAAAATCATTAAAATACCATAAATAGGATGTAAAAGGGTGAGAACAAGGATACCATACCACAAGGAATATTTTTGATCTTGAAACACATCGTAGGGAAAAAAAGAAACTACCGAAAAACCAATAACACATAAGTAACACACATACTAACCTACACTACATCAATGGGTTGTCAAAATAAAACTCATACCAAGGACAAAAAAACTACACCACTGTAGTGGATCTTTGAGAAATAATTGAAGGAAGATACAGATGGAGGAGAGGATAACTCACCATGAATCACCAATAGGAATCAACTAGAACCCAAGGACTGAAATTGGAGAAGAAGGGCTGGAAGATCCCACAAAATCTCATAGGTTTCTCTTGGAAATTATAGAAAGAGTGAGGTATGACTGATTGAATGAAAAATAGCTTACCAAACCTATTTTAAAACCCGAAACCCAAATATTTAACAACATTTAACCCTTACATGGAATTTAATTCATGGGTTTTTCAAAGATACAACTTCCACCAAAATTTATGTATATTGTCATTTAATTAATAACTAATCGTATAAAACATTCACGACATGAATAGGTTTAAATGTTTCACCTTATCCCACATACAATCCATGAAACTATCCAGCTACACATGGAGTGAATCACCAATTCCTTCAAATTAAACCATTCATGACATGAATAGCCCACATAATCTCTAATTCACCTTCAACCAGCACAAAACCTACTCAAGCCTCCATTATAACACCTCTGACACCCAATACCATGAAATTAACATACTGAGATAGAATATATTGTTACATTATATCCCTCTAAAATTATTCTCATTATTAAGAATCAAAAAACAAGACTATAAGGAATGTAGTCCAAAAAACTACCTTATGAGATTCCACTCAATGATTTCAATACTTCTCAACACTACCACCCACTAAACACACCAACTAAAACACTAACAAAACACACCACACAGTCACATAACAACCTATCACCAGGCACAACACTAAATCATATAGTTCCAGCCACTACCACAACATTTCCCCTCAACCATCACACAACTACCACACATACCAAACCAACATCTTCCACCACAAACACAAAATATTATTCTAAACACACAAATCAAATAATTTAATCTCCCGTGTTAAGATATTTTCTTCTTTGGGAGGCACTGACTCACCAACATGATATTAACCACATAAAAGTATAACATATATTAATTAGGATTCAGGTCCTCTCATTTTTAGATGCTGTAAAATTTATTAAACATCAAGGAAAAAACACATCTCATATCATAAAAAGATCCAAACATGACATCATCAAACAAAATTGGGAAAATAAAAACTCAAAATAGATCTAGGTATTGGGCAAGCATCTGTGTCTATCACTCCGAAGTACTCTCCTCCATGACACCATACCCCCACAAAACATGATCCCAAGGAATGTACCATCAATATAGAACCTTCTCTTGATGATCATGGATCTCTATTCATCATTCCACAAATATAATGTCATCCTTAATATAAAAACTTCCCTAGTAAATGAAATGGGATTCATCATGATGATATCATTGAATACGGGATACGTGAAAGATTTAATGGATCCTTTCCATCCATGGTGGCAACACCAACTGATATTCCAGCTGGCCAACTCATCCCAACACCTCGAAGTTACCAAAAAACTAGTGATAAAGCTTACTCCCCTGCCAAACTTCCACTTCCCAGGCTAGTGGGAGACTCTTAGGAACACATGTTCTCTAACCTAAAATTCCAAGGGAATCCACCTATGATCAATATTGACTTTTATTGTCTTGCACAACCCTTATCCTCTCGAACCAACTAGATCTTCTCAATTATGATTTGTACCATATCAGGACCAAGAACAGATGATTCTCTAATCGCTTTCCATCATAATAGAGAAATAAATATTTGATCATACAATGCCTCAAATATAGATATATCAATGGATGAGTAAGAGATATTGTTATATGAAAACTCGACCAAAGTTATGTGTTGTACCCAAGATCCACAAAAGTCCAAGATGAATTCATGTAACATATCCTCAATTTTTTGGATGGTCCACTCTATTTTCCAATATATATGACGGTGGAATGTTGTGATAAAGTTAAAATAGAAGCCAAAATCATGCTTTAATACGCTAGAGAATCATGAGTTAAAATGAGGATCATAATTATAGATAATTTTCCTTGATAACTTGCGAATCTTAATGACATCATCCTTGTACCACCTAATCAAATCATCCACAACATTCGATTGATAGATCACCAAAAAGTGATCCAATTTCATTAGTCGTTACCAAGTCACCAAAAACAAATCACGTCATCTCTAATCTCAGTGTAACATTGTGACGAAATACATTGAAATTTTCTCCTATTTTCACTTGGGGACATCCATGGACTACAAAAAAACCTCAAAAAACATGGTGATCCACTTCCACAAATTGAAAAACTAGACTTTTTCCCACAATCTCCACCACTAAACATTTCATCCCCATCTGAAAAAGTTATCTCATCAGTCTAGGATACATCTTTATCACACTATTATGTATGATAAATGTGAGCTATGAAACTCATAGAGAACTCCCTCATGCATCATCTAGGAAAAGAACCTCCCCTGGAATAAAACATGCTTGAAATATTTCTCTGGGCATCCCTTAGGAGAATCACCATGGACAATACAATCAAACATAACCTCTTTACATAAGTCTAAAAACTAATACACCTCCACATTATACATCAAAGATGAATCCATGATCATCATATTAATACAATCACATCCACTTATCTCAGAAATGTTAAGATGCATCACTTCAAGATCCCCTCTTCCATTCAAAACATCTGTAGATTCCTAAGACACATCCTTTCAGGACATCTTACTCAATACATCATCAACTACATTACACTTCTATATGGTGAAAGAGATATTAAAATCGTAATATTGATGAAAATCCATCCACCTCCACTAGAGTATATTTATATCTTTTTTATATAAAACATATCATAGGATCTTGTGGTCCACAAAAACCAAAAAATACCCGCCAATGAGGTAATATCTCCAAAACTTTAGTGCTAACACAATTTATGAAAACACTATATCATTGGTGGTATATTTATGTTCATGGAGACATAGCTTCCTAGAACCATAAGATATCTCTACTCTCTTTGGCATCAACACTCATCCCAGTACTAGATGGGATACATCAAAAAACCTCAAACCAAACACCCATCTCAGGAACCTAAAGAATTGGAGGACTAACCAACTTATCCTTTAGGTAACCAAATTCTATCTAGAACTAATCTATCTATATTAATTTGTAGACTTTCCTAAAAAACATTTTTAGTAGGGCTATAACTCAAGAGAAATATTAGATGAACCTTTGAAAATATAATGTGATTCTAAGGATCATGTGAACCTCTACCACATTCTTAGGTGTTTCCCAAGAAAAAATGACTTAACCTTCAATGGGTCCATTTCCACACCCTTCCAATATAGAATATGTCTAAGTAAATGCACCTATCACATCTTGAACTCACACTCAGAAAAAATCCCATAAAGATAGTGGTTTTGAAGGACCCACAAAAGAACTCTAAGGATATTGACACGATCATACTATGAATTCCCATAAAACAAGATATCATCGATGAGTATGATGATAAACTAGTCCAGGAACTCATAAAACCTAGAGCTCATAAGACTCATGATTGTGGATTGTGAATTTGTAACACTAAAAGGATTGAATTAAAACTAGTAGTTTTTCATACCGATATCTGAAGGTTGTATTCTACACATCCTCATATTTCACCCCCAACTAGTGATATCCATACCATAGATCAATATTACAAAACCATCTATATCCTCTCAAATAGTTGAACAAATCAGTAATCCTCAAAAGAGGGTAATGTTTCTTGACCGTCATCTGATTCAACCTTTGGTAGTCTATAAATAACCTCATATTGTCTTCCTTATTGGAGAAAAACACCAGAGAACCCCAAGGTGATACAATTTGTCAGACAAAACACCTATACATTAGATCATCCACCTGTAGCCTCAACTCATGTAACTCTGTGGGAACTATCCGGTAGGGATCCATCAAGATCAAAAATGTACCCAGTTGAAAATCTATCCCAAACTCATTATCATGTTATGGAGGTAAATCCAACAACCTCCTCTAGGAAAGAATAAAAAAACTACTCCATAAAACTTGAAACACACCCAACCTAATTTTTTACCAGCATATTGACCAACTATGATAAAATAGGCTCTACATACCTATCACACAACTGATAACCTTCCTTTCCAACAAACAGTACTCATTGGCCCTCCACTTCAAAAAAAAAGTCTTCTCTAAAATAATTAAATGAAAACATGCAAGGAATAAATCCAATCCATAATGAGGATAATATCATATGGTTGTATATAAAATTAGAAGAATTCCCCCACTAACTAGTGATTCCCCATCACCAGTCTATATCCTTGACACACATCAAACAAATAATACCAACCTATAACTGATGTAGATAACACTAGGGGAATTTTAAGCCTCTACACATATATTACAAACATATAGAACAATGTTGGAGAAAAAAATATACGTGAGCATCATAAATCAAAAAAATAACACAAAACTATAGACGATAAAATAATAGTACCATGAACAAATCATGAATATGCTGGCGTTGATGCCTTTAACATTTTCATCTGATGACCCCAACTCCTCTGCATCTCTTAAATCAGACTCCACGTACATGCTATGGCCCTCTATGTGAGGACCATAATATTGATTCCATTTTTCAACCCCAACTATTTATGGCCACTGATTGACAATGTGTGGTACCTACCATTGAAACTACCTCAAAGGACACTACTACTACTACTTCTGAAAAGGGGTTAAACCTCCCATCTAAAACTGGTCTCCCTGAGTGATCACACACTAAGATTAACAGTTCCAATATCTCCCAGAGATATGGAACAAAAATGGAAAACCCTAAAAAGGTGCTCATAAACTACTTGTCCCTGATGGATGAGGAAGAGACTTCTGTTATCAGTTCCCAACAGAATAGAACCCTAACTACTTGAACACCTATGAACCACTTCCAAAAGCTCTTCTCCTTGAAAATCTGTAATGGAAAATCTTATATGGATCAAATAATAAGGAAATATTCTTCTTGATAAACTTGTAAATTTTCTAAACCTCTAGATACATCAAGATTGTAAATTGAGTGACTAAATAATTGGTCACTAGCCAAAAACCCTCCTCCAGATGCCATTCTCTAGACTCCTCACCTGGAAAAAAAATCTTGAGAAAAATAGAGGAGGATCTAAAACCTAATACCAAGATCCCACACGCTAATACTTCCCTACTGAAGAGAGATGATCACTTAACTATTGGATGACCTAAACACCAATGATAGAAAATCCTAATGAAACTCCTTCTAAATGTCTCTCCATAAAACATTAGCATCCTTGCGGTCACAAAGAAAAACCAACCACGACTATCCCACAACTCCCTGCATCAAACTAACTTCCAATGGTACAGAAAACATAGATCATTTTGGAAGCAGACCAAAAATGATATCAAGCTCCTAAAACCATCACCCCATCTCTAGATCTGAGATACTCCCCTCATACTTACCCAAACATTACTTTTAAATGGCCCAAAAATCAAGGTTCCTTACATAATTCTCGTATATAGGTTTAATCCTATGACGATCAAATTAATCAGCCTGCTAGACCTCAACTACATGAGTGACTCCATGATTAAAAATATGAGCCATTATTAATAATAAATATAACATCCTAATCCTTTTATTATGTAATTTTATCCAATCATATTCATTTTATTTCTTAATTTTATTTTTCAACAACAACCCATTTCTAACTTGAACACAAAAAATCATAATACATTTACCTATCATAGGCCTCTACCCTCCAAACAGGTACACATCACATGGTTGTTAAATAAGTTCAGAGTATACACACTAGATCACAAGGGGCCCAAAAATCCCATGTCCTAGCTGGTATCCCTGGCCAGTGTCACACACCAACATCAACTAGCGTTGTTTCCATACCAACCAAATGGAAGACTTATATTTCATGAATTGAACTCCATATTATATCTCAACCAAACATTTGATACCACTCTCTCATGACCCCATCCCACTAAAGACACTATAATGAAGAAAGAGAGATGATAACCACCTTGTCCCACCTCCAACAAGCTCTGGGTTGGCGACTAGCACCAAGGGTATAGAAATCTCATAGCATGGGAGGAATTACCCTCTACAAATGAAATAAAAATGGTAGATAAGATAAAAAATCCTCAAAAAATATCTAGAATAAAATATAAAGGTAAAAAACCATCCCAAAATACAAGAATAAATAAACACACACACACACACATACACACACACACACACACATATATATATAAGTCTCCAATAATATACCCAAAATATAAATCTATGGAAATGACTCAACAGCAGCTCCAACCTAGTTAGTAATACCCTGTTTGGTCCCCAAAGACCGTCTGGAATCCTTAAATGAATTTTATATACATGGGGTGTTCATAACAGATATAATCATTAGTGACATATCTAAGTATTTATGTGAACATGTCAAAAAATCATGAAAAATTTCTAGTGAAAAAATAATAGAACCAACAAGCACTGTATAGGATATCTAACCAAACCCAACCTCACCAGGGCTCACTAAACAAATAAAAATCTAATATAATTATATATAATTGACATCCTAAAAAATTTAATATTCCCCCACTGCCACATCCACACTAATTTTCTACTCCCATGGATCAACACCAAACAACTTGTGCTCCCATCCATTCAACACACACCACATTACATCACATCAAATCCTTCTTGTAGACACCTAGGCCACACATCACATCACATCACATCACATCATACCCACAAAAAAATAGGCCACACATCACATCATATCACAATAGACACACATACACTTGGGCCACATATTACATCATATCAAATCCTGCCCATAGACACCCATTTGAACACATTGCATCATGCCCGAAGAAACCTTGGCCATCACATCATTTCTGGGTATTGCGCAATACCGACATGTATCACTATTTATGAAGGAAGAGCAGGGGAGAGTAGGTATCCATCCATCCATATGACCAAAATCTTGGATACTCCGGAATACTCCCAGAACTGGGCACCTCTAATCATTTGTAAGGTTACCCAACATTAAGGGGATCCATATAAAATAACATTAACATAAATGGTATATATATAGAAAAAAAATTACCAACTTATGGGTTAACATAAACCACACTAGATTATACCACATCACCACCACCGTACTATAAATCAACTATAAAAACCACTTCCACCACTATATGCAACACACAACCACCACACAAGCTACAAAACAATCCACATTCCACTTACATGTCTCTCCACTTTTACTCGTTATCCATTTAATTTCACATAAAACTATTCATTATTTATTTGATCCATTTAATCCATTTATCACTTATGTTTTTATAGTACATCTTGTTTGTCAACCAACAAATTTTTTTCATTTATCAACATATTTCATCCATGGATAACTGGGAAACTATCTAAATCATGCTACACTATAACTACCCAACTCACACAACCACTACCACAAAACCACACATCAACTATTTTCATCAAGTCAAATTTACCAATAATTCTCACAACACAATATTCATATAATGAGATCACTACATATCACAAAAAAAAATCCACTGTTACACCACCATTTCTCAAAACACAATTGTCGCATGCAACAACCATATGTTCCCACCACACATCACTATTAATGCAAATCACACACCAACACAGTATAACCACATCACAACTCTATGCACCACATTGTAGAACTTCCCACATAGAATCCTTGTTAAACAACATCCACATCATATCCCTACACATCATAATGCCCAGTTGGTCACCACCATCACCATATAATAGACTAAACCCCATAAGGAAACACAACAAGCTCATGCATACAAAACAACTTCACAAAAAGTTTTCACAGTTATTCAAGGGTTTTCATCACAATAATTCTTTAATAAGAATGGGTATTATCAAAAAAACCAAAATCCCAAGGAACATGTTTATTATACAAATATAAATTCCTTATCCTTTTATTTTCGGTTCGATCACACAATAATACAACAAGGGTTATTACAACATAAAAATTATATTTAAAAGAAGGTTCCCAATAGCAGTTATTTTTAGAATTGGATATAATAATGGATAATATCATAAAAAACTTATATCAAGGTACTACATCATGTGAAAACTCTTCATTACCATCAATTAAACTATGAAAATTAATTATCTGTTTAAACTAAACCTTAATATACACCAAAACATAATAAAAAGAATGAAAATCTTACACATTCCACATAAAAGGGTGAGAATGAGGATCCCCTACATCAATAAATCTTTATTATCTCACTATGCAACTCAGGGTGAAGAATACACTTCCCAAAAACCACTATCATACAAGGAAACCATGTTTCAAGATTCAAATCCCCAAAGGATTTTTAAAACACATCCCATGGACACCCCAATCCAATACTACACCATCACATTGGATCTAAGAAGAAAAATAGATGGAAAAACCATGTTTAGGAGCGGAGAACTCGCCAAAAATTTCCAATAGCCATCCAGTAGAACACAAGGTTAAAAGTAGGACAAGAAGGGCTAGAAGATACCTCAAATCCTCTTAGGGTTCTCCGAGAAACAATAGATATAGAGGTATTAATGGATGAAAGAAAAATAGTTGAGAAAACCTATTTTAAAACATGGAACCCACACCTTTCACATTTTTAACCGTTTCACATTTTTTTTAATTCACGGTTTTTATAAAAATTAAATATTTTACCCAAATTCATGTCTCCTCATCCTTTAATTAATTACACATCATGTACTACTTGCATGACGTGAATATGTTTCACAGCTTCTCTTTAATAGACATACAATTCCTAAAACCAACAAGCTACATAAGTTTTGAATCACCTATTAACTTTGTTTTAAATATTAACAATGTGAATATCCTATAGCATATATACTTCACCTCAAACCACCACAAAATCTTCTAAACCCACCTCAAAAAAACCTCCAACACCCAAAACCAACAAATTAATGGAACTGGATGGAACATACCAATAAATATCATTAAAATATTTAATTAAATAATGTCTTAATTTCTTTTTTATATTTAATTCATCATCTCCTCATAAAATCACATTAAAAATAAATAACATTCGTGATATTTAACATCCAAAATATTGGGCTTAACTCACCATCCAAAAAAATCCTCATCTTGATCTCATCTGATATCCATGCATGTATCATATCATGTGAATGAACTAAAGCCTCTATAAATACTTGAATGTTGTAGGTATTCTATTCAAATGGTTTGAACACCCATGAATCCTGTTAAATTATCACATAACTCATATAGATGACATAATTTATATAAATTCTTAACTTCTCAACACATGAATTCTCATGGATGTAAGAGAATCTGTATGAATGTATCAATAATAAAAAATAACCTTCATGATTACTCTATTTTTTCATATTGTGATATCATCTCACAATAGTAATACAATGGCATCACACCCAATGGTAGAATCTCACAGTAGTAGGCTGATGTTAGCACACCCAATGGTAGTAACTCATGATAGCATCACGATAGTATCACACCCAATGATAACGTCTAATAGTAGCATGTTGATGGTATCACAACCGATAGTAGAATCTCATAGTATTAGTTTAATGATATCACACCCAATAGTAAAATCTCATGGTGGAACCCCAATGTTAGAACACCTAACACTATCCCACCTAAAGGTAGCGCAAATGAATGTAGCACATAGAGAGAGAACACCAAATTGTATCACCTAGAGGTAACACACCTGATGGTACCACCTGACAATATCACACCTAATGGTAACACACATGATGGTAGCTTCTAGTGGTAGAAATTGGCTGTATTACTCATAGAGGTAGCACACCTAGTGGTATCATGCATGGAAGTAGCTACTGGTAGTCTCCTACATGGAATTAGGACTTCTCAATGGTAGTACCTTTTAATTAGCCACATTTTCTTGAACTTCTTCACTTGAGTTATTCAAGATCTAACCTCATTTAGTTTCTTTTACACATAACATGGTAGTACATAAATAAAATTATGTACTTACATGCATGTATTATCAGACATGAAATCCAATTCCTAATTATATGAATCTAAGCATCATCATTTCATCTTCACTTACTAACACATATTGACTCATTGAAAAAAAATATGACACTTGGTCTTAATACTTTATCTATTTTATCCATCAAGTTTGAATCCTATGAAATAAATAATCATTAATATCTCAATCACATTGCATAAATGAACCTAAATAAAAAAATGATCAACTCTAAAAAAATTATATAACCTTATCTCACATCCATAACATTTCTATAAAATATATTTCTAAAATGATTCTCTATATATTATATGCTATCCCTACTATGATGGAAAATTTTTAATTCTCAAATCATTATACATAACTCTATCTTAAAATTATAATAAAATTAACTAAATATGTAGTAGATAAAATAACTCATCAGGATATCTTTGAAATAAATACACTATATCCATGATATGAAATCACCTCTTCATGATTTCTATAAACATTCTAATACCATGCAAGCTTCCCACTCATTCTGAAAAAAATCTATTTCCTTGTTTGAATATGCGGGTTGTTTTAAGTGTTAATTGTACTATAAAAATACAGATAAACAAACAATTAATAATTTTTTTAATGAAATTGTAATTATATTAATAAATACCTCTTCAGGGATGTTTGTTTGTGGATGAAATATGATGACTTTAATGAACATAAAAATTTAATTACCACAATCTATGTGACTAATATTTTTACCAAACCATAAAAACATTGATCAAAATATGTATTTTGTTTTTATATATGTTTTTATAGTGAAATATTAATTTATATACACTAATATTGACACTCTTATAGAAATACATAGGTTTTGTATGTGAATGTTCCATACTCATGCCATAGTTTTAATGTTAAATAATAATCACCTATCAAAACAAAATGATTGTTAAAACATAATATAAAATAGAAATTTTAATTTTAATTTGTAAAATATTGATTTTAATGCAACAAAAATTCAAAAGGGACATCATGTGTGGTTGATTTCCTAGATATCCATGCATTTCATCCAATATATAAATATATATTACTATATATATATATTACTTTATATATTGATCCTAATTAGCATCTAGTTATTCCTAGAAATAAGTGAATAATTAATAAAAAAATTATATTTTATATGAATATAATTTAGATTTTTACCCCATTATTATTAGTATTAAGAAGTGACTATCATCTGATATTTTATTTCTAAACACTATAAATACTTAGTGTGATATTATTAAAATTTAATATTCATAGATTAATGTTTTTTTTGTGTAGAAGTGACATGAGGTCTAACCAATCAAAATTTTTCTTCACACATCCTTTCGATTACATTTGTGTGGTATAAAAATGGTAGAAAATATAAATATTATAGTAGATAAAATATTGAAAAATCATATTATGAAAATTTACATCATGTTTACATTTACAATAAAGGCTCCCAAACATTAATTCTTGTGAATTTAATTTAAAGTTTCCGAATCAATCATTTTAATAATGCCTTCTCCATATATTTTTTATTCTTATTCAAAATATGAACCATTTTTTTAGAACATTGTATATTTATTTACATGTAATGTTAAAAAATTAGAAAATGAAATTATATGGGTAATTATACTCTTAGAAGGTCATTTTGATATATTAGTTTCTCTTTTATATTACCTTGAATCAAATTTATATTTCCCACTCTATTTCACTTTATATAACTGTCTTCATTGTTTTTAAGAAAATCATTAACTATAAATGATTTTCATAGAAAATAAATTATAGATGACATAACTCATTATCATTTTGAATCACTATAAGAATAAACAACCATGACATAAAAGTTACAATATAAAGTCTGAACCTATGAACATCAAGGTCATCAAGGGGAACATGTAGCTCAGTGCTCGGCTCATGAGCAACATGAATTACTTCTCTCATGTGATTTTTTTGAAGGTTTATATTATCTATAATACCACCATGGATATTTTACATTGTACCACTCACAACATAGTGATGAGAGGGTGATAATATATATAAATTCCAATCAATTCCAGATTATGGAAATTTTATATAAGAAAGGAATCCGTAGTATTTTGATTCACATTTAAAAGAAATTGTTTTGAAAAAATTGATTACTTAAAGTAAAGAAGGCCTTCAATAGGTCTTAATAGACTCAAATTTGGTTGGTGTCTCTCTCTATGTTTTCATTATTGATGTGTTTATTCTTCTCATTGAACCACTTGAAGAAACTATATTATCACATCAACCTACCAAGTAATTTTTTTAGAGAATCTATTTTTTCTTGAATCATTTTAAATTTATCAAATGTATCCCCAAACTACAAAATATCTATATTTCATAATTACACATGATTCTAATACATTATATGTTTTATTTTACTATTTTCATCACTTTATATTTATATAATCCACCATTTATAAAATCTGAAATGATATAGAAGTGTCCTAAGATTATGATTCATCAAACTACATATAAAAAGAAACATAATTATGTGTTTATTTCATATAACATAAAATCATTACTATATATTTAAAATAGAGGTCATTTTCTTCACAAAAAGCATACCCTATCCTTATTTTATAGTGGGGGTATGATGGTTTTGACGCACTCTATTTATTTTCATCACCCATTTTTAGTTTTGAAAAATATAAAATATGAATCAAATTGATAAATACATATAATATAAAATAACATATTACCAACTAAAATGTACCTTAATTGATTCCTCCACCCAACAAAAAATAAAATCATCCTAGGTTTCTTTGTTTTTGATGTGTGCATTTATAGTTGAAGGGTGGGGTTTTACATTCACCTATTCTATCCTAATATTTTATTTAATAAAAAGTTTTCAAATTATCTATGAGCCTTTTCAGTGACCATTAATATGAATTTAATCTGACAATAATATAATATAAATGTACTCTGTAGGGGATAATAATGAATAAATATAAATTTTATTATTTTATTTACTAGTAAAATAGAGAAACTATAACATAATGTTTCCCTAATTCATTTCTTAGTAGTTTCATTAAATGTATATAAAACATTGTTCCATGTATCAATATCAATAATCTCATGCATTTGAGTACTAAACCCAATATAAATAATGAAAATGGACTTGTTGGGATTAACGGGATGACCACATACATTTCATACAACCATGAATTTTAGAATTTAACTTATTTCTTTAATAATATTTACCAACACTCTTATGCTAGGCTGATCTTTTGTTTTTGAACTATCTATTATCCACCTTGTAACATTTTATTAATTTCAGCATCTCTAATATGTTGATTCTCAACATTTTTTTCATTAATAGGTGGAGAATTTATTATTATCATAAGTTGTTAAACAGTTAATTTCAATTATATAAATATATATTGACCACATATAATTTTAAGGAAATTAATTATATAAAAAAACTAATAAGATACATTTTCCTAATTCATTGAAGACCTATTATCTTTAAAGATTAAAGGGATTTCACCCTTTATTAAGTATCCAAATACCATCCATATTTTCCCTTCTAAATTATTAGAAACCAACTACATTTATACTGGGTTTAAATTTTTATTATATCCTAATAACATTGTCAACCTCAATGGAATTTTCATTTGACCCTATTGTTGATATTGTTGAAAATAGAATAATTAACCAATTTCTATTAATAGGACCTGGGGAATAAAATATGTGTACCTCTTGTGATTCCATTATGAATGGTTATGTTTCATTACCAAAATTTAATTTTATTAATCTCAAACCTATGATTTTATGTACTCTTCTTCTATACACCCATTTTTATCAAAAAAAAAACACTTTGAATGTTTCACAGCCTAACTCAAATATGTTTTTAGTGATTCAAAATTTTGACATATTCATGTAAATTATATTTTATTCCTTGGTTGTAGATACATGTATTACTTCTATTATAATAGTAAATAAACTATTTTATACAATACTATGCATATCATGTTCCTATGTTTAGAATGTAGAACTATTAATTATATAACAAAAATAAGATATTACATGTACCCCTGGTCTTCCAGATATATATTAAAGTCATTATAAAATTTAATTCATATTTTTAGATAAATTCATTAATATATGGTCTCAAAACCATCCTATAAACAATTGATTATGAATATTTGATATAAAAAATTTAGACCTTCCTAGATTTAACTATATAATAATTATTTTGTGGGTATAAATATATGGAGAGACCTTCATACTGGTTATGTAGAATATAAATCATAGCTTGGTCTTCCTCTGTAATAGTAATTTAGATAACATAACTGCTTAATATCCCTTCACCTATAAGGAACCTGTTTTAATGAGAGTTTGATAGACTAATATTATCCTCATCATATAGGTAATCAGCATAGAATTAAACAACTACCTCAAAAATATATCTCTCTGCAATAAATTTTTTAGATGACTTTTATTTTTTACATAACCTTCCAAAATATTCATAAATCATTTAATGGTGTACTTCCCACTATAATGAATAGGACCACCTAGTTGGGTCTCTCTAACTCTGTGAACTATCTAGTGATACATTATATCCAAGAATTAGAGTGGGGTGAACATATCCAATTCACATAATATAATAGTAATTTATTTTTAAATAGTAGTTAACTTCACAAAGTTTATAACGTTACTACACATAGCTTTGAAAATGAAGCAAATCTTGGTTAATTCATGTGAGACATTTTTAGGTAGAATTCAATGTAATGCCTCAGATAATAAATATTACATCAAACCATGATATTAATATGATTTTAATCCCTTTAAATTAAAATTATTCACTGAAATTAAATTATTTATATTTAAATAATACCCCTATGAAACCTTTACACAATTAATAAATTTAAAAAACTAAAATTTATATTTCTTGGAAAGAGTGTATGTTTTCGGGGGATGAAATTTTCATTTTTCATCAATCATTGGTGCCAACTCCTATATTTCCCCATATCAATCATGTAAAACAAATCTTTAATTCCATATTTTGTTTTGTTATCCGCATTAAGTAACATTTTAATGACCTTGTAACACACATTTTTTCTACATGTATGATACCTATAAAATTTATAACATATAAACAATTCCAATATGGTGATTAAAAAAACTAATTTTTTTCTGAACTTGTTTTCATATGGTTTTTAAAAAAGGGTTTAGTAAAAAAAGAGGCAATATCCTTTACATTGTCAAAATATTTATCACATATTAATGGATATGTTTTTCTACATGCTTATGAATTCCCATCAAATGATGTTTTCCAAGATTAGTATTTTTTTCATTAGGGTAAAAATTTATAGTTTCCTAGAAACACTATCTTGAAGTAATATTTCATCCTAACTGATTGTGTACCTTCTTTATAAATATGACACTATATAATTCCTTTAATATTATATTCTAAAAAATTAAAATAAGTTATAAATTAAATTATCACCTTAAACAACTTGTCTCCCAATGTGAACTCTTCAATTATATGAGTTTAAAATAAAATAGAACCTAAATCCTCTATAAATTTTAGACCATTAATCAATAGAACCAAATAAACATTAATTTCTCTCTAGGGTTGTTTTTATTATAATATATATAGAGATAACATATTGAAATCGTGATTCATACTTAAAATTGATGATAAGTTATAATTTACTCACCAAAATAATAATTTTCCATGAGTTATATTTTGTACACCAAAAGGATTAATTCCATCATTAAATAGAAAAAATGGAGGTTTCTTTTCTCATTTATAAATTCAAGATACACATGACCAATTTTTTCTCATTGAGGAGATTCAGTTGGGTGATGAAGTTTCCCATATTGAATTATTTTATTTTCATGACATGATAATTTCCTTACTTTCTTCACACATCCATATAGTCTCTAATTCTTAGAATGATCTGAAATTAACGTACAACATTCAAAGGACTTAGTTAATTTTAAAGGGATCCATGGTCCTTGAGAAATAATATACAATAATTTCAATTAAATGTATTTTTTACATATAATACTCATTGAACATAACATCAAATCATCATTATATGTTTTATATGAAATCTCATTTTCTTCTTGTAATATATAATTCAAGATATCAAGTAGTTTTGTAAATATATTGTATCTACATCCATTTAAATATTTCAAATTATATATATAACAACCCCAAATCCAATAAATTGGAGATAGCAGATACTTTTTTTCATTGGTACACGATACAAGGTGTTTTATCATAACATATCACATAGTTTAATTTTATTGTAAAACTAGATACATACAAGTTCTCCATAATAAATTTGAAACTTTAAAATACAACATAAAAAAATCTTGAAAATTTCTTATTCCTTTCAGTACATCCTTGAATTTATTGAAAGATCCATTCTTGTTACCCTGGGGAAAGGGAAAAAATAAAATGGTGAGGTCATATTCCCATTAAGAGAATATGTACAACATAATACATCATGAAAAGGGAATAAATATTATTTCAATGTGAATAATAAATAAATGTTCCAAATAATCATTAACTTGAGCATTAAATATATCCATGGATAGCATATCAATCTAAATTACCACAAGGATATTAATAAATTAATTCACAGTGTTTATATTCAAAATGTATAATATCTTAATCTTACCATCAAGGATTCATCTAAATCATTACACTTATAGTTGAGGTCACATAAATGAAATTATTGATAAATGAGTATTCATACAACAAATACACAAACCTTTTGCCTCTTAAGACCTAGTGATGCATCAGGGGGATATATAATATTGTGCCCCACCGATCACTTATTTGAGTCTAATTAATTCACTATATTAAATAAATGAATAAAAATACAATTCATAATCAATTTTCCTCTGTAATAAACTAAAATATTTATTGGAATAGAAAACATATAGAATGTAAATACTTTTCCAAGTCAATAAATGGAATAACATGATCATAAGTCTTACAAAGAATGAAGGTGGATGATATTATTATTTCACATCCCTATTAAAACATAAAAAACCATTAATGATGTTAATATAGACAAAAAATACCATTATAAGAGAATAAAAAATTTAATTATAGAAAGAAAAATAAATAGACTTTACATTTTTTATACCCTTTTTAGAAAGTATTTTATAAAGAAAAATGGAATAGAAATTTCCTTGAAAACCCATGAAAGATTAGAGAGTAGGTTTCATAAGTAAAACTAATGGAGGAATTTGGAAAAAAATGTTATTATGGAAAAAAATTTAAACAATATTCCTTCCACCTTTTGTAAAGAAATTCAAAGTTAATTTAAATAGATGTCACAAGTCTCTTTAAATAACCATTTTAAAAAATGACTAGAATACTTTATAAAAATTAATTTAAACATATAAATATCAAAAAAATTATTTTTTTTAATAAATAAGGGGTAATTCCATAAATGGGACATAAAATATAAATATATAAACATTAATAATATTTTAAAATATATTTGTTTGAATACACATCGTTAAAATAGTAATAGAACATAATTTTGAAATGTTTTAAATAGAAATATATAGGTCACAATAAATAATACATAATGAGATATCAAAATAATATATTGTAACATTTTTGGGAAGAATAGTATGGACATTGAGGAAAAATATTCCTTACCGAAATGAGGCAAGATTAGAAAGAAAAAACCCTTATGGATTTGGTAACTTTTGAATCAAAATACCTTGAATAAGAAAACATGAAATAAATATTTGAAGCCCGTGAATAAATTTATTTATGGTATGATATGTCATAGTGGTAGTATATTCCCTATATAAATGAAATTAGGTTCATAATATAATACATTCTTCAAATAAGGGAATTTGAGACGAAGATCCCTTACATTTTACTCTAAATTTCCTAAAATCTATTAAATATCATGCATAGTGAAAATAACTATCTTAATAAATCATTGTATAACCTTATTAATATATATCAACTTTTTTATTCTGCAAAAATAATCATTCTTTACCTTTATATTAGTTATTTATAGTTTATTTTCATCATCAGATGTTAGCAATTTTGATTGTTTTACACATGTTTTGTTACAGAGATGTCAAACCCCATTAATTGAATAAAATTTCAAAATTAAAATATTATTAAAGATATTAGAATTAATTTTATCTAATGATTTACAAAGATTAATTATCATTCCATGAGAGTTTTGGTTATGATACATGAAGATTAAATTAGTAATGAGTTTGTTTCAGGTAATTTACTGATATCAACATATTACTTCACAATGAACATTAATTTTTATGTAATACTTTCATAACTATATTCATGATATATAGTAATTAATATTATTTTATAAATTAATCAAATATATTTCTGAATCATCCATATAATTTTTCCATGAAAAAAATGCATCATCCTGGATGGCATTAGTCCACACATAACATTTCTGATGTTTTCATTTCCCAATGGATGAGTTTTTTAATAAAATATCCCATTTATCATTACATAACCATAATATTTTTATTATTATCATATTTATCATTAATTTCATGTCTATAAACATCCATGAAATGATGTTGTAAAAAATGAAACATTCCATCCATGTAAGTGTTAGTCCGTACGTTTGGAGAGGAGACATTTTAATTTTTGTCTAATTACTGGGAATGTGGTAGAAATCAGTTAGTCGATAAAATTAAAAAAATTATGTATAATAATAATATTTATTTATTTATATTTTAATGGGTAAAATATGTTGAATAAAATGTAAAATAATAAGAAACAGAAAAATTATTATAGAAGATAAAATACTAACACAGAAGACTTTGATTTATTATTTGAAACCTTCTTGATTCAAAACAGATTTAGGAAATATATAGGGAGAAAATTTTAAATGTCATGGTAGATAATTTTTTTGATTTTTTTGGTAGATCGTAATGGATAATTATAATTTTTTTTATAGTTAACAATGTTGCGTGAGTCTCCTTTTATAAGTGAAGGGAATGGATTTTTTTCAAATATAATTTCTTAATATGAAAAAGAAATCATTTTCAACATGGTAAGTATATTAAAAGTGGAAAATAATGGATGTAATGATATTTTAAGGTAGATAATTCCCTTAAACACTCATTTAGAGATAATGTTTTAAAATTTCTATGTCTTTTACATATTAAATAAATATTTTGTTATTAAATATGTTTTATTAAATTTTCATTCTTGATTACACCCTAATGATGTTATAAAAGTCAATGTATTTGTAAAAAATGATATTTTGTATTTTTCAGTAAAAAAATAATTTCAAAAAAATCCCAAAAACATAACATTAGCTAATATTATAACAATTAATCCTAAAATAAAAATAATTTTTTCATATTAAAATTCTAATCTTTTGAAATTTAACTTTAAAATTTAATCATTAATACAAGATATTTCTATTATTAAATAGTGTGCATTGTGAAATGATTTTATGGTGTAATGTTTACATGCTATATTAGATCCAAAATTTATTACATTCTAATCCCATTAAATAATTTCATCCTTAAAATTTGATATACATCAAATCATAAAAAATTTATTCAATTATTTATCCTTTATTCCTTATATTCTAGCATTGTTTTATTTATCTTTTGATTTTCTAAGTTAATTTCATCAACCAAGTTGTTCAACTCTGCGACACATTCGCTCTAGTGTCATGATTTTGGAATGGATCTTCATTGTACAACAAGTCAGGTTATAAATATATTTCCTTTATAATGAGTACATGTTTTGGGTTTATAATATACTTCCTCAAAAAAAATCATGGAATAAGGCCTGCACTATAGATAGGTTGTGTAGCATAACTTGATAGTAGGAATTACCTCCAATTCTATCCACAATTTCAAAAGTATTGTTGTACCTAGAAATTAGTTTCACATTCTTACAAAACCTTATAACTCACTTCCATGGATATTCATTCTTGAAAATATGAACCCCTATTTCACTTTCCAAATCCTTTTATTGATTATCAGTATAACTGATACATATTCTTTGAGTTTTCATAATAAGATTATGAATAGTTTTTACTAGCACTGTTGTCTCCTGAATAAGTTCTAGGTCAGATATCTTCCACAATCAAATCGTATCACAAAAATTGGGAGTACAATATGTCATGACATATTATTCATTATACAATAAATTTGAATACTTGAAAAATATATATTATTATATGATAATTTTACAAAATATAGACATTTATACTAGATAATTTGAAATTCAAGTGAGAAATACCATAGTATATATTCTAATATCTAAATATTTCTTTCCGACCACCCGTTAGATTGAGGATAATAGGTGGTTCTCAAATATATATTGATATTGAGAGACTCTTGGATACTCTAATAAAATTTTGATATGGACTAAGTATCACAATAATATAAAATTTATATAGGTGCACCATGAAGTCTACCAACTTCATTAAAATGTAGTTGTGCAAGAAGTTTAATGGGAATATCCAAAATTATTAGTATAAATTGTAAATAATTAGCAAGACAATCCACTATGATCAAAATAGAATTATTCCTCAAAGGAGTGTTTAGACTTATAGTGACAAAATCCATCATAATATTTTCCAACTTCTACAGTCATATAGGTAGAGGTTTTATTATTCATTTAGGGTGTTTTATTTTAACCTTCACCTACTAGAAATCCAAGAATCTTGACACATCGTCTATAATTTCCCAATTCATAAAATCCCATAAAAAATGTTCTCTTAAATCCATGTACATCTTTATTATAGAAGGGTGTATAGTGAAATTTGAGCTTTGTGCTTTGTCGAATAATTTACTTTTCATCTTAGGTATGGGTGAAATACATAGTTTCTTTCCAAACATTAAAACATATTTTTGATCGATGAATTCCTCTAATCTCCTATAATTTTATTATTTGGCCATCCTATATAAAACCATATAATCCTAATAGAACATATTTATCTTCTCTAATAAAGAGGGTTTGGTCATTTCATGGGAAAATTAAAATTTTTAACCTCAAATAACAGTTACCATATCTAAATTTAGTGAATAAATGAATATTAGAAATGTATTTACCCTCATAATGGACATACCACCATGTTCCATCATACTCAATACATAAAATACCTTATTTTCCTTCCTATGGTCATAGTTTATTGACCATTTATAGTTGTTGAGTAGTTGCAACCATCTCGTAATATTTTGAGATCTTTCTAATAAAACATATACATAAATTTTTTTTGGTCTATATATATCTCACATATATCACCATAGAGATAGTGGATCTATATTTTAATGTAAAGGATTATACCATATAACTGATGAAAATGTATTAGTTAATTATATTTATGGATATTAAATTACAATGATGCATAAGAACCCACTATATAATTTTTCCAAAACACACAACCTAGTAATTTAATTGATGCGTTTATATATACTATAAATTCTTACTTTTCGAATGGTAGAGTCAATACAGGTGAATTTACCATCCTATTTGTCACATAAAAACATTCCTCACATTCCTTTGACCATGTTAATTTTACCAATTTACAAGTGAACTTGGTTAAATGGTCGAACAATCAAGTACAATTTTGAGAAAATCATTAATATAAATATATTAATCCATGAAAACTATATATCTCAATTATACTATTTGGTGTGTTTCATTCCTTTAAAACCTTTGTATTTGAAGGATCAATGTATTTTTTATAATTGGAGTTAATATGACCAAAAAAAAGAAACAACTCTTACCCAAAATTCAGTTTTACTAAATTCCTTGTATAGTTCCCTTTCTCTGATAGTCTAAAAAATGATTCACAAATGATTCTCCTACACCTCATAGCTTTTAGATTATATCAATATATCATCAATGAATACTACCATTAAATTATCAATATAATCCTTAAATAATTTTTTCATCAAATCCATAAACATATATGGTAAATTAGTTAATCCAAATGGAATTACTATAAACTCATAATATCTATACATCATATAAAATGTAATATTTGTTATATCATTCATATTCACCCTTATTTTGTAACGACCCAAACATTCATTAATGAAAATCCTCTTGATTTAATTAAATGTCTTATTATGGTTATATAAAATTCGAACTTCTTTGGGTTTATGTTTCTGGATTTTAAAATACCATTAATAATTGTGACTGTTGTTAATATAGCCATTGAATAGTGATCACATGATTAGTATAAATATAGTGCTTTAAAAAATACAATTTATTCAGATAAAGGAAGCGATGACCACATCTGGTAGACTTGACTCATACGAATCCCATTTTTCAGAGCTCAGAAAGGAGGTGAAATCATTGGGATTTTCTCTTGACCAATCCCAATCTGATCTTGAACACATTAAGATTGATTAGAATCGACTATGGGAGAAGTGGAAGTTAATTGAGATTACCACCCGAGCGATGTTATCTGAGCCACCCCAAGAGTCTGTCACCATCGAAAACCTTACCCTTCCATCTTGTGTGGGTGTTATAAGTTGTTATGAAACACGACCATAGCACTATGAATATGTACATTATTTTTGTATTTAATAATGAGTATACATTCATTTTATTATTATTACTTTGTAAATAGTTTTTAATGCACAAATAGTATTTTTAGTTCATATTAAACTAAGAAATCTATTTTGATGAATTAATAGATTTTGAATTAAATATTATTTTAATAAAATATTATTATTATTAAATAAAGTTTTATTAAATATAAATGATCATATAATTTTATGAATGTAATTGTAATTTTTATTAATATTTGAAAGTTGTTTTTGTCAAACCGATGAATTTTTTATAAATGTTGATTTTTATTTTAAAAGAAAAAATTCACATATTTAGAAAATTATTTAGACAAAATAAATATTATTTTTGGAATCATGACCTCAAAATTATCCAATGGTGAATTTTTCATAATTTTCTAAAACAGTCAAATTTTTGGGTAAAAATTATATACCCTTTTAATATATAATTTGTTTTATTACATCATAATAACCCAATAGTGATTTAATAAAATAATATAAAAATTATGTTTGGAAAATATATGTTTTAACATTAAAATAATTTGATTTTGGGTTTGTTTTATTTTTTTTACAATGCTTTAGTGGACCCTTCAAGACTTATAAAACATTTTGTCTTTTTAAATTGTTTTCCTTGACAGTGTGACTCACATCCACATAATCAACCCAATTATTTTAAGTAGTTAGGGCATTGGATTTATAAAATATTGTTTTCCAGTCCCCTTTGGAAAAAACCATGGTAAAAAACCATGGGTTGGTTTGTGGTTTTGATTAGTATAATGTGAGGGGTCCCAAACATAAATAATAAATAATTCTCTCTCCTTTCCTATATAAACCCACCCAAGCTCCCACTTCCTCCTCACTCAAAGGATTTGGAGTTAGTCTAAAATCTTCCCTCCCCTTTCTAGAATCCTCCCAAGTCTCCCTAATCTCCCAATAATCCTCTCTCAATCCCCTCCATAGCCTTTGGGATCACACTTCCAAGTAAGGGATTATCACTTTCCTTATTTATGTCCAAGTTTCCTTATATTGTTACGCCGTTTTATTTTCAATTATAAATGTTGGGGGTATGATTTTTCACCACCCCATAATGCTGTATTTATTATTGAATGATGGGATACCCATTTCTCTCCCATTAATTCCTTCCATGTGCACCCGTTACTATGCTGAAATTCCGTAAGAATTTCTATCTCCCCATTTAAATAGAAGAAATTATTTTGTATCATGAATCTAAATTCCATTAATGTTTTTGGGAAATTTTTCTATATTACCCCCTTAAATTCCATTTCATTTTTATATGATTAGACACCCCTTTATCTCTAATAAAATATTTTTATAAATTCTTATGTCACGCTGTTACGCTGCCAGAATTGCACCGATTTTCCAAGCCAATGTCATTGTGTAGTGAATACCATGCCCATTTCTCTATCAAGGGTATTAAAATTTATGAACATTTACTTATTTATTATAAAGATTCATTTATGTATTCCATATCCCTTTATCATGGAATAAATGATGATGAATGATTCCGGGTTTTCTGATCTATGTGGCACACTTATGCATGAAATGAAATGTTTAAGAAGGGTGCGCCCGGATAACGCTCCAATGCATTGGGTAAAGTTTAGTATCATAACACATCATGTGCAATGAGTGTTGAATCATGCTAATTCAAGAGAAACTAGGGTTTAATTGTTCTTAATGTGTAATTAGGTTTTAGTCATGCTCCATGTGCAATGAGCCTTGGCTCATGCTAATTCCATGTTAAGTGTTGTTGCCATATATCCATGTTATGATTATCATGATTTATCATGCCTTTATGTTCATGTTTCTATTAGGCTTCATTGATATTCCTATTTCCTAACCTGAATTTTATTCTTCATGTTATACCCTGTTTACTCCTTTACTTGGCTTTATAGCACACCCTTTTTAATGCATGTCCTCAGATTATCCCATGTAATGCTATGTACGAGGGAATATAGTGGTCATATAAAGGATGTTTTCAATAAGATGTTGTGTTATATGTTTTAAGTTGTTATGTAATTTTCTTAATCCTTAAATACCCTATACATATTGATCTTCCATGTTGTATCAAGTGAATGTTTTATGTAATAAATAATGATTAAGTGTGTAATAAAGAGTAGAGTTGTTATATAATTGATGACAATTAGAGTGAAGATCAATATTTTAAAAATATTTGGGACCTTGAAGTTGACCATATGAGTTATTAAAATAGAGAAGATGATACTTATTCATTATTATAATTATATTTATATCCCTATAATTGGTTTTCAACCTCATAGACCAATATTTCTTCTGAATAAAAAATTATTGAGGCTACCCAAGGTGAAACACTAGGGTGACTGAATCCTTTATCACACATATTCTATAATTATTTCTTTAACTTCACTAATTTTATTTGGTCGATTTTGTAGAGAGTCTTAGATATAAGTTTTTTCATTAGGTATTAGCTCAATAAAAATATCAATTACACAATCAGGTGTATAACTCTATAATTCTTTAGGAAATCCATCATTGTATTCCTACACAATAGGTACATCCTTTATGTTAAAGTCATTTTTACATCCATATGATCTGTATTCTATTCTTATCTAGGAATTTTATTATGGTGAGTTATTTAAGGTGAATCTAGATATGAATTAGATAATTAAGTCTCCCATATAAAGACAAAAAACTCCATACCTACCTAACAAATAATAATATCCCTCTCTTAGAAATAATTTTTTTCATTATACTTTAAAATCCAGTCCATACCTAGGTTATGAGAGGTGTGTCATGATCCCCTCAATACAAAAATTTATTAACCCAAAAAATTTAGTTATTATGGGACTTGGGTTGTCACTAGATAATAGAGTGTTATGGGTATTTTTTTCTAATTTTTGGGTTCAAGGTGTGATTGAAATGGTTAATATATTGGATTTAAGATTCAATTGGGTTGGTTTTAAACTTAGTTTTAATGATAATGGATAAACTTTGAATTATCCCCTTCCTTACATGTTAAATCATTATTCTATTTCACTCTTTTGTTCTCTATTTAATTATTTGAAACCTAAACCCACTATCCTCACTCTGTTCTTTTGGAAAGAATATAGAAACAAAATCATCACTCTACCCCTCCTTCTCACAAAGACCAATGATTTGAAAACTCCAATCACCCTCACATAATGCCACTCTCATGATAATAATGAGCAAAGGGAATCTAATTGGATTGTGTGCGTAATTAGATAATGATATAAAAATAAATTTAAAAAAAGAATAATTAAAATAAATTATTTTATAAATTAAACAATAAATAAAAGATAGGTTAATATAAGAAAATAATATATTAATTAAAATTCATTAATGGGGTAAGGGGATTACACTACTTTTTACCACTAAGGACCTAGTTTTCCATAAATAGATAATTTCAACAAAATAGAAATTAAATAATAAAATTCAGTTACATAGCTCATCCCGAGTGATCCCCTGTCAACGAATGAATATTTATCTGTTTTAAAAAGTAATTTGGGTCTACAATTTACACTTCAGCACCTCCCCTTCCCATGTGAATATAAAAACATTTTTTCCTCTTCAAATGATTCTCTAAACTTTGAGAATTTATTCAATTTTAGTGTCATGAGCTCCATCATCGTTGGATGATTGACATGTGTCTGGATATTGGGTCATGATTTATACATGTTATCACATCTTGATAATCTTTTATTAACTTCTACATTGTTCCCACGATCTCTATATCTTTCTACTATTGGATGCATGTCAATGTAACTATTTAGAGTTTATTATTTATTTGGATTAACAATTAGAATTATGTTTTATTTTCATTTTAAATTGATTGTTATATATTATGGGAATTTCATATTTTAATCCTTTCATCCCAAAATTAATTAATTGTTGGATAAAAAATATGTAGGAAGGCCAAGGTGGATGAAAATAAATATATGGTTGATCTGTTCCTTTACTAAATTGTTGTCATGGATTTTCGTGTTTTCTATTTAAATCCATAGTCGGATGATCTCTTCTTGTTGTCAATATAAGAATTAATGTAGATTCAGTCCTTTTTAGTAGCTTGGATATGAAGTTGGTCAAAATGATAGTGTGTTCAATAAAATCTTTGTGCGGCCAACTATGGGATTTTTCATACATGAGTGATTAAGTTTCTTTTTGTCTGTTATTGGGTCTCATTGATCGCCCAAAAGGATTCATTAATTCTAATGGGGAAAAATCAATAAATATATTTAACTATAATAAAAACTAACCAATTTTAATTTTAGTATGTTGGAATTAAAGATATTAACCATAGAGAATGGGTAGAAACCATTTATAAAATTTGATTAATGGTTTTAAAATTAGATATTAGAAATTGGTTTTGTTTTTATATTGATGAGAGGACCATACTAGGATTTTTTAAATATAGTTTAATAAACATAGTGATGGAAAAATATTATGATTTAGTTTATATGTTATCATAATTGAACTCTAGTGAGACTCCTCTTTGTGTACTCACTCTCTTTCCTGCAGATTCCCGTTTTCACTCTCAGTTACTAGATTTAATCCATAGATAGGTATTCAAAACAATATTTAAACCTAATTTTCCAATAATCAATTGGGAATCCATGTCAAGGTTCACTTAGTTAAGACATTAAAAGAAACACCCTCCTCAATCAATAAAGGTCTTGTATAAGAAATTAGGAAGATAATATTGAAATTTAATGGAATATGTAACATCTCATATTAAACTAACCATAAAATACTATTATACTAGGTGAAATCACGTTTAGTTTAAAAGCATGGTATAGAAATGATTACCCATTAATTATATTTATTAGAAGGATATAAAAATAAAAAGAGACCTAAAGAAACAAAACTCCAAACTATATACTCTAGTTAATTATCCAAGTCTAGTGTCTAGGTATAGTAGACAAACCTCTATATTTATAGGAAGCATCATTGAAAAATTTCACTTTGAACCTAATTTATTTTATCCACTCTGACTCGACTAACAAATCAACATGTGTTTACTCCTAAAATATCCTCATCATAATCGAGGGTTTGGGGAACCTTGAAATATTTGAATCTATATAAATATTTACTTAATTATTAGCCAAACCATCCTTGTTTTGTGCTATAATCAATCTTCCTTAGAGGTAGGCTCCAACTAATGCGTATGATAATTTTAAAATATCCCTTGAAGCTCTCTAATAGAATTAGAATATCCCTAAGTAATCATTATTTTAAATTTAAAAATGATATAAAACCTACAACATGTGAATAATCTCTTCGGTTCAACCACTTACTCTCATTTACTTCAGTGCATGGATTTGAATATCTATGGTGTATCCAACAAACTATGTCCACAACCTTTTCCTCCTCTTATACCTCAGCACTAACATTTTTAGACTCTCTATGACTTTATAAAAACCCCATGATGTATATTCTACTCACACATCCCTTCCTCATGACATGCCATAATGTAAGAGATTCATCCATGATGTCAGACTCTAGGATGTATTCTTCTTTATTTTGAGCCGCAACACTACTATAACGATGATGAAACAATTAATCCTCATCATATTTTTTCTAAAAGCAACCATGGTGAAATGACACAACCTACGGTGCCACCTATAACATTATTTTGAGATTCTAGGTTCACCATAATGCATGGACATGGATATTTCATGACTATGATCATATTTCTCATTGTGTCATAGCTTCTCACAAATTGAACATGGAGGTCCCATGCTATATTGATTGACATATACGGTGTAGTGTGTGTTTGAGGACAAATACATGGTTCTCATCTTGAAAGAGTATCATTCCATTTAGGTGAATAATACCTAAGAAGAAGAAAGTGTCCCACATTGAAAATATTAGGGGGATCATATTCTAAAAAATAATTCCCACTCCTCAACTAGAAATCAATATTGGATGGTGGTACCCCTACCACTTCCATGTTCCACTACGTACCTATGATAAACTTCTCCCGCTGCCATACTAACCTTCCTATTATGTGCTAGTTCATCAACTTAACTCGTGCTCCTCTCTACCATGCCCATCAAAAAGCTCTCTGAGCCACTTCACGGGATTCTAATATGAGGTATCCATGTGGATTATGACATGGTTGAGGGATATGATAATGAATTGGATCCATTATTTGGATAACTCATTAAAATTCCTTTTCCATATCAACACCATGAACAAAATTAAAAAAAATCCTTAAAAAATATAGACCAAATTTATAAACATTTAATATTATTTAATTTATTTTTTCAACACCATCCTTAAAAAATCATTTTCCAAAAAAATAAAAATTCAATTATTAATGAGAAATATTTATAAATTAAGGTCATCATTTGATGAAAATTAACTAAAAATGGCGTGCATTTAATGAACTCATCAAATCCCCATACATAAACAATACATTTCCTTAGGAATATATCTCCTCTAAGAAATATAGAGGAAACCCCCATGCTACATACATTTAAAATTAAAAATCAATAAAACAAACAATTATCAATAGGAAGAATGAATTTTTAAGGTCCACATATGAAAAACGAATCCAACTCCCCTCAATACAATAATGTACTTAATCTTTCCCCATGAAAAAATTATGTAACTTCTCATTTCTTCCATTTAAAATTCTAAATTTATAATTATTTAACATGATAAATTATGATTCACATCACCATGTTTTTTCTTCTCATCACACAAGTTAAACATGTATGTGAATTGTTTCTCATATATTGAGAACTTTTACCATATTTATAAAATTCAATAATACCTATATTATCTACTTTGAAATGGAAAAAAATCACTAAAACTCAGAGGGACAATAAAATTATGATCAATAGACCCTGAGGATATGGGATGGTGGGTAATTGTGGTATAAAACAAATTTATCATATAGAGAAGGCTTGTCTCTAAATTTTTATTCATGATAATAAAATATAATTATAGTTAAATTATCCTCTCCAAAAAGTGACAACACCAACTTCCCCAATAATGAAGTAATGCCATGAACAATAAAATCCCAATGAATAAATTACCACTCTTGATCTTTTTTAAAAAATTTATAGAGGGGTAAAAGGTTGAACACAATGGAATATAACATGAACCTTTACCCAAAAAATATAATTAAAAAACAACAAAATTTTTTCTCATTGAAATACATCCTCTTTTCACTATGAATATCCTCTCCCTCGTACTTAAACCCTGATAATCATGAAAAACATTAGAGTATGGGTAAGAATGGATATAATTTTCTTTTAATATGGATTATTACAAACAATTTAATTCATGCTATCTAGGGTTTAATAGTAGTATCAATGTAAAATGTGGGTCCTATGGATAATTTTTAAATTAAAAAAATTCTCAATTATTAAAAAAGTGAATTTATACTATCATAGTTTTGACCAGATGAAATTTACGTCTGAATAGGCAACATCTCCTAAGTTATTTAAAGAAATGTACATAGAAATATTAGAAGAATTGGGACTATAATTCTTATTGGGAATATAATAATTAAATATCATACAATAAATCATGGAATATGTAATAATAAAAAATTAATCTAAATGAATATTGGAAATTCAAAACACGAAAAATGGAAGGAAAATTTTCATCTACATGTGACTAAAAAAGAAAAATTAGGATTAATTTAATCCAAATTAATTTTCTTCTCTCTAATTATTAAATCCCAATTATCTTATTGATTCAATTTATATAAACATGAAATCTAAAATATGGAACCATGTTGTTCCCAAAATTTTACGTATCGTAGATTAAAACAATAGCACTAATCTATATGTCGGTATGAATTTTTTAATTAATATTGAAAAGGATTTTGAGAATAGTGTATTATAAATTAATGCTAAAATTTAATGTTTTCTCCAATTTTACAATAAGTGAATATTTTATTCTCCTTTATTACTTCATTAGTTTATTATTCCCCAAGTCATCATTAGATAGAAAATCAAAATCAAAGAGTGAATGTAAAGTACCATTCTCTTGAAAGTTCAATTATATAAGGGATTTCACTCCTAAAATAGTTTCTAAATAGAATTGAGAAGAAATTATATCCTAATACCGAAATCATAAAAAATATGGGTTTACTCCCAAAATTGTTTTGGTTATTATCATTAATCTTATCCTTACCCTTCAATGTTATGTTATTGAGGGCCGGAAAGAGGTTTCCCTGTCTAGATCTACAAAAGGTTTAATATATGATTCCTCCATGTAGATGGGCCCTCTTTATTTTATAAGATTAACTTCACTCTTAATCTAGTTATTACTTTTTACACCTCTATTTTCTTAATCCATTGGTATTTATAACCTTTTTAAAAAATAAAAGGGTAGTTCATTGACTACCTAAACCTATTGTCCTTCCTAAAACTAATCAGGGACAATAGACCCACCTATGTCTTTGTTTCGGTGTGGATGTGCGTCGGGTTACGTTGTTCCGCCAGGACGCGTTCGCGCATGCACCCGTCAACCCGAGGGGATGGGCGCGCGGCTTGTGGTCCCGCAGTCCCGCTTTCCAAAGGCGGGCGGCATCCGTCCCTTATTCAGGGGCGTCTGCTCCTTGATCGAAACCGGGATGATGGGATGTCGGCTCCTCCTTCCTTGGACGTCTCCTCGGAACTCGTCGCCTAATCCGGGTCTCCCTCATAGATTTAAGACATGCTCGTGAATCTCGTTCCCGGCGCCATATCTTCATGGACACCGGTTAATTACGCTGCTTCCGCCCGGACGCTCCAAGGAGTCCGGTCGGGGCAGCAACCTGCAGTGAGAAGGCCGGGTGGCTCTGGGTGCTGGGGGCGTGTCGTAACACTGCGGCTCTGCACGTCTGTCTTCCGTCCCTAATAGGGCTTCTCGAAGGCATGATGACCTGAGGCATCCCGCACTGGGTGCGGGGAACTGTGTCACCTGAGGTTTTCCTCAGCTTCCCATGTTTAACACGGGGTATGCCGCGAGTTTAACGTCCAGCGGGGACGGCATCGGACCGATCAACACGAAGAGTGGATCAGATGACAGAACCCCTTGCGGGGAACCTCCGACGCTGGGGCCAGCGCATGGGCGGCTTCCCAAGTGAGGTGGAGTGGAGAGAAGTGGCATGACCCCACCGGGATGTGGCGGCCCGGGTAAGGATCAGGATGGATGATGGAGTGAAGAGCTTGGACCCCGTAGGGGCTTCCTACGTACCGCGCGTTAGCACGGATCAAAGTCAACGTAGTTCGGGTATACAGTTTAACGTCATGCTGGACGTCGGCAAGCCGACTCACGAAGAGGTCGAGGCCGCCGGGCGGAGGATTGAACCGAACCACCTCGCACAGAGGGAGATGGAACGGCCGGGTGGATCACAGTTTTACGTCATGTTGGACGATAAAAGGAGAAATGGAAAAAGGGGCTGTGGGGAGGCACAGTGGAGATACACACGGGCAGTCTCCCACAGGGGCGGATTCATAGGTGAATCGACGCAAGCGTGAACCCTGGAGGGGTCCACTGATGGACGAACCGACGTGAAAACGACCGGGACGACCAGGTGGTGGGCTTGAACCTCAGGGAGGTTTCCTACGTACCCTGTTTAGAAGACAGGGATCAAAGTCCACGTAGTTCATTCTGTCAGGACTTACGCACTTGAGGCAGCCCGGATGCGGCAAAACTCAGTTGGAAGGGACTTGGACTGAAAGTAGGAGACACCTCGATCCCAGTCACACCCTCTACTGGCTTCGGCAGTGGGGAGGCGCAATGGAGATACACATGTGCAGCCCCCCACAAGAAACTAGGGGTTTGTAATACCCTACCCCCCGTGGGGAAAAGCCGCTCCCATTAAATCGTCCCTAAAGAGGGGCAATCCCGACATCCCTGCAGAGACGAGCGGGTGGGGGCCACATCCAAACCGGGGGGGGACCCTGCGTGCGAGGCACGAGATCGGGTGATGCGGACGGTTTAACGTCTTGCCGGACGAAGTACAGTTTAACGTCGTGTGTTAAGGACGAAGCGGACGGTTTAACGTCTTGCCGGACGAAGTACAGTTTAACGTCGTGTGTTGAGGACGAAGCGGACGGTTTAACGTCTTGCCGGACGAAGTACAGTTTAACGTCGTGTGTTGAGGACGAAGCGGACGGTTTAACGTCTTGCCGGACGAAGGACAGTTTAACGTCGTGTGTTGAGGACGAAGGTGCTTGGCGGTTTAACGTCTTGCAGCACGGACGATAGGGGCTAGGCAGTTTAGCGTCGTGCAGCTTGGACGTGGTGCAGTTTAACGTCATGTTGGACGGATGCAGTTTAGCGTCATGCGGGACGAATGTGCAGTTTAACGTCATACTGGACATATGTGCAGTTTAACGTCATGTGGGACGAATGTGCAGTTTAACGTCATGCGGGACGAATGCTGAACAGTTTAACGTCTTGTAGCTTGGACGAAGTACAGTTTAACGTCGTGTTGGACGATGGATTGCTGCCGATGGGTCCGTGTCACTTCGCGCGAGCCTGGAGGGCCGCACGGGAAGACAACGCACGGTGCGGGCACCCAGGATGAAGATCATCGGGCGCCACGCAGGCGGGTACCCTCAGGGGGTCAAGGGGGGCGACCCTGGCGGTTTGCGTGCAAAAGAAGAGCATTGGCGCGCAAAACAGCAGGTCGGCGCGCAAAATGGCGGGCTGGCGCGCAATCGGGCCAGCCCTTTGCGCGCACCGGGCTTCGGACAGCTCGCGGGGGCAACGGCTCATTCTCTAACGGATGGCCACTTTGAAGATGGGGGGGTGCGCGCAATCGGGTTGGATTGCGCGCACCCGGGGGCAATTGCGCGCAAGAGGCTTCTTTTGCGCGCAAAGGCCTTCGGGTTAAGGATTATTCAAAGGAAATGAGCCAAGGGGATTGCGCGTGAAGGCGAACCCCAAGGCTCTATTGCGCGAAACAAAGGAGGTTACCTGAAGATCGGCATTGCGCGCGGAAGGGGTTGGATTGCGCGAACGAGCGACGCTTCAGATTCTGGCAACCTTCAAAACGTCGGGGGTCGCCTTATATTTATAGGCAACCCCGGGCGCAGAATCCGGTCTCGGGCGCGGAATTCCCTTCGCGGGCGCGGAATCAGGACCCGGCGCGCAAGGGAGCCGCGCAGGTCACGGGCGCGGAAAATAGCGCGCCGGTCCAGCGCATTGCGCGCATCCCGGGAGGATTGCGCGCCGCGACTCAACTTTGGGCGCGGGCCTCTGAAATTTCGCGCAAGTCCTCCGGGCCCTCCGGAACGTTCCTCTGACTCCAAATATCACTTCGCTTTCCGCATCCGGAGCTTCGTTTGGGAACAACGGACTTTTCCGGCGTCTACAAAAGCCCCCCCTCGGAATCTGATCGGCGAGAGGTCGCAACGATCGGGTTCCGAGGGAGACGCCGGAATGCCGAAGTCCTGGGCTGCGCGGGACGTAGGCGCGCAAAAAGGGGCGCCGGGCGCGCAATTCGCAGCCGCGGTCGCGCAATCGAGCATTCCGCGCGGCGCGGAATCCCGGCCTCGTCTATAAATAGGGGTCCAGGGTTCCGCGTTCCGTACACAGGCCTTCCGCGCGATAAGCTTCAACGCTCTCGTGCGCGAAATTGCCTTTTCCGGTCGCGAAATTCGCCCGATCGGCGCGCAAAACCATCCGGAATTCGCCTATCTTTGCGCGAAAACCCGGAATTTTGCGCGACATTCTTCCCAATTGCGCGCCGTCCACTTGGATTGCGCGCCAACCTTCAAACTTCTCTACCAGCCTCGTCCGATCCCGCACGCTTCATCCCTTAACCCGCACGACTCCCGAAACTTCTGAGATGGCCGCGCATCAAGGAAATGAGGGGGATGCCGCCACTCGCAGAGCTGAGATGGCGACGAACGAGGAGGTTTACGGAGCCAAGGAGATTGTTTCCAACAATCAATCCTTGTTCGACTTGCTGACGCTGGCCCAGAAGACATATCCGCTGTCAGACAACCTGCCGCTCTGGAACTTCGGCATCCTAGATGAGGTTCCAGTGCCAGGGTTCGAGGTTGATGCGCCACGGACCTGGGTGACTCGGGAGGACGAGCTTCCCCGCTATAACATCACCAACAATGGGCATCCTGCCAGGGAGACCAGGCACTTAGATGTCTACGTCCTAAACCCAAGGACGCGAACCATTGACGGGGGTGAGCCTACTGCGGAGAATTCTCCAGCCCTCTACTCGAGCACATATCGCCAGAGTGTCACTGACGACACCAAGGGCTGGCTGAAGGACTGGGACTTGCGATCTGGGGGCAATTTCACCAGCGAGTGGGCCTGGGCGTTCTGACAATGTTGATGTCACTGAGCTCCTCGAGGTCCGCTTCTATCCCTACTCAATCTGCTTCATCCACTCCCTTATGCATCTTCTAACCCATTTCTCCACCTTTCTCAGGAGCGCACGGATGTTGTTCAGGCGTCCTCAGCGGGAGTAGGAGGGGCGCCAGCAGGACAAGGCGGGGGCCAGGCACCCGTTATTGAATTGACAGGCGCGGAAGGGCCCCCTGCTGCAACTGTTCCTGCGGCGGCCGGGATAGAGGAAGATGACGCTCTGACCTCCCGTAAGTCTCCTTGCTTTACTGCTGGTGCCTGCCGTTGACGATCCGTGACTAACCATGGCATGCCCCGCGCAGTGATCTCAACATTGGAGGCTCGTCGGGTTGCCGAACCCGGGCCATCTACGAGTGGACCAGTGGTGGACATGCCGCCTGCTCCGGAACAGACTTCCCAAACCGAGCCGGCCCCAACAACTGCTGATCAGGGGGCTGCGGACGCCGGCGGTGCTGACGTTGGAGAGAGGTCGGGGGCTGACGAGGGTGTCAGCGCCGCTGGGGAGAGAGAAGAAGGTCGCCCAGATGTTGGGGAACCTATCCCTCATGAGGACCTCCCAGGGGCGGACCCTGCAGCAGACCTGCTGGCTGCCTTCCCTGCCTACCGGCCTGCCGACCCCGAGGAGATGGACGACTCGGACGCGGAGGCGGTCGAGGAGGGCCGGATAACTCGCCGCAGGGGGTGGAAGTGCATCCAGCGCTTCCTCAAGCGAGACCCATCGGAGTGGCTGGGGCGCATGGGATCACTTCAAACCTGGCTGCGCTTCCTGTGTGCCGGGGGAGCTGATGCTCAACGCCTCCATCTGACGGTCCGTGATTTCATGGCCGAAAAGATGCGCGAGAGCTGCCGGCGTGCCAACGTCACACAAAGTCGGGACATGTCGGAGAGCACGCGGGCGCTCCTCGCGGCGGAGCAGGAAGTCCGGCGCCTCGAAGGGCAGGCGGCAGAGAAGGAGGCCTTCGTCGCAACGTGTACCGAGCTTGTGGAGCAACTAGCAGCCCAGCTGGTTGACGCCCAGGTACAGCTGACGGAGGCGGGCCAACAGATGGTCACAGTTCAGGTCGAGCGGGAGCGTGCACAGGCCAGAATCGACGAACTGCGTGCTGCGACCGCCGACGAAGAGAGGGCACGCAGAGAGCGAGAAGCAGCTCTGGAGGCCACCAGCCAAAGGGTAGCGGCATTAGAAAGACTCATTCAGCACGCTAATCCCTAAGGGCTTTGTTTTTCCGTTCCCAAAACATTTGCTTCCGCTACTTTGATCCATTCGTATGAATCAATATATTTATCTGCATCTTTTGGCTTAACATGCTCAACCACAATTCACTGTCTTGCGGGAGCGTTATCCAAGCATCAGGCATCCATAGTTGGGCCTGGATTGCTGGAGAAAAGAGGGAGGTCATTCCTAGGAAAGGAGACCTCAAGCCTAATCAATGTATCATCCCCCCAACTTGTTCCAACACACGAGCGGGACAATGCTAGGGGCGTTGAGATTTTATCCGAACATAGGGAAATGAGAAAGGGTGAATCGCGTGTACCGAATCCAGACATCCACAACGGTCGGCCTTCCAGGAAATGCCCAAGACGGTAGGCGGACAATGGATCGACCATAACAACTGCAATAGACAGACCGAAGGTCATCATTCATATTGCAGGAGGCGGACCACATGTCATCACGAATACCGGTTTGGGGTTCCTTCAGACACAAGGGTGGAAATCCAGATCAACAGGGCATGCGAAGCGTGGGGCGAAGTGACGATTGTTCGGACAGAATCCAACGCTCTCAGAATTGCGCCACTGTGGGGAAAGCGTATTAGGCGGATGCACTAATCTGGCCGTGAATCACCCCAATTCTCAGACAGCACCTCTTTGACGAGGAAACCGTCACTTCCCATCATTGCAATGGGGCATCCCGAGCTGAATCGGGGAGAATATCACAACTGCACCACTCTACCCGAAGTCAGGCCAGACGGCCGGCGACGAGGAGGGGCGGGACTTAGCGATCCCTGAGGCTGGACCCGATTCGAAATGCCCGGGCGTTCCTACGTACTCCATCAGGCTGGAGATCAAGCCATACGTAGTTCTTGAGAGTGCAGTTTAACGTCATGCAGGACGCAGAACCCCGTTTGGGGAGATCTTAGTTTAAGGTCTTTAGAGCTCGGACCATAAGGGGAGATCTTAGTTTAAGGTCTTTAGAGCTCGGACCATAAGGAGAGATCTTAGTTTAAGGTCTTTAGAGCTCGGACCATAAGGAGAGATCTTAGTTTAAGGTCTTTAGAGCTCGGACCATAAGGAGAGATCTTAGTTTAAGGTCTTTAGAGCTCGGACCATAAGGAGAGATCTTAGTTTAAGGTCTTTAGAGCTCGGACCATAAGGAGAGATCTTAGTTTAAGGTCTTTAGAGCTCGGACCATAAGGACCTCAAAGTACGCCACATCGTGGTCATATCCCCTGGGTATGCGAAGATGCACTGAGGGATAGTGTCAAGAGTGTCGAGGTTTCGCCTGGTCAGAATGGGAGGTGGAAAATGTGAATCATGCGGCCATTCACTCAAGGACTGGGGGCACCGGAGTAACGATATGGGAGTACTGCCGACCGTGGCGGAAAAGCAGCATCAATATCGCACTAACCGTTGGTGGAATGAGGCAACAAACGAGCATCGACCGCTCAATCGTAGGATTCATATCGATTTGCTGCCCAAGGCCATTGGGGGTACCAGCCCGAGTCGGTGGGAGAGCACTGAGGCATTGTGTCCGAACCGTTCACGGGGGCTCCACCCAGGGCGTGGATGATGGGTCCGAATGAAAGGGAGCACGAAGCCTGAAAAGTGGAAGGAACCTGACCAAGCGGATCCTGACCCTCCTGGCAATAGACCAGAGTACTCTTGACACCGGTGGACCACTGCAAGGGGTCGAGGGACACGCCTTGAGGGTGACCCGAAGGCGGCGGACTCCCCAAAGAAGGGGGAATCTCTAAGAGGTGGGGGGCTGGACCCGAAGTTTCAAACATCCGGGCGTTCCTACGTATCCCATAAGGATGGGAATCAAGCCACACGTAGTTCTTGAAGCGCGGCGCAACACCATCGGGCACCAGCACGGGGAAGAGTGCGGGTCTGACCCTCGCACATAGAAGAAGCGGCATTTGATATTTCTTGTTTTTACTTAAAGATGAATGGTTTTTCTTTGTGCGGCGACATGCCTGTGATTGAGAAATCTCTGGCGTCGCCACAATAATCAAGCCACGGAAGGCATTGATGAATGGCGTGGTTATTAACCAGCGCCCAACATGAGTTTCCCCTGAGGAGGACATCACGATGCAGTGCCGTTTCTCGTCGGGCGGCCAAGACGATCACAGTTTACGGTCGTGTGGTAGGACCAGACAACACAGTTTAAGGTCGTGTGGTTCGGACCATGGAGGAATCCGCTTATTGCGGTACGGCGGACACGGCGGAGGGGGGAACATACCCAGCCCTGCGGTCACGCACGATTCCAAGAGAAGAGTCTTGGGATCGGGGCCTGCGTATGTCCATCACCCGAGGGGCAGAGATGCTAGCCTCCAGATATACTGGGCCCAGAACGCGATTGTTCGGGCGACTCCTTCCTCCTTATGGGGACGAGGGTCCAGCTACGCATGGCCCTCAGGGAGGATATCCGCACATATCCTTGGTGCTCAGATCATGGGAGCCTTGAACAACACCATTACCCTGGTTGGTCTGTCTAACGTGTAGAGGTGTACTAGAGGTCAGTATGAAGAGAGTGTCGAGATTCCACTACAACGCACAAAGGCGGAGTGTGATGAGGACTACGCAACCAATGTTCAGAGCCTGAAAGAGCTGACATGGCGATCAAGGACGTTGCTGACCATATTCGCAACACAACATCCGATCGCGTCAGCCTAAGACGGGGCAAGCAAACGAGCATCGACCGCTCAATCGTAGGATTCATATCGATTTGCGGCCCAAGACCCGCCGGTAAATCGACCCGGAGCGGTAGGAGAGCTCTGAGGCATCGTACCCAAACCGCTAACGAGGATCCCTTTGAGTGAAGGCTCGAACAAGAGGAAGCGCGAGGCCTGACAAGCAACACAGGACTTGTCGGGATTGAATCTGACACTACGAGTCATAGACCGAAGTACCCAAAACATGTTAACAGATCACCGGGAAGGGTCGGAGGACTCACCCTGAGAGCAACCAAAAGATGGTAGATCCCCGTGATCAACCAAGAGACGGGGCTGGACCTGAAACACAAGCGTCCAGGCGGTCCTACGTATCCCATAAGGATGGGAATCAAGCCATACGTAGTTCTTGAGAGGCATTTTAACGTCATGCGGGACGATGAGGGATAAAAAAGGAAGGGGGGAGCAGAAGGCATCCCCAAACGTGGGGGGGGGGGGGGCGTACAGCGTGACGAGCAAACCGACGTGAATGAGGCCATAGCCCCGCGCTCACACCATACGCCGCACACCCGGGGGCAACTGGGCCAAGGGCCCGAGATGGGATGGAAATTCCCGAAGGATGGGGCTGGGCCTGAAACATGGATGTTCAGGCGGTCCTACGTATCCCATAAGGATGGGAATCAAGCCGCACGTAGTTCTCGAGAGGCAGTTTAACGTCATGCAGGACGAATGCTGAACAGTTTAACGTCTTGTAGCTCGGACGTAGTACAGTTTAACGTCATGTTGGACGAAACACTTGGCAGTTTAACGTCTTGCAGCGTGGACGATATGCTAGGCAGTTTAACGTCGTGCAGCTTGGACGTATGCAGTTTAACGTCGTGCAGGACGTATGTGCAGTTTAACGTCATGCTGGACGTATGCTGAACAGTTTAACGTCTTGTAGCTCGGACGAATGGTGCTTGGCAGTTTAACGTCTTGCCACGCGGACGTATGCAGTTTAACGTCGTGCAGGACGTATGCAGTTTAACGTCGTGCAGGACGTATGTGCAGTTTAACGTCATGCTGGACAAATGTGCAGTTTAACGTCATGCTGGACGTATGCTGAACAGTTTAACGTCTTGTAGCTCGGACGAATGGTGCTTGGCAGTTTAACGTCTTGCCGCGCGGACGTATGCAGTTTAACGTCGTGCAGGACGTTGGCACACTCAGACAAAGTACTGCTTGAGGAACCTAGCATTGGTGGGAGGAGTGACACGCTCACCATCCATAGTCGCTAGGGAGTACGCGCCATTGGGATAGACCTTGTGGACAACAAAAGGTCCCTCCCACTTGGGCTCCAACTTGGGCGGCTTCCTGCCGGGGATCATCGGTGCTCTTAGGGCTAGCACTAGATCACCCTGCAGGAAGGAGCGGAGGCGAACCTTCTTATTGAAAGCTCGAGCCATTCTGCTTTGATGCCTCTCCAAGTTGTGCAAAGCGCGAAGTCTATTCTCGTCCAGTGCTTCCAACTCGACTAGACGGGCTTCAGCAACTCTGTCCGGCGCTTGCTGGTCGTAGACCGCAGTGCGCAAGGACGGCAACTGGATCTCAATGGGCAGGACGACCTCAGCTCCATACACCAGGGAATAAGGGGTCATCTGGGTGGAATTGCGAGTCGTCGTCCGATAAGCCCAGAGGGCGTTGGAGAGCTTGTCCGGCCAACTCTTCCTGTTCTGACCAACCATCTTTTGCAGAATGTTAGAGAGGGTTTTGTTAAACGCCTCGATCTGTCCATTCGCCTGCGCATGATAGCGAGATGTATGGTTCGAGCGAATGTTATACTTGGCGTACAACTTCTTCAACTCGGCTGCTCGGAAATTGGTTCCGTTATCCGTGAGGATAGCGTGAGGCACTCCAAATCGATGAATGATGTTGGAGGTCACGAAGTCAGCGATCGAACAGGATTTGACCTCTCTGAGCGGAATCGCCTCTGCCCATTTGGAGAAAAAGTCCGTGGCGGTCAGAATGAACCGGCACTGGCGAGCTGTCGCCGGCGGGTAGGGACCCACAACGTCCATCCCCCAGACTGCAAAGGGCCAGGAATACCTAGTGGTATGGAGAGGCTCCGGCGGCCGATGCACAAAGTTCGCATGAACCTGGCACGCATGGCACCTCCTGGCATACTCGATGCAGTCATGGATCATGGAGGGCCAGAAGTATCCCAACCTCCGAATCTGGTGGGACAGCTTCGGTCCAGTTTGGTGGGCGCCACATGAACCAGCATGAACCTCTTGCATGACTCGTGGGATCTCAACTCCCTGAAGGCAACGGAGGAGAACACCATCAAACCCGCGTTTGTAGAGGATCTGCTCCAGGCCGGGACTGCTCTGGAGGACGAACTGCGATGCGCGGCGTCGAACTCGCTCGCGCTCGGCCCGATCTGATGGAAGAATGCCATGTTGGAGGTACTCAACCAAAGGCGTCCTCCAATCAGGGGCTGATCCGACTGTCATATCTGGGGTACTCGGGGCTCCGAGCATAGGGGCAACCGTGGTGAGATTACTTACCAACGGGCCGCGATCTTCTTCCGGGATAACGGGAGCGATGAGCCTGCGGCGCGTCACGCGGACGATCAGGTTGTCCTGTTCAGGCTCTGCAAGTGACGCAGCAAGGCTGGCCAAAGCATCTGCTCGACCGTTCTGCGACCGGGGAATATGGACAATTTCTGGCCGAGAAGGGAATCGAGCCATCAGAAGGAGGGTGCACTCCAGCAATGGCACAAGTTCCGGCTTCCTGACAACATAGTCGCCATTGATCTGCTTAACGACCAGCTCGGAGTCCCCTTTCACGCACAGACAGGGCACGTCGATCTCGAGAGCCAACTCGAGGCCGGTGATGAGGGCATGGTATTCCGCCTCATTGTTGGTACAGCCCTCTGACAACAGGAAAGAGTATGGCAGCACGGCTCGCTCCGGGGTAATGAAGACGATGCCCAAGCCCACTCTGTTGAGCTTAGGATTATCGAGTCTTCTACCGGTGGGGCTCCGGGAGGCACCGTCAAAGTGCATCTGCCAGCATGGATCGGCTCGATCAACCGAGAGAATGGTCTCATCAGGAAAGCCTAGATCCAGCGGCTGATCCGCGGAGGTCGGGTGAGCTGCCAGAAAGTCTGCCAATGCTTGCCCTTTGATGGCCTTCTGAGACACATACCTGATGTCGAACTGTTGGAGAATCACAGCCCACCGCGCTAGACGGCCAGTCAACATAGGTCGGCTCAGGATATATTTCAACGGGTCTACTCGAGAAACCAACTGTACCTCATGGTGCTGCAAGTAGTGTCGTAGTTTCTGTACGGAAAATACGAGCGCCAGGCAGCTCTTCTCGATGGGGGAATACCTAACTTCCGCATCGAGGAGCATGCGACTGAGGTAATAGAGGCTATTCTCTGTTCCCTCGTTGTTCTTCTGGGCGAGAAGGGCACCCAGGGACCGTTCCAGGGCGGTCACATAAAGGACCAGCGACTTTCCGGATACGGGCGGCATCAGAACCGGAGGTTGAAGCAGGTACTGCTTGATTTCCTCGAAAGCGGTCTGACACTCTTTATCCCATACATAGGTGGCACCTTTCTTCATGAGCCGAGAAAAGGGCTTACACTTGCCGGCCAGATTCACGATGAATCGGCGTATATAGGCTAAGTGGCCTTGGAACCCTTGCAGTTCCCGGACGGTACCTGGGGGAGGCATCTGGCTAATCGCCCTGATTTTCTCTGGGTCGATCTCAATACCCCGGTATCTTACCACAAATCCAAGGAACTTTCCGGAGGTGACCCCAAAGGCACACTTCAACGGGTTCATCTTCAGGCAGCGAGACCGGAGGAAGCCGAACACTTTCTCAAGATCTTTGAGATGGTCCTGACGCTGGCGCGATTTGACCACCAAGTCGTCAACGTAGCATTCCACCAGTGTTCCGAGGATTGGCTTGAATATGCGGTGCATCGCCCGTTGATAGGTGGCACCTGCATTCTTCAGGCCGAAAGGCATGACCCGGTAGCAAAAGGTACCTTGGGGGGCCCTGAAGGCAGTGAACTCCTCATCCTCAGGGGCCATCCGAATATGGTTATATCCGGAGTATCCATCCATGAAGGAGAGGGCTTGGAACCCTGCCGTGGCATCAATCAACAGCTCTGTCACTGGAAGGGGAAAATCATCCTTCGGACAATGGCGGTTGAGATCGCGGAAGTCGATGCAGACTCTAATCTGCCCGTTCTTCTTCCTGACCGGCACAATGTTGGCCAGCCATTTGGGGTACTGAACTTCCCTCACGAAGTTGGCTTTGATAAGCTTGTCAACTTCGGCCTCAACCATGGCACCGTGGGACGGGTGCATCTTCCTGGGAGGCTGCTTGAACCCGCGATGGTTCGCCGGGAGACCAAGGCGGTGGACGACTACCTGAGGATCTGGCCCCGGCATCTCGTCATAGCCCCAAGCGAACACATCACGGTGCTGCCTGAGAAAGTCCATGTACTGCTGCCGCTCCTCAGAGGGCATGGCGGCACTGACCAATGTGGGTCTTGGATCGGCCTCGGTTCCAAGGTTCACCTGTATTAACTCATCGACCGTGGCGGGGACGCCCTCCTCAAAGGCTGGGGGTGCGTCTTCCACGTCCTCTCCACTCGGGGAGGGATCGTCCACGGGAGAGACTGCGTTGGAAACTGCATTGGGGCTACCAGATCCTGCTGGGCCACTGGTGCTGGCACGGGCGGTCGCGGTCATCTCATCAGGAGACTCGCGGGCCGTCGAGACCATGGCTACGTCCAACCGTTGAACAGGGAGGACGTAAGCGTCATCCAGACTTGCCCAGGGATCACTTGCAACAGCGACAGGCTCAACCTCACCTGCCAGGATCTGCTTATCCTTGCTCTTGTAATAGTCCGCGTCCAGATAGCGGGCTTCACATGAGGCAAAAGGAGAGGCATCTCTTTGAAGCACGCCTACTCGACCATTAAGGGAGTATTTGAGGCATTGGTGGTATGACGAGGGAACCGCCGCGTGAAGGTGGAGCCATGGCCTGCCCATCAATGCGTTGTACGCAGTGTCCTGAGAGACTACCATGAATTCGGTGTTGGCAACCAAGTCACCGAACTGGGTCTTCAAACGTATCTTGCCGACCGGGGTTTGCTCGGTGCGGTCGTACCCCTGGATCCTGAGGTCGGAGGGAATCAAGTCATCCTCAGACAACCCCAATCTCCGGAGCGTCCAAGTTGGAATCAGGTTAATCCCGGACCCCGTGTCGACAAGACAACGCCGGACTTCAAGGCCATTGAACTGGCCAGTGACATACAGCGGACGAATGTGTCCCTGTATAGGAGGCTCTTCATCCTTACCAGAGAACGAGATAACTGCCTGACATTCGGCGTCCTCGATCGTTTCGGCGTGAAAGGCTTCTGCAGCCGCAACCTCTGTCTCAAACTGGAGGGGGCTTTTCAGGGCTTCAGCGAGTGCCTCGCGCATCTCAGATGACATGCGCAGAGCCTCAAGGATGGAGATCCTTGCTGGGATGTCGGCCAAGTGCTTCAGGACATCATAATTTTTGGCCAAGCGCGAGCCCCTGGTTGTAGGAGGTTGCTCTGCGGTTGGCGGCATGACGGGCCTTGCCGGTTGGATCGGCGGCCGACTGGTACTTGGCGCATCTCGATGTTCACTGGCTGCAGTCCGGGAAATGGTCACCGTACTGGGGTCAGGAGGCCGAGATGGACTTGTGGCAGGGCGGAGCTGGTCGCGACGCGGCTGAGGCGGTTCTGCCTGGTCCCACACCACAAACAGCGGCGGAGGCGAATCCGTCATCCCCGAATGGGGGGGCGGCGCACGTTGTGCTCGGTTTTGAGCCTGCTGCTTAGTCTCAGTGGCGTGCACGACCTGGCTGGAGGTACCAACGGCTGTGCCCCGGCGACTCCTGCTGCTGCGGTTCTTCCGACGGTGGCGACGACCGGGGACACTAGGGAGGTCCACCTGGTGTTCTTCAACGTCGGGAACCGAAAAGGGATTTACCAGCTCGACGGTGTTAACCGAAGCGTACCCAACACCGTCATCGGACGAATCATCCATCACCGGGCGGATCCGAGGAGGGACCCCCATCTCCGGGGGCATGAAATCGCCGAGAGTGCGGGATAGTGGCGGAACTGGCGGGGCGCGCTCTTCCTTCCTGCGCTGCCGCCGTTTGCTCCTCTTAGAAGAGGCAGGCTGGGGCGACGATGTCGAAGCAGCACCCGTAGATTCTGGGGGCTCAGGCTGATTCAAGCGCGCACGGATGATTCCATGGGCGCGAATGGTCGTCTTGCGGGCCATCCAGTTATTATACTTCTGGGATCCGCGGTTGGAGACCAGCTGCCATTCGTCCTCGTTGCCACTATCGTCGTCTGATCCCACGAACACGCCCGCCACTTGTGCTGGAGCTGGGCCCAACCTGATTACATTGTTGTTAATCTGGTCTTGGAGCCAATCCTTAAACACATAGCACCGCTGGATGGTGTTCCCCAAGGCCCGATGGTAGGGGAAGTAGCGGGGGTTATTCGTAAGATGTGCCTCCTCTGGCCTCCAACACTCAGGCAGTCGCACAATCCTCTGCTCCAGAGCGCTCCGGAAATAACCGGGGACCTGATCCTCGTGGAATGAGTAAGTCAGGTATCGCGGGCCCCTGGGAGCGTGGTCTTGACGAGGGGATGGAGGGGCCGGCCGAGAAGGTGGACCCTGATTATCTCGCCTGGGTTGCGGCGGTACATTACGCGGAGGGGCCGGCCGGTTCTGAGGCTGCCACTGCTGGGCTGGGAACTGAGCCCGTGGAGGCGGGTTCCTGTGAGGCTGTGGAGCTGGCCTCGCCGGCAGCAGCTCCAACGGCCTGGGGGCCTCTATCTGGGCAACAGCAGCGGGCTCAGCCCTGCTGACTCTCCTTGCAGGAATCATAGGAGGCAGCGGGTCTGCCTGGCTGGCCCGTTGCAGGGCTTCCTCAAGACGTTGAGCTTTGTTTGAGAAGTCCCTGAACCCTCCGGGGTAATTTTGAGTGATCAGGGAAGGGACCAGCTCGGTCTTGACGTTCCCGACGCACATTGTCAGCAACTGCTCCTGAGTCAATGGCATGTCAAGGGAATACGTGAGACCCTTCCACCGGGCGACGAAGTCCGCGACTCGCTCATTAGGCCTCTGCTTGCACTTGAAGAGGTCTGCGATACTTGTCTTCCGGGTCGTGGAACTAAACTGGTAGAGGAACTGTCTACGGAGGTCCTCCCAGCTGGTTACCGACCCGACAGGGAGCTGGCTGTACCAGACAAATGCTGGCCCTTCTAGTGTTTGAACAAAGCAGCGAAGCTTAGCGGCCTCTTGCTGCGCCGGAGTCCCCAACATGGGCCCGCACCTCGAGTTGAAGTGGGCTAAATGCTGTGGCAGATCTCCAGTCCCGTTGAAGGGAGCGAAAGTGGGATTCCCGAATCCCGGAGGCACCGGCATGTCATCCACCCATGCTGGGTAGGGCTTGCCATCCGGTGGGATCGCCACCTGCCGAGTCTCCAAGGCCTCCAAGCGGGCAATGAGTGCCGCCATCGGATCGTCCGTACATGGGTTCCAGTCCTGGCGAGGATCTCTAACCACGAGCGCATTGCATGGCCCTTCAATCGGGTCATCGACCGGGTCGTCGAACTCGGCAGCTCGTGGGATGGCGGGCGGAGCGGCCCTTGGGGCAGCGGGAGGAATCCGAGCGGGGTCTCTCAGGTAGTCACGCCGCTCGGGAGGGTGTGGCGAAACATACCGCAACCTCTTGCCATAGGCAATGGCCTCTCTCCTGTCGGCGAACACGGCGTAATCACGGTTGCCCGGGAGAGTCTCGTCGAGGAGCGGTTGTTCCGGTCCCTGCTGTCCTGGCCTAGGATCACCGTAGTCAGGCCGCCGTTCTGCAGCGCGCTAGGCGAGGAGCTGGTCAACCAGCTTCTTCTGTTCGGCGAGCTGCTGACGTAGCGTAGCCTTCTCGGGATCCTCCTCTGCCCTCTGCATGGAGGCAGATGGGTCGGCGGGCTTTATAGCCTCGCTGTGCTCTTTTCCTTTGCTGACGTTTCGGCTCAACGTCAGTGCTTCAGTGGGTGCGGGGAGCCCCAGGAGGTTCCTCTGATGACGAGTAACTCTCACCGATGGCTCTGACGACGGCTTGTCTTCGGGGGGGAAGCCCCCGTCGAGAAGTTCCAAGTCGTTCCCCTCTCCCGACAGGTCAGCCATATTGACTGTCTCCGTCCCTGTGGATATACCCTCAGGGTCGCCCAGTGAATCGGGCTGTCGGCGAATCACAATGAAGCGTAGGGCAGCGTACTGCCCCCATCCACGGATATACACGTGGGGAGTGGCTTCCTCGATAACTTTGCGGAGTACTTGAAAACACTCAACGCATCGTTGTTGGAGGTCCTCGTGGTGCTCAAATGACCCGGGGTGCCGAACCGCGGGGAGCATGGCCAGGTCAATTTGACGGAACTGCTCACCAATATCCTCCAGGTGCGCTTGACTCCCGGGGTATGGCATTTGTAGGCGGTGAAGACAGGAGCGAGTCTCCCGGAGAGTTCGGCGGAAGCATTCGAACTCATCCGGGGTGAGCGATTCGGGTGCATCAAAGCCCGGTCCTGCGACTGGCCAAAACTTCTCGGGGAAGTGGCCCTCTGCAAGGACGGTCCAGAAGCTCCACGACTCAAACTCGGGACCCAGATCTCCTTGGTCCTCTTCAATGGCTGGGAACGGACGGGGAACCGACAGTGGTGCCGAGGCGGGCCGCCGGGCTGACGGGCTGGCCGGCGGTGAATACGGCGAACAGGCCGATTGGCCTCCATATCCCGGGCCGCCCTCTGAGGGTGGCGGTGCCCTGGCTACCACATCACGATAGGACGGGCCGGCGAGCGAACATCCTGCCGTAGCATCGGTGCTCGCCGAGGGTGCACTAGATCGTGGTTCGACCGTCGGTCCCCAGAAAAAATCTCCGGCTTCTCCGATCGAGACGGAAGGCACTTCCGGAGGGGCCGGTACCAACCGCAAGCTTGATCCTTGGGGGTCTACCAGGCCCTCGTTACTCCGGATATACCTTCGGAGAGAAGCGGGGATCACATCAATCTCGCTCTCGGGGAGCACGAGGCTGACGTGCCGCATTCCTACCCCTGCCCTTGACTGGCGGGATTGGGGAAAGGGCTCTGTCGCCGAATCGTACTCCGCCTCTGAATCAGAGAAGCAAACCGGTCGGATCTCTGTCCGGAATTCCGTAACATTCTTCCCTCGGCGTCGACGCCTTGCCTTCCTGCCCCTGGGTGGTTCTTCGGGGCAGGGCTGATCTCTGTCCTGGCGTCCTCCGGCCGCACTGGTGCTGGGGCCAAGAGGACTGGAAACCAAGGTGCGAGGGGCACCGGGACAGATATCAAAGGGGACGCGGGGAGAGATGATTCCGGGCAGGACTCCGGGCCGGGATCGGAAGGTGGGATGACCCATGCCTCCTGGATCGGCCACACGGAGTGGATCCCGCTGGTGAATAGCGCTACCGCGAGGTGGTCCGCGGTGGCTACTGCCTGTACCAGCAACCGGGAGAGTCGACCCAACCTGCCTTTGGGGCGGTCGGGGCCTCGATCCAGGTCGGGCATAGAAGTTCCCCTGCTCAGGATGCGCAGGGGCCTGGCGACTGGAGCCAACAGTGGCTTGGGCCAATGCGGCCGCTGTTGCTAGGGCCCCAAGGCGGGCATCCTCCTCCGCTCGTGCCCGACGTTGGCGTCGGGACAGACGAGTCGGGATGAGCGGCGCGGGCAGGTGGAGAGCCCGCTCTTCGACTTGAGAGGCCTGGCGGCGGTGTCGCCGTGGCCTGGCGGGAGTCCTTACCGTAGATCCCTGGAGCGAATCCCGGATAGGGTGATCCCGGGCATCTTCCACCTCATCCGCATAGGGAAGGGAACTGTCAGAGTGCTCCGGGGATAAGCTCCCGAAGCGGTTGGACGTGGAGGTGGGCAGCGGTGCCTCCCTGCGCGGCCCTCGGGGGCGGCGGTGGTGGAGAGGTGCAGCCTCCTCAAGGTCTAGGCGAGCCATGTCCCTAGTGGGGATGACTCCCTCTTCCTCATATCTCCGCACCAGGGTGTTGATCACCCTTCTCTGGATGACCTCTGAGGGGGAGAGAGGGCGTGGTCGTCCCGCAATTGCGGCTGCTGGGACGGCTGTGGAACGGGCGGGACCGCGCGGAGTAGCCGCGTCGGTGTTTCCCCTACCCCTGCGCCAGTGGGTGGGTGGCGATCGAGCACTGGATCGGGCGACCTGATTTCTGAAAGCAGGGAGAAGGACCCATTAACACTGATAGGAAAAAGGAATCGACAACCAACCATTAGCGCCACGACGCCTTCCGTGGGGGGAACCCAGGCCCTCGACGTTGCGAGACGGAGTACCCGATGTCCCTTCCCCAGCCCCTGGCGGGTAAGACTGAATGCTTGGCCGGGCAACATGCCGGTCTTCCAACACCTCTGAAAGCCATCGGTCCTCGTACCGAGGAGAAGAGATTCACGTCGGGTTCACCATTTTTCTGTTTCGGTGCGGATGTGCGTCGGGTTACGCTGTTCCGCCAGGACGCGTTCGCGCGTGCACCCGTCAACCCGAGGGGATGGGCGCGCGGCTTGTGGTCCCGCAGTCCCGCTTTCCAAAGGCGGGCGGCATCCGTCCCTTATTCAGGGGCGTCTGCTCCTTGATCGAAACCGGGATGATGGGATGTCGGCTCCTCCTTCCTTGGACGTCTCCTCGGAACTCGTCGCCTAATCCGGGTCTCCCTCATAGATTTAAGACATGCTCGTGAATCTCGTTCCCGGCGCCATATCTTCATGGACACCGGTTAATTACGCTGCTTCCGCCCGGACGCTCCAAGGAGTCCGGTCGGGGCAGCAACCTGCAGTGAGAAGGCCGGGTGGCTCTGGGTGCTGGGGGCGTGTCGTAACACTGCGGCTCTGCACGTCTGTCTTCCGTCCCTAATAGGGCTTCTCGAAGGCATGATGACCTGAGGCATCCCGCACTGGGTGCGGGGAACTGTGTCACCTGAGGTTTTCCTCAGCTTCCCATGTTTAACACGGGGTATGCCGCGAGTTTAACGTCTAGCGGGGACGGCATCAGACCGATCAACACGAAGAGTGGATCAGATGACAGAACCCCTTGCGGGGAACCTCCGACGCTGGGGCCAGCGCATGGGCGGCTTCCCAAGTGAGGTGGAGTGGAGAGAAGTGGCATGACCCCACCGGGATGTGGCGGCCCGGGTAAGGATCAGGATGGATGATGGAGTGAAGAGCTTGGACCCCGTAGGGGCTTCCTACGTACCGCGCGTTAGCACGGATCAAAGTCAACGTAGTTCGGGTATACAGTTTAACGTCATGCTGGACGTCGGCAAGCCGACTCACGAAGAGGTCGAGGCCGCCGGGCGGAGGATTGAACCGAACCACCTCGCACAGAGGGAGATGGAACGGCCGGGTGGATCACAGTTTCACGTCATGCTGGACGATAAAAGGAGAAATGGAAAAAGGGGCTATGGGGAGGCACAGTGGAGATACACACGGGCAGTCTCCCACAGGGGCAGATTCATAGGTGAATCGACGCAAGCGTGAACCCTGGAGGGGTCCACTGATGGACGAACCGACGTGAATACGACCGGGATGACCAGGTGGTGGGCTTGAACCTCAGGGAGGTTTCCTACGTACCCTGTTTAGAAGACAGGGATCAAAGTCCACGTAGTTCATTCTGTCAGGACTTACGCACTTGAGGCAGCCCGGATGCGGCAAAACTCAGTTGGAAGGGACTTGGACCGAAAGTAGGAGACACCTCGATCCCAGTCACACCCTCTACTGGCTTCGGCAGTGGGGAGGCGCAATAGAGATACCCATGTGCAGCCCCCCACAAGAAACTAGGGGTTTGTAATACCCTACCCCCCATGGGGAAAAGCTGCTCCCATTAAATCGTCCCTAAAGAGGGGCAATCCCGACATCCCTGCAGAGACGAGCGGGTGGGGGCCACATCCAAACCGGCGGGGGACCCTGCGTGCGAGGCACGGGATCGGGTGATGCGGACGGTTTAACGTCTTGCCGGACGAAGTACAGTTTAACGTCGTGTGTTAAGGACGAAGAGGACGGTTTAACGTCTTGCCGGACGAAGTACAGTTTAACGTCGTGTGTTGAGAACGAAGCGGACGATTTAACGTCTTGCCGGACGAAGTACAGTTTAACGTCGTGTGTTGAGGATGAAGCGGACGGTTTAACGTCTTGCCGGACGAAGTACAGTTTAACGTCGTGTGTTGAGGACGAAGGTGTTTGGCGGTTTAACGTCTTGCAGCACGGACGATAGGGGCTAGGAAGTTTAGCGTCGTGCAGCTTGGACGTGGTGCAATTTAACGTCATGTTGGATGGATGCATTTTAGCGTCATGCGGGACGAATGTGCAGTTTAACGTCATGCTGGACATATGTGCAGTTTAACGTCATGCGGGACGAATGTGCAGTTTAACGTCATGCGGGACGAATGCTGAACAGTTTAACGTCTTGTAGCTTGGACGAAGTACAGTTTAACGTCGTGTTGGACGATGGATTGCCGCCGATGGGTCCGTGTCACTTCGCGCGAGCCTGGAGGGCCGCACGGGAAGACGACGCACGGTGCGGGCACCCAGGATGAAGATCATCGGGCACCACGCAGGCGGGTACCCTCAGGGGGTCAAGGGGGGCGACCCTGGCAGTTTGCGCGCAAAAGAAGAGCATTGGCGCGCAAAACAGCGGGTCGGCGCGCAAAATGGCGGGCTGGCGCGCAATCGGGCCAGCCCTTTGCGCGCGCATAATTGAGATTGCGCGCACCGGGCTTCGGACAGCTCGCGGGGGCAACGACTCATTCTCTAACGGATGGCCACTTTGAAGATGGGGGGGTGCGCGCAATCGGGTTGGATTGCGCGCACCCGGGGGCAATTGCGCGCAAGAGGCTTCTTTTGCGCGCAAAGGCCTTCGGGTTAAGGATTATTCAAAGGAAAGGAGCCAAGGGGATTGCGCGCGAAGGCGAACCCCAAGGCTCTATTGCGCGAAAGAAAGGAGGTTACCTGAAGATCAGCATTGCGCGCGGAAGGGGTTGGATTGCGCGAACGAGCGACGCTTCGGATTCTGGCAACCTTCAAAACGTCGGGGGTCACCTTATATTTATAGGCAACCCCGGGCGCGGAATCCGGTCTCGGGCGCGGAATTCCCTTCGCGGGCGCGGAATCAGGACCCGGCGCGCAAGGGAGCCGCGCAGGTCACGGGCGCGGAAAATAGCGCGCCGGCCCAGCGCATTGCGCGCATCCCGGGAGGATTGCGCGCCGCGACTCAACTTTGCGCGCGGGCCTCTGAAATTTCGTGCAAGTCCTCCGGGCCCTCCGGAACGTGCCTCTGACTCCAAATATCACTTCGCTTTCCGCATCCGGAGCTTCGTTTGGGAACAACGGACTTTTCCGGCGTCTAAAGTCTTCATCCTTTTAAAGAAAAATTTATTATTAATTACCTCTATTTCACCTTCTTGTTTCTAATCTAACATAGTTATATAGCTTCTTTTTACAAGGAAAATATTTTCCTCAACTTTTTATAATCTATCTTCGACCAAATTGTCTCCTTTCTTATCCAGATTCTTTATTCCCTAGTGAATATTGAAAATCAATTCTTCTCCACCAAATCATAAAAATAATTACCCGCTATGAATATCCATAAATTCCATTACTATATATAGGAATGGTCTTCCCAATATTATTGGGGTCTTCTAATCATAAATGTCAATCATAAGAAAGCCCACCAGAAATTTCAGCTTATCTAGTTTGAAAATGAAATCGTAAATTAATCCTTAGGGGAATGTTACTAACGTATCTACAAGTTGAAGCATAACTCGAGTTGGCCTCATATATCTCAATACCAATATTTTGAATATTGATTATGAAATTATATTTAAACTTACACCTAAATCACATAAATCCTTACCAAACTCAATAAACCCAATATCAATCAGAATAGAAATGAAAAATGGATCACTTTACTACATTGGAAGGCTTTTTGAATCTAAAATCGAACATTACACTGTCAATGGTATGATTCCACGATCCTATAGCCTCCTCTTATTTGAAAAAAAATTCTTTCACATAATTTTAATTTTTATGCACATTCTTGATCACCTAAGCAAATGGTTTGTTGATTTGAAATTTATTGGACATATATATATATAATTTTCTCATTTATTTCATCATACATCACTTGACTAGATATCTCTAGAAAAGGTGGAGGTGGTCGGTATACTGGTGGTTTTTCCTCTCTTACCAACCTCTCGTACAATAATTCATTTTCCTTTAATAATTTATATGTTTCCCTTTCTTTCATAACTTTTTCCTCATTATATATTCTAACATTTATAACACTATCATGGGTTTCATTCTACTCCTCATGATGTAGAATTTTATCTCTCTATGTCTAGGAAATTTAGTATCTCTTAGTAAAATTCCACATGGACTCACTTTAAGTTGGGTAATAATCTATCCCACTTGGACTTCCATATTCCTCATGAGAGACTTTTGATTTAGAGAGTTCTCTTTTAATTTATAGATAACATCCCCTTGATCCATAGTGTTTTTTTTCGACTCCTTGAGTGCAGTCCCGATTGTTTTCTTAAAAGAGGATATGGTATCTTCTAAATTATTGAATTTTATATTTAGATAGAGGGCATTATGTTGAGGTTGAAAACATAATTTCATTGACTAAAATTCCAATCCTTGTTGAAATCCTTGTTGTTGATTCAATTTTTCTGTAGCTGGTTCAATAAGTCAAGGTATAATTTTGATAATTACAGTCAAGTTAATTATAATATTCATTGTGTATACCTTTTGGATGTTTGGTGGTGATCATAGTATCTAGTTTCCTTGAAATTTCAGTCTTTTTTTGAAGCTATACAACTATTTTCCACCATGTGAACTCCTTTTCTATATGATCTATCAATTTTCAATTGAAATATATTGATAGAAATGTTTTCCAATAACATATAACTTTCCTTGGGTGATTTACACATCACTAATCCTCTAATGACATCATCCATAGTTGATCAATTACCCTATGATAATCACTTATAATTTTTTTGAATTTGTAATTCAGTTTCAATGTAATAGTAAAAAAAATTCTAATTATAATTTGAAACCTCTCCCATGCACTACAGAGTTATTGATCATTTAGTTGTTCAATGATTAGAATATTTACTTTAAAATTAATGGGTATTGAAAAAATGAATAATTTTTTTTTCAAAAACATTATTACTAACTTCTCCCATGTTGTGATTAAAAATGGGTGTAGAATTTGGATCCACTCCTGTGATTAATCCTTGATTTATAAGTTTAAGAGACAAAACCATACTTAATTAGTTGTAACATTTTTGAAATGAAACATGCCATAGAACTCTAAGAAACTCCCATGGTGAGTGTTTTGGTCTTCATGTGGTAGCTCAATGAATTTTATGTGGTGTGATATCATTTGTATAATCATCTAATTAATATTTTACTATTGAGAAGTGAATATAAGAATAAGAATTCTCATATTTAACGCCAAATTTTAGGTTTCTTCATAGTTTATTAGATATTTCTTCCCCTCTTTGGTAATATCCTTGTCCTTATTATCTTCCAACCATGTCTTATTCTACTTCTTTATTCATGGTTTTACACTGAATTAATTTTTTGATCTCAAGATTGAAATCAATATCTCCTTATTTTTTACCCATAGTTAACTAATTATGTATCTATATTGTATATGAAAATGTAGCATGACATGACCAATTATAAAATAGGGTAAAAAGAGAAAAAAACAAAACAATCCTAAAAATCCAAATCATTTCTATTGAATAATCTCTATCAAAAATAGTAATAAATTGATTTATTAAATGGTGTTATTAATTTAATTAGGGAATCCAAATTAGAAAACAATAAATCTAAATAACAATAACTAATTTTAAATGTGGTATAGTAGAATTATTGATCGATCCCATTAATAATGAGGTGAAGTCACTTATAAAAATAAAAGAATGGAATGAAAAAAGAAGATTAAAAATTAATGTTGGTTTTAGATTGATTGTACATGCATACCAAGATTCTCTAAATTTCGTTTCATGCACTTAGTAAAATAAATGTTATATAATTTAGTTTAAATCATGTCAGAATTGAACTCCAATGAGACTCATCTCAGTGTACTCACCTTCTATTCTATAGACACCCATATACCTTCTTAGTTACTATTGTAACTATGGCTTTTCACTGTTATAAATTGAGTGTACTTGGTATTTTTTCCAATCCACACTATGTTTGATTAGGGAGTTTATAAGGAATGTGATCTTATAGTTCATTTTTCTTTACTGTTTAAGGTGGTTTCATTTTGTAGCGTTTTTTATTTTTTTGGAGGTCAATGTTTGGAAGAAGTATCATGCTTCAAGAAAGATGATTTTCGAGGAATAAAAATTCATATATATGGTGAGGGAATATATTTGGTGAATATTTTAGTTTCTCAATGATATAGATATTCACTAAGGAATATGTTGTTGTGAAGGATTGATGTTTTTAAAAATATGGTTCATGAAAATAGTTTATCTATGATGAGTATATAGTAATCTATGAGACTATAGGGAAATTTACGAATTGAATAATTTCAATATCACTTCACAAATAAAGGATATTCATTAAGAATTCATGAATACGTTCATTAAAAATCCACTAGGATCTTGGGATCTTCATGAAAATATAGATACTTACAAAAATGGATTCTCCTCATTAGATTCATGGAGGGAATGTTAGAAAATAGTGAATCACTCAAAATTTATGAAGGTTGGGAGCTTAAAAAATCTGAAACACTTCATGAAGATAGGAATCATGAATGGTCTGGTTAATAATTAACTGATGTTAATGCTTTTTAGAAAAAGGAGTTTCATGAAGAATACAAGTTTCATGAAGGCATAGAGTTCTATGAGTAATGTGAACTCTGTGAAGGATGGAAACTTCAAGAAAGTTTGTAGCTTTGCGGATGTGTGTCAGTTAGTAAATACTAGTATATCATTAAAACATAAAGGGGGTTTTGTAAAGTCTATGATAATCATGCACAATATTGTTGAAAATCTATTTTAATTGAATAGTTCTTTCAAGTGCATCAACTCAGGACTACAGTGCAAGAAGAGTCTCATTCTAATCATGGAAAAAACTTAAAATCACAATCTTCTGAGGTGAACTTCAATTCATTAAATTTAGTAAGATATCACCCATGGTAGTGGAATATGGGGGAGTCAGAAAATGTGTTCTGAGGGAGGTAGTGTGCTATTTTGAAAATTATTGTAATGTGAGTTTTCTTTTTATAGAGTGATTGTGTCTAATATTCTGTAATGCACAAAAAAAGTGAAGCTTAGTGGATTTACATACGATTGATACACTGTCAGTGTATTGTCCTTGTCCTATCCCTTAGGGGTGAATAAGTAAAACTATTGTGTTTTCTCTCCATATATCTATGTTTAATATCTGCATGATTTTATCAGAAAAGTTTTACAAATTCTTACCATAATGGGGATAAGATCTATCACTTCAAAAAAAAGTTGACACCCAGATTCACCCTCACCTATTTGGGTGTTCTAGGGTCCTAAAGTTAATTGATTTAATATATATATATATATATAGGTATTTAAAAACTCATCCAAAAATAATTACTCTAATACATGAATTGGTCATGCCATGGGATGGACCCGTTAGTTAATACATTCAATGTAACACCCACCTCAATCAATAATGGTAATTCATGATAGAGGAGGGATATGATTTACAAATTAAATAACAGATGAAATAAACCACCTTAGTCTAAACATAAAACAATATTTCACAAGGTTCACTTCTTTAATTACATATCTTGGTATAGAATCTATTACCCACACTTTATAGTCATGAGGGGATATGAAAATTAGAGGAAACCAAAAGAAGAAACACTCCAGCCTCCAGTCAAAGTGGCAGGTCTATTATTTAGGTATAACAGCCCAAACTCACTCTTTATTGGAATAAAATTTTAAAAATATTATTTGGGACTACATTTTTATTCTCCAATTTTACTCTGTCAACAACTACATGATTGATTCCTCCTCAAATATCTCCATCATAAGTGAGGTTTTGGCTAGGCAAGAAATATTTTAATATGTAGAAATATTTACATGATCCTAAGCCAAACCCTCCTTTTATTGTGCCTCACATAAGAAACCATATAGGTATATACTAACCAAAATATATGATCATTTTATAATCTCCATCCATCTCATCCATGACATTTCAATAGTCTGATGTTTTAGGGATTTTGAATTTGCAGCAGATATAAACCCTATAGAATGGGCATAGGCTCTGCAGTTTAACTGCCTCCTATCATTTCCTTTATGTAATGTATCTTAATAGAAAATACATATCCGTTCAACCATGAACACAACCTTATTCCTCCTCTAAAATCATGGAACATCAATTTTTAGCCTCTCAGTGATGCCACTGAAACCCTACACAACAAATTTTATTCACATATCCCTTCCTAACAAACTACCACAATGAAGGATATTAATCCATGATGCTAGACTCAAGGATATATTATTATTTATTTTGATCCATGAAATAGATGTAGACATGATGACACAATTTATATTTAACATATTTTTTTCACAAGGAACCGCAGTTCTATAACATTGCCTATGGCGTGGCCTTCATCATCTTTTTGAGATTTTGGGGTCACGAAAATGAAAAACCATGGATTTAGTGTGGCTGAGCTTAGATTTCCAGTGGTATTGGAGAAATATGTATGTTATCCATGGAGGTTCCATAATGTTGGGTTTGAGTTTTTTGGTGTAGTAGTTGTTTGAGGATAAAGACTTGATTTCTTGCTCGATACAGTAGCAATCCATTTAAGTGCAGAATACTCGAGTTGAAGAACATGTCCTACATCAAAAATATCAATGGGTGGCCTATATTTAATAATAATTCCTCATAATCAATTGGAAATTTATGTTATATAGGTGTCACACGACCCATGCCACAAATTAATGTCACTCCACCTCGGTGATACGCTCCTCCTGCCACTACACAGATCATCCCCTCATGTGCTAGTAAACCTTCTCGGCATGTACTCTGTTGAGTCAATAAGGTTTTCCTTATGACTTTTCCATTCCTTCTTGTTTTGAAAATCACAAACACCTTATCTTTAAGAAAATTGCTTTTATAAGGAAAATTGCTTTTATAAGGAAAATTTCTTTTATAAGGAAAATCGCTTTTGTAAGAAAAATTATCCTTATCATATTTTCATCCATATTTTTCTTAAGTATGAGATTCGGATTCATTTCTATTTTCTCGGAATTGCTTAAAACTTTGATATTAAGTATTCTGTTTTAGGATCCAAATTCTGGATAAGAACTGCAATAAAGTTTCACTGTGAAATCCAGAATGAGAACTGCGATTAAGTTTCATTCCGAATTCCGGATACAGTTTTACTCCAGATTCAAGATACGAATCCTTATGAAATTCGACAACAAATTCTCATTACGAATTCTGATGAATAATTCTCATTACGAATTCTGATGATGAATTCTCATTACGAATCCTGATGATGAATTCTCATTATGAATTCTGATGACGAATTCCCATTACAAATTCTCCTATTAAAAAGAATCTGGTCATCTTTGTTTTATACACTCTGAATATATTCAGAGTCTGAAAATTATTTTTAGTTAGACTCTGAACATTCATTTTGTTTATGCCTTTATATTTTGTCTACTCATTACTATTTTCCTTACACTCCGAACTTTCACTATGAAGTTTTCATTCCGAACTTTTGAGTTAGATTTTAAAATGGTGTCAGACATTTTGTTACACTTGTTTTTTTATTAAACGATGTCATCCATTCTGTTATAAACTAACCGTTGGTTAAGTTATATGTGTACAGGTCCCTCATATTTTTAAGGAAAATATGACCGTTGGAAAGGTGGCCGATCTCACCTATAAATAGGAGCTCATTTGAAAGTGCTCAGTGCTGAAGTACTGAAAGGCTGACTGATCTTCAACTCATATGATTACATGCTTGAAGTGATTTCTAGAGATAGAGGCTCTTATTAACTCTCAAAGCTTCGTTCGTCTCCGAATGTTGGTGATTACTTTCGAGGACTTCCGGGGATAGGAATATAGAGGTGCCGACTACATTGAAGTTCATGGGATTCCTTGCTGAGGAATATAGAGGTTTCCAACTACCTTGAAGTTGAGGGCTTCTGGGGATAGCAAGACAGAGACTCCGATCTTCGTATCGAGGGATTACCCTGGTGTGGGTAAGATAGACTTTCTTGAAAGTATAAATCAAGGGACCTTTATCCAAGGTTGTTGGATACCCTTCTCTTTGGGTTAAAAGACTTATATATTGTTACTTGTAGTTCTAATACTTGTTTATATTCCACTGCATATTGCATTGTAAGGAAAGTATAACTTTCTTATACTTCCTTAATTGTACTCTATTTCATTTATATTCTATACAATTTAAGGTAGAATCTCATTTTGTAATCTTTTGTTAAGTTTCAATTTCCGGAATCATATTTCTGGAACCTAATTTTGGAATCTCTCTCCAAGTTTGCATTCGGTGTTAGAGGTGTTGTGAATTTGCCTAATTTTAGCTTTGTTAAACTTAGCCCTTTACTTTTCTTAAGGAAAACATAGTTATTCGTAACTAACTTTAATGGTTCCAAAGGAATTTTTTTAAGTATACAATTCACCCCCTCTTGTATTTTGAGCATCTACTTCACTATTTCGATCCTACAATTGGTATCAGAGGAGGTCTCTAGAATACTTGTACTCACGTATAAGTTTTTCTTGCTAACATTCCCATTCCGAACTTTCTCATTCCGAACGTTGTTATTACGATTTTTTTTTCTACTAACAAGTTTGTGTGCTAATGGTTATTCTAGTATGGCAGGAATTAATGTCGGTTCAATTGGTAATCTAAATCCTACAAGACCACCTATCTTTGACGGTAACTATTATGAGTATTGGAGAGATCGAATGAAGACTTTTGTTATCAATACTGAAGTAGACAACTTTGTTATGCTTACTGGTGATTATAAAATTCCTGACAAGGAAGTTAGAACTTTTACTAACCAGGAAAAGAAAGAATATCGAATCAATTATAAGGTATGCAATACTTTACTATGTTCAATGACTAGAAATATATATAGCTAGATTTCTTCTTGTGAAGCATCTAATTGTATCTGGAAGAAGTTAGAAGTTATACACTTTGGAACTTCTAAAGTGATTCAGACTAGAAGAGCTATTATTAGAGCTGAATATCATGGCTTCAACTTTCCTTATGGTGAACCAATCTGTAAAGTTCAACAGATATTTATGACCATTGTTAACAGCCTACAGTCTATGGGAGAGAAAGGTTTAGATGATGAAGCTCTTGTGGATAAAATAATTGATATTATGCCCAATGAGTGGGAATCCAAAAGAACTGCTATAGATGAGAACAAGAAGGTCACTCAAATTTCTCTTGATGAGTTATTTGGAACTCTTCTCCAACATGAAACCAGAATAAAGAGAGATACTGACAACATCAAGAAGAAGAATGGAAATGGTACTATTACATTTACAACAACATCAAATCAGATGAAAGCTAAGACTCCTGAGAGAGTAACCAGATCCAAGTCTAAGAAAGTTATTTTCCGGTCCGAATCTAGTGAGAGTGAAGTCTCTGAAAATGAATTAGCAAATCTTGCTCGAAGGATGAACAAGATAGATGGTCAAGGAAATTTCCAATCAAAGTATAAGAAAGAGGATAGGAAAGATAAGAAAGATGGAGAAGCTCTTTGTTATGAATGCAAGAGAGCTGGACATAATAGACCAGATTTCCATTTTCTCAAAAGGAAAGAAAGGCATTTAGACAGGGACAAAAAGAAATATTATAAAGCCAAAGCTAAAAATGTTTTGAAAGTTAATGACACCTGGAGTGCTAGTGGCGGTGACTCTTCAGATGAATCTTCTGATTATGAATCTCCAGGACAGAAGAATCTTGGTCTTATAGCCAGATTACCTATTAATAATCATTGTTTTATGGCTAAGGTACGAAATGCTAAATATTTGACCAATGTTTCTTTAAATTATAATGATTGTAAGTATTAAAACCCTTCTAATGAAGAATCCTCTTCTGATGAAGAAAATACTTTACCTACTTATGAAGAAGTCTCTAGGTTTGTTGAAATTCTTGAGATTGAGAATTCCAAACTCAATAAGAATCTTGATAAAGCAAACTCTAGGAATTCTATTCTTACAAAAGAGGTATCAGATCTTTCTAAAGATCTTGATAAGAAAAATGCTGATTTTGAAAGTATTTCAAAAAATCTTGAGGAAGTAAGTTCTGAGAAGAAAAAACTTTCTAAAGAATTAGAAAAAGTAATTACTAAGAAAAATGTGTTCGAGCCTAGCTCTAGTTCTAAAACTAATGATTTTGAGGATAAAAACATGGTTGTAAAACTCAAGTCTGAAATTTTTCCTTAAATAAGTGTTTATCAAACTTTACCCATGGTAAAGAAAATTTTGATAAAATGTATTCCCAAATACGACCTTTAATAAATAAATCTGGATTTGGTTATACCCATGCAAAACCAATTTTTAGTAACAATTATGTTGTTCCTCAAAGTTCCCCATTTTGTACTAAGTGTCAATGTGGTGGTCACTGGGCAAATAATTGTTCCTTAAACAAAACTCAATCTTTAGGATTTTACAAAGCTTACTTTCCTAAGAAGATGTGGGTTCCTAAAATTTTATTATCAGGAAATCTCAGATCCAAGCAAGTTTGGATTCCGAAGGTCTAATTCTCTTATTGATTTTAGGAAAATAAAGAGACCGGAAACAATACATGGTATATGGATAATGGATGATCCCGACACATGACTAGTAATGAAATCTATTTTGAAAAGATTATCAAAACGAAATGAGGAAAGGTAACTTTAGGAGATAATGCTAAGGAGAGATTGTTGGTATGGGTAATATTGTTCTTCTTGGTAAAACCTTGATTTCAAATGTTCTTTTTGTTAAGGTTCTTAAGCACAACCTCATTAGCATAATTCAGTTATGTGATGAAGGTTTCCTTGTGAATTTTAGGAATGATAAGTGTTTAGTTCACAATTCCAAGGAAGAATTTATTCTCTCAACCAATAGGCAAGAGAATGTTTACACTTTAAACATTGAAGACCTTAGAAGCCAAGATTTACCTTTCCTTAGTCCAATGGAAGATCATTCCTGGTTATGGCATAGAAGACTAGGTCACTGTAATCTTAGGAACCTATGTAAAATCTCTAATAAGAAGCTAGTTAAGGATCTACCGGAGCTTAGATTTGATTCTTCTAAAGTTTGTGATCCTTGTAAATATGGAAAGCAACATAAATCTAGTTTTAAATCAATCGGTGAAGTCCCAACAACCGATGCATTACAGTTAGTGCTCATGGATCTTTTTGGTCCAACACAAACTGGAAGTATTGGAGGCAAGTACTATATGTTTGTTCTAGTTGATGATTACACTAGATTTACTTGGTTCTATTTTCTAACAATGAAGTCTGAAGATTTTTCATATTTCAAAAGTTTTAGAGCTCAAGTTAAAAATGAGAAAAACCTTCCATTTAAAACTATTCATAGTGATCATGGAGGAGAATTTAAAAATTCTGATTTTGAAACTTTTTGTAGTAGAAAAGGTATTACTCACAATTTTTCAGCACCTAGAACTCCTCAACAAAATGGTGTAGTTGAAAGAAGAATTCGAATTATTCAAGAAATATCTAGAACCATGTTGAGTGAATATTCTATTGCTAGACATTTCTAGGCTGAAGCTGTAAGTACTGCTTGTTATACTATAAAACGAGTTTTGATTATACCTTTTCTTAATAAAACCCCTTATGAGTTATGGAATGGTAGAAACCCAAGACTATCCTACTTCAAGGTTTTTGGTTGCAAGGTATTCATTTTGAATACTAAAGATAACCTACATAAATTTGCACCAAAATCTGATGAAGGGATTTTCTTAGGATATTCCACAACCTCTAAGGCTTATAGAGTTTTTAATAAAAACACTTGTACTGTTGAAGAAACAGTACATGTAAAATTTGATGAGTCAGATCCTTTTGTTTTTAAACCACCTCAACCTGTGTCCTCGGATGTATTTGCAAAAACTGATTGTCAACCTTTGATAGAAGAACCTTCTGATAAGGATAATGTTCAAGAAGATATTCCTGAAACATTTACCCTGGAAGACATTCTACCCTATGTTGATGAACAGGTTTTACAAAACCCAAATCAGGTGTTTCTTAAGAATCATCCCAGTGATAGTATCATTGGTGATGTAAATCAACCTGTAAGGACTAGAAGTTCCTTAAGAAATGAATTAGAACATCTAACATTTCTTTCCCAATTAGAACCCAAAAGCACTGATGAAGCTTTAGGTGATGATGATTGGATCAAATCCATGCAAGATGAACTAAATGAATTCGAAAGGAATAAAGTCTGGACCTTGGTTGAAAGACCTAAGGAAACTTCTGTTATTGAAGTAAAATGGGTTTTCAGAAATAAATGTGATGAAAATGGAGTCATAGTAAGAAATAAAGCCAGACTTGTTGCTAAAGGCTATAATCAGTAAGAGGAAATAGACTATGAAGAAACCTATGCTCCAGTAGCTAGACTTGAATCTATCCATATTCTACATGCCTTTGTAGCTTTATTTAATTTCAAACTTTTTCAAATGGATGTAAAATGTGCTTTTCTTAACAGTTATGTTCAAGAGGAAGTTTTTTTTGAACAACCTCCTGGCTTTGAAGATACAAAACATCCTGATCATGTTTTTAGACTTAGCAAAGCATTGTATGGCCTTAAACAAGCCCCATGATCATGGTATGATAGACTCACTGGATTTTTGCTTCAAAATAACTATGTTAAGGGAAATGCAGATCCAACTCTTTTTATAATGAAATATAAGAAAAATGTTTTTATTGTTCAAATTTATGTTGATGACATCATATTTGGTTCAACTCAGCAATCTTTGACCGACTCTTTTGCAAGTCTAATGAAATCTGAGTTTGAAATGAGTATGATGGGTGAGTTAACATTTTTCCTTGGTTTTCAAATTTCTCAAAAACTAGAAGGAACCTACATATATCAACATAAGTATATTAAATATCTTCTTAAAAATCATGGTTATGACAACACTAAGAGTATAAGTACTCCCATTGGTACATCAAACTCTTTAGATCTTGATGAAGCTGGGAAACCAGTAGATCAAACTTCTTTTAGAGGTATGATAGGAAGTTTACTTTACTTAACAGCTAGTCGACCAGACTTAATGTTTTCAGTATTCTTATGTGCAAGATATCAATCCAATCCTAAGGAATCTCACTTAAAGGTAGTAAAAAGAATTTTTCGCTACCTTAAGGGAACCATGGATCTTGGATTATTTTATACTTTTGGAAATGATTTTATCCTAAAAAGATTTTTTGATGCTGACCTTGGTGGATGTAGAATGGATAGAAAATGTACATCCGGAACATGTCATTTCTTAGGAGATTCATTAGTTTCTTGGTCCTGCAAGAAACAACATTCTGTAGCACTTTCCACTGCTGAAGATGAATATGTAGCAGCTGGAAGCTGTTGTGCTCATGTGTTGTGGATGCAACACACACTCACAGACTATGGCTTGAGTTTTACTAAAACTCAAATCTTGTGTGATAACACAAGTGCCATTTCCCTTAGTAAGAACCCTGAACATCACTCTCGTGAAAATCACATAGATATTAGGCATCAATTTCTTAGGGATCACACACTTAAAGGAGATATTATTCTTCAGTTTATCGGAACAAAAGATCAACTTGCTGATATTTTCACAAAATCTTTGCATTCTGATAGATTTGAATACATTAAACAGAAGTTAGGAATGATAATCGTAATGTAATCCTCCTTAATTAACTTTCTGTTGAAAATGTCTCCTTACAGTAATAAACTCCTTTTCATAGGGGGAGTACATCTGATTGTTAAAATAACAAAATTTTTCAAAATTTGTTTTCAAACTATTCGAAATTAAAATTCTGGAATGGAATTTCTGGAACTAAAATTTTCCAGAATGGAAATTTTCGTACAGAATACTTCTGGAATGGAAGTGTTCGTATTGAAAACATCCGGAATGGAAAATTTCGTACTGGTATTTTCATAACGGAATTTTCTTACTGAGTTTTTTGTACTGAGTTTGTTTTTCGTTGTCAGTATTGTGAACTATGTATTTTCATAATAAAGATTTTTCGTAGTCATTTTTTTATATTATCCATTACGAATAATCCTCCTAATCCAATCTGAATGGTATGATTTCCTTACTCAAGTTTTCATAGTCATACTTTACTTGCTGTAATTTTCTTGTATTATGTTTTCAGATTATGGTTTTCTTAATTCTTTGTTTTAATAAAAACCTCAAAAGATTGGATTCAAATTTTCTTGAGATTTGATTTTCAACCGTCAGATCTGATCTCAGATTATCACAATCGTTCGATCAAATAAGGAAGTTGAACCGTTGTCTCATTGCCTATATAAAGGGGACCCAAATTGTTGTACCACATTGGTTTTCAACCTCTCGTGTCCCGAAACTCTGCCGCTCTATTTTAAGGCCATTCCGAACTTCAGTTTTTCTCAGTTCCGAACTTCTCAGAGGTCTTTAGATCCGAATGTCTGTGGAAGTAGCTTCTCAAGACATGTCCTCTTCTAAGCCGATTTCGAAGTGGTTAGTATATAGAGAGAGGCTAGTTCATCCAGATTTCTTCAACAAGTACGATTCTATTATTTCCAAGAATATCAAGCTTAATGGATGGGAAGATGTTGGGGTATCAAAACCCGGGAATCATGATGAAGTGTATTCAGATTTACTTATAGAGTTCTATGAAACAGTCTCCTTTCTTAAGGAAGATGGAAGGGAGAAGTTGTCTTTCAGTTCTTATGGAAAGACCTATAAAATTTCTTATGCCAAGACAACCATCTTGGTAGGGATGAATAATGAAGGTGAAGCTGAATTCATATCTCATGTTTTGTCGGATTCTAGGGGTAGCTTCGACAAAGAAAAAGATTTAGAAACTCTTGGACTGGCAGATGACAAGGCTCTGAAGATTGCTTCTCTATCTACAAATTTCTGGATTCTAGAGTTATGGGTACAAGGCCTTATCGTACTGAGAAAGGGTGACAAAGATAGTCTGAAGAAGAGTGAGATCTACATCTTAGATTTTCTGATAAATCTGAGGAAGTTTAACCTGATGAAGCACATTCTCATTACTCTTGAGAATTTGAAGAAATGGAATCTGAGAGCTCAGATTATAATGTATCCAACAATCCTCTCCAAGATGATAGTTCGGTGCCTTGAATCTTTCAAGGAGGCTTGCAAGTCTAAGCCCAGAGTTTGCAAAATAATGCTGGTGAGTGATGGTACACTCAAAAGGATGGATGTAGCTTTTGAGAAGGAGTCTGGACAGTTTATTGATCTACCTGCTCAAGAAGAAATAGTTCCAAATGTTTCTGATCCGGAATCCTCTAAACCGGTAAGGAAGAGAATGTTGAAAGAAGTGGAAGTAGAAGCAGAGAATCCCAAGTCTATGGAAGTTCATTCCGAACCTCCAAAACCAAAGAAGAATAAATCTTACCCAGATGAGGTAGTTGCTAAATTGAGGGAGATGAAAGAGAAGAGAGTTCAAGGGGAGCCTCAGTTTGGCTTGGACCCCGCGGAGGCCAAGGCCTTGAAGGAGAGAACTGCTGATGAGATTGAAAAAAATGTAAAAGAAAAGAAGCTCAAGAAGAATATGTCTGAGGCTGAGGTAGCTTAGACTTTGTTAAAATTCAATGAGATGGTTTTTGCGAACATTCCTGTTTCGAGATCCTTTTCATTGGAATCTCTACCTGAGACTCTAATAAGAGAGTTTGTTTCTCCGGAAGAGGCAGTAGCTAAACCTATTGAGCAAGGTGAGCAAGTTGAGAAAGTGGAAGAAGAAGAAGATGTTGCTATAGGAAGTGATGAAACTGGAGATGTGTTGAAAGAAGTAGATGACTATAAGGGGACACCTTCAGAACACTTATCGCTCCGAACTTCAGAAGCTGAATCTTCGAAGTTAGTTACTCCAACGATGGATTAGGAGAAAGAAGAAGAAGAAGTAGATTATCATGCAGAGGAAGAACAAATTCTACATGATATTTCTCAGATGGAAAACGTAGAGGTTGCTGCTCAAAAAGTTTCTGATGAAGAAGACAATGTTGTCCATGTTTCTTGATAGTGAGAAGAGAACTCCGGAACATGACTCTATTCCGAAAAAGGACAAGGGAAAAAAAATTCTTGCTGATACTCCGAGCTCAGTGGTGGTGAAGAGAAAGGAAGCTGGTAGTTCTTCAAAGATAAAGCTTGACCATGTTGAAGAAGAAAATTCTCCAAGCAGGGTCTCCGATTCGGAGTCATCTTCATTGGGGCATGATTTTGTTGTCCAGTCTTTAAAGAAGCTGGTAGGTTCCATTCGGACTTTCTCAAGCATTGAATCAAGATGTCAGATGCTCCAACATGCTTTAAATCAGAAATCAGATTCCGTATCCATGGTTATGGATAAGTGCGTTGAGATTGAGGCTCAGTTCAAAACCTTTTTATTGGTTATGAAGCCCATAGAAGATCTTGCAAGATGATGAAAAACGGGTCGAGGAAGACAGTAGAAGAGATGAGGCTATTTGATGAATTTGAAGACAATGTTAAATATGCTTTTGAGACTGAGGATAGGAAAATAAATTAGCTGACTTCTTCCTTTGAAGAAAAGCTGACAGATGAAACGAACTTCCGGATTCAACAAGTCAGAGATCTGAATGGGAAGTGGAATTCTGTTTCTCAGAACTAGAAATTTGAAAGAGATCATCGGATTGAGTTTGAAGAGAAGTTGAAGGCTCAGGAAGAAAAGATCAAAGATCAGGAAGAAAAGCTTCAAACCCAGGAAGAAAATATTGAAGCTCAAAGTGCAAGAATAGTGGTCTTAGAAAAGCAAGCCGAAGAAGACCATAAAGACTTGAATAAAATAAAGACTATTCTTAAGGGTCTCTTGGCGAAGGAAAAAGATCCAAAATAGATAGATCCAATCTTTTGTTGTATCTAAATTTCTTTGTTGTTGAGTTCTTCAAACTTAATGAAAATTTGTGCTTTCTCATTTCTTTTAGTTGTTATTACTAATTTTTCAGGTTCTGTAAAGACCTGTAATATTCAATGGAATTTTTTTTCTAAATTTTATTTGGGATTTTACAAGAATGCAGTTTCTGACAGCGCCTGATTCCAAGGCCCGGTGTGCCCGGAATTAATTTCCGAAGTTTAGGCTCGGGTACGTTCAGTGAACGAACGAGCGGGTTTTTCTAACTTTTGAACCGGTGCTCGGAATCGAATTACGAGGGCACCGATGTAACCGCAGCGCCGGTAATTGCTTAGAAACACTTTTTCTGGAGTTGCGTTAGCTCGGGTGTGGTGCGACTTTTTATTTTTATTTTACTTAAGTGACTTAAGCTAAGTTAAGCGGATAAGGTGGAACCCACAATATCCTACCCACATGGTAGGATATTTGTGAGGTGGGGCCCGCACGATCCCCACCGTTTCTTCCCTCCTAAGTAACACACCCACAACCCCCCTTTTAAATGTAAGTCAAACCTTACATTTTTCTGGTTAAGAAACGCCCTATTAAATTGGGCAGTTAAATCGTTACAATTAATTCTTTGAATTAATTGTCCGTTTATTATCTTTTGATTTTCAAATACTTATGTTGATAATAAAATAAGAGGAGGACTTATTTTATTTTTTTTTGGTTTTGTGTTGTGAAAACCTTTGGGAGAAAAAAAGAAAGAAGATTCTTCGTTCTTCGACGAAGAACACGAAGAACACACCACCGCCGATGAAGAACGCCAATCTCTGACGGCGGACGACGGTGAGTGACGCCTTCTTCGGAGATCACCTAACGCCAACGACGATTCTCTTTTTCCACGAAGATCTTCTTCTCCCGCGGCGATCCTCTTCTTCGCGACGGTTAATTCCGTGACGAATTCTCGTTCGATGACAGCGTTGAGGTAGGGAATTGTTTGTGAAATGTTAAGGAACCCCATGTTACTTCCTTCTAAATCAAAGAACGTTGATCAACTAAACATCAAGTTGATCCGCGAAGAATATGTTGCGGGTTGAGAATTTTTTTTTGCGGGAAAACTGTAGGGGTTTATTGTTTTTTGTTCGTGAAACATCCTTTGTCGTTCCTCGTCTTATATTTTTGGGCCGCTTGTTATCATCTTAACGGGAGGAGGTCGGACCGCACGAACACGGCCGACCCTCCTCCCTCTTTGTTGTTGTGTTGTTGCAGTTCGAAAGATGGTGGCATGGTGCGACGACACCGCGCGGAAACCTGGAGGGATGCGGCAAGGATGTGCGGTGCCGTCGCGTCGCTTCGTCGAGGCCGAACAAAAGTGTGGTCATATTTGGGACCGTGAAGGCGATCGGAAGACTCCGCAATTTGTTCTTTTGACGTGCGGATCGACAGGCATTGACCGAATGAGCCACATAGACGATTTGATGTTTCCGCAGGGAAGAACGGGACCCGGGATGAGCATCGGCGCAGACGAAATTGAAAACGGACCACCAGATCAACTCCGGTGGCCCGCGGACACCACCGGCGGCGCCCCGGCGCACCGCCTGAAGAAACCGCCGCGACTGAAGTCGCGGCGGCGAGTGGGTGGAACCCGCGGCCGCGCGGGTTCTAGGGGGGGCGCGGCGCGCGCCGCGTCCTCGGAGCACCAGCTCGCTGGCCGAGCCAGCGAGCCCCCCCGGCCGAGCCGGGCCGGCTTGGGCGGACCGGACCAGGCCACGCCTAGTCAGACCGGGCCGCGCCCAGTCGGGCCGGGCCGACCCAGGGGGGGTTGGGCCGGGTCGGTCCGGGCCCAGACCCCCCGTTTTCGGATCACTTTCGGTCTTTCACCCATAACATGGGATAAGGACCTCTGATCGATGCACCGTCAGTTGCGATACAATCCTTGGATCGAGACGGTCGTTTCGGTATATTATACTCACGGTTTCAGAGAACTTTGGGTTCGGCCGGGTTGGTTCGGATACGAAACCAACCGGGCCCTCGGAGCGGAAACACTCATATCTTGAGTTTCGGGCGTCCGATTGACGTGTCGTCTGTCTCGTTGAATTCCTTTTGAGGAGAAGAAACTTTTGGCATACTCCGCTCGAGGTTTGGATGCCGTCGGAGTGTGGTCGGTTTGGTTTGCTCACGAAACCAACCGGGCCCCTGAAACAAAAAAGCCAATAACTCACAGACCGGGCGTCCGATTGACACGCCGTCTGTCTCGTTGAATTCCTCTTGAGGAGATGGAACTTTTGACATACTTCGCCCGAGGTTTGGATGCAGTTGGATTATGGCCGAGTTGGATTGTAACCGAAATACAACCGGGCCCTAGAAGGGAAAAGCTGATATCTTTCAGACCGGACGTCCGTTTGACGAACCATCAGCGGCGTTGGTGATCACGTTGAGAAATGGTCCCTATGAGTATAACCTTTGAGAGTTCGGGGTACAGTTGAGATACGGCCGGGTTGGTTCGCACACGAAACCAACTGGGCCCCGGGGACAAAAATGCTAGTAACTCACAGATCGGGCGTCCGATTGACGCACCGTATGTTGCGTTGAGACCCCTGTGACAAGGCGGTCCTTTGAGATACTTCTTCGTAAAACTTTGTGATACTTGTAGTATCTACCAGTAGCTCGTGGAGCGGACCCTCCCAGCGACGAGCGTGCGGAGTACGGAGACCGTGTTGCCGGCTGAGACCTGACGACTGCTTGACCGATCGACTCGGTGTATTTCGGATAGCCCAGTGGGGAGCGCTTGGTTGTAGTGGTAGACCCACGGAGGAGGAGCGCTCGGTTGTAGCGGCATACCCATGGTACTCAATAGAAGGAGTACCTCTGGAGGCTGTGAGGGGGATCGCTTGGTTGTAGCGGCAGACCCACGACGGAGGATCACTTGGTTTTAGCGGCAGACCCGTGGTACTCAACAGAAGGAGTACCTCTTGAGGCTATGAGGGGGTGCACTTGGTTGTAGCGGCAGACCCATGGTGGGAAGCACTTGGTTGTAGTAGCAGGCCCACAGTACTCGACAGGAGGAGTACCTCAGCAGTCTTAGGTTTGTGAGCAGTACCTCGGAGTCATGACAGGACCACTGTGCACTCCAGAGACGAGGCTCTTCAGCAGTTACGGTTTCGACAATGAAAATCCTGGTTTGAGCTGAGACTTTTGACCTTTGTGTTTCCTCATGATTGAGATGAGTTACTTGATAACTTAGGTATATGTATGGGAATATACCTGGGTAGTGGTTATCCGTTGATCTCATGATCCTTGTGTTTCCTCGTGATTGAGATGGGTTACTTGATAACTTAGGTATATGTATGGGAATATACCTAAGTAGAGTTTATCTGTTGAGATCTTCTTGTGGTTATCCTTGTTGGATTTAGTGAGACCTTGAGGGTCTCGGGGTCCCTACTGAGTATCGTTATACTCACCCCTGCACGGGCTATGCCCGCATCTTGTTGTGTTGGTTGCAGACGACAGGCAGTGCTGATGGAGGCCGAGTGTTCGAGGACTGGACGGTACCCGGAGGTGGACTACACGACAAGTCAGTGTCCGGAGGTGGACTTCACGACGAGACGACACATGGAGGAGGTTGACGGGCGAGAGCGTTGTGGAGGCTATCTGTACCTACCCTTCATGTAGGATCTGTGGTGGACGATCCAGCAGCTGCGCCATCTGTACCTACCCTTCAGGTAGGATATGAGGAGGACGACCCAGGAGCCTCTTCCGTCCCTCAAGTTGTTGTCTTTTTTTTTTCTGTTGTACTTTGTTCAGTTGTAGTTGTACTTTCTTTTGGGTTTGTATTCTGGCCCATTTACTTTCCAGCACTTCTTTTTGTACTTAGTGTTTTACTTCCGCTTGTACTCTGTGGTGTTTTGTTACTTTTATAAAGGCAATGCCTTCCCAGTTATCAGGATTTACGCCTTTGGTGCTAGTCGCCAGCCCCTGGCCTATGGAAGGAGGGCTTGGGGTAGTCATGGCACGGGCCCCGAGGATGGGCCGTGACAAATTGGTATTAGAGGATTCGGTTCTACCGCAGAACTTATAACTCTGATATTTTCTTTCTGTGATGCAATAGTGTTAAGGGTACCGAGTGTGGTCTTCAGTTCAGGGAGTCCAGTGTTGGTGCGGGCGGCCGACGTATCCATACACCAGGACCCTGACAATTGATTTCCAACTTTGTGCATGAAAACACTGATTGCATGTGTGTTTCCAGATGTTTTATTTAAATATCAGCTCAAACTAGGTTATCTCACCAGGTATAAATCGTTTGACCGTGTCACGTATGTTTCTTTTAGGATGCCTCTCCACAGACGGCCAGCTAGAGCCCAGAGGGATGTGCGTACTGACAGCCTACCGAGCGATGATGATTCGGTATAGGGCCCTCTTGCAGTTGAGGCACCAGTAGAGGCCACCCAGGTTCGGGGGAGAGACGGACCCGCAGGTGGCTGAGGATTGGCTGGAGGCTGTGGTGGGAGTCTTCAGGCTAGTGGGGACGCCATCAGACTTCATGGTGACCTTTTCTACTAGCCTTCTTCAGGAAGCAGCAGGCAGGTGGTGGAGCCACTTGTTCCTGTTTTGTGACGGGATGACCTTCACATGGGAAGACTTCGAGACCTTCTTCAGGGTGGAGTTTGTGCCAGTAGCTCTACACCCCGAGCGTGTACAGGAGCTGCTGCCTTTACAGCAGGATTTTCGATCAGTAGCCGAGTCATCTGTGGGCAGTAGACAGATGATGCAGAGGTCCAAGAGGACCAGAGCCAGCCGTGCGAGGAGCAGGAAGTGTTATGAATGCGGCAGGAAGGGTCACCTAGCACGTGACTATCCGACCCCCCGCATAGTCGATCCGCAGGCTTTAGAGGAGCCACGGAGGTGGAAGCCGCGGCAGGTGCTTGAGCAACAACCGAGCAGTGGACAAGGCAGTAGAGCTCTGGAAGCAGGTGGACAGGAGCGGAACTAGTGGATACCTCCCTTGTACTTCTAGTTCCATATTGCTGTTGTTTTTGTGTCTTGTACCATGAGCTGCAATAAAATAAAGACACTTATCTTGTGATGTTCGCTTTCCTGTCCCCTTTTGTGATGTTACTAAGTGGTCCTGGTTAAGACTGTTGACTTGACCCTCACTTTCGAAATTCCTTCTGGAGGAGACCCAGTGACCTCACACTGATGCCGACAGTGTGACTCGACCCTTGGAGGCGAGAGTGATAGTTGGATCTCTTAGTAGTTACGTCGAGGCCTTACGACGTCATCCATGGCATGAATGAATCATTTATGTCAGGATTGACTGTATTAGGCAACGAATGTGGTTCATCCAGGGGATGAGACCAGATTTATCTTATCAGCAAAGAAGAAATCATAGCAGCTCTTGTGAGACTAAAGGAGGTGTAGTTCATCCAGGAGCGGATGAAGACTGCACAGTGCAATAAGAAATAAGGAACCGGTGCCAGTATTAGAGACTCGGGCGTGATAAATGTTTCAAGAAGAGGTAGCTTTAAATAGAGATGAGCCTGTGAAGTGGAAGACGTGGAGGCAAAGCTAGGAGAGCAGCATGAGGTGGTGTACATCTTAACATGCTACAACCACCCACCTTAGTTATTCCCGCCAGGCTCAAAGAGCTAGAGGGCGGAGGAAGAGTGCGGCTGCATGCGGTCAAGGAGTGTGACCCAATGGCTCTAGAAATGATTCAAGGGACAGTCTATGTCCATTACTAGCTGCTGTAGTAACAGACGTCGATATGAATCATTCCTCGCTTCCACAAATCCTGTTCCAGACCTAGAGTTTCTGGTAAGCCGTGGACTTGACCCTCACGTCTGGAGATACCTTGGGAGGAGACTCAATAATCACACTTACGCTGACGGTGTGGTCAGACCCTCGAGGCTAGAGTTCTGGTTGGAATCTCTTGGTGGCAGCGTCGAGGCCTTACGACGTTAGTTTGAGTATGGAATGGGCAATAACTGTTCATACTCAAATTGACGGTTTTAGGCAAACGTTGGGATGGGTTTTCCTTGGTCGGCGGAAAAGTAAACCCCAGGAAGTGTAGGGTAACTCTTGCACAGGAGGGTGCGACCGATCACTCTTGAGTCGGTCAACCATACCCTCATATCAGCAGTCGTTTTGAGATTCAGTTCTAACAGAAATGGAGACCTCTGGAGTTCGAGGATGACGACCACGTCTTCTTACGGGTCTCACCTCGACGTGGTTTACGGAGATGTGGCCTGGGAGGCAAGTTATCTCCGAGGTTCAACGGACCTTTCTAGGTCCTCATCTGGGTAGGCGAGGTGGTTTACTGCTTGACCCATTCACCTCAGTTGCCCCAGGTGCACGATGACTTCCACGCATCTCAACTGAAGAGATACGTGCGTGATCCTTCACATATCATCGACCATGGGGAGCTGGACGATGGCGATGGGGTTTCTTTCACAGAGGTTCCAGTGGGGATCAAGGATCGACAGGAGCGGATCCTACGAGGACGGTCGATTCCTCGGGTTCACTTTCTTTGGCAGTACGGGAACCTCCAGGTAAGCACATGGGAGCGGAAGGCTCAGATACATGCTCAGTACCGCTTTTGGGACCCTAGTCTGTGTTAAAGCTTTATGAGGACATAAAGCCCTGAGGTGGGAGTAATGTAAAGACCTATAAAATTCAATGTAAATTTTTTTCTAAATTTTATTTGGGATTTTACAAGAATGCAGTTTCTGACAGCGCCTGATTCCGAGGCCCGGTGTGCCCTGAATTAATTTCCGAAGTTTAGGCTCGGGTACGTTCAGTGAACGAACGAGCGGGTTTTTCTAACTTTTGAACCGGTGCTCGGAATCGAATTCCGAGGGCACCGATGTAACCGCAGCGCCAGTAATTGCTTAGAAAAACTTTTTTTGGAGTTGCATTTTCTCGGGTGTGGTTTTTAATTTTTGGGATTATGTTAAGGAATAAAAATAAAAGTGGTGCGACTTTTTATTTTTATTTTACTTAAGTTACTTAAGCTAAGTTAAGAGGATAAGGTGGAACCCACAATATCCTACCCACTTGGTAGGATATTTGGGAGGTGGGGCCCGCACGATCCCCACCGTTTCTTCCCTCCTAAGTAACACACCCACAACCCCCCTTTTTAATGTAAGTCAAACCTTACGTTTTTCTGGTTAAGAAACGCCCCATTAAATTGGGCAGTTAAATCGTTACAATTAATTCTTTGAATTAATTGTCCGTTTATTATCTTTTGATTTTCAAATCCTTATGTTGATAATAAAATAAGAGGAGGACTTATTTTATTTTTTTTTGGTTTTGTGTTGTGAAAACCTTTGGGAGAAAAAGAGAGAGAAGATTCTTTGTTCTTCGACGAAGAACACGAAGAACACACCACCGCCGATGAAGAACGCCAATCTCTGACGGCGGACGACGGTGAGTGACGCCTTCTTCAGAGATTACCTAACGCCAACGACGATTCTCTTTTCCACGACGATCTTCTTCTCCCGCGGCGATCCTCTTCTCCGCGACGGTTAATTCCGCGACGAACGCTCGTTCAATGATAGCGTTGAGGTAGGGAATTGTTTGTGAAATGTTAATGAACCCCATGTTACTTCATTCTAAATCAAAGAACGTTGATCAACTAAACATCAAGTTGATCCGCGAAGAATATGTTGCGGGTTGAGAATTTTTTTTTTGCGGGAAAACTGTAGGGGTTTATTGTTTTTTTGTTCGTGAAACATCCTTTGTCGTTCCTCGTCTTATATTTTTGGGCCGCTTGTTATCATCTTAACGGGAGGAGGTCGGACCGCACGAACACGGCCGACCCTCCTCCCTCTTTGTTGTTGTGTTGTTGCAGTTCGAAAGATGGAGGCATGGTGCGACGACACCGCGCGGAAACCTGGAGGGATGCGGCAAGGATGCGCGGTGCCGTCGCGTCGCGCTGTCGAGGCCGAACAAAAGTGTGGTCGTATTTGGGACCGTGAAGGCGATCGAAAGACTCCGCAATTTGTTCTTTTGACGTGCGGATCGACGGGCATTGACGGAATGAGCCACAGAGATGATTTGATGTTTCCGTAGTAAAGAACGGGACCCGGGATGAGCATCGGTGCAGAAGAAATTGAAAACGGACCACCGGATCAACTCCGGTGGCCCACGGACACCAACGGCGGCGCCCCGACGCACCGCCTGAAGAAACCGCCGCGGCTGAAGTCGCGGCGGCGAGTAGGTGGAACCCGCGGCCGCGCGGGATCCAGGGGGGCGCGGCGCGCGCCGCGTCCGCGGAGCACCGGCTCGCTGGCCGAGCCAGCGAGCTCCCCCGGCCGAGCCGGGCCGGCTTGGGCGGACCTGACCAGGCCACGCCCAGTCAGACCGGGTCGCGCCCAGTCGGGCCGGGCCGACCCAGGGGGGGTTGGGCCGGGTCGGTCCGGGCCCAGACCCCCCGTTTTCGGATCACTTTTGGTCTTTCACCCATAACATGGGCTACGGACCTCTGATCGATGCACCGTAAGTTGCGATATGATCCTTGGATCGAGACGGTCGTTTCGGTATATTATACTCAAGGTTTCAGAGAACTTTGGGTTCAGCCGGGTTGGTTCGGATACGAAACCAACCGGGCCCTCGGAGCGGAAACACTCATATCTTGAGCTTCGGGCGTCCGATTGACATGCCGTCTGTCTCGTTGAATTCCTCTTGAGGAGAAGAAACTTTTGGCATACTCCGCTCGAGGTTTGGATGCCGTCGGAGTGTGGTCGGTTTGGTTCGCTCACGAAACCAACCGGGCCCCTGAAACGTAAAAGCCAATAACTCACAGACCGGGCGTCCGATTGACACGCCGTCTGTCTCGTTGAATTCCTCTTGAGGAGATGGAACTTTTGGCATACTTTGCCCGAGGTTTGGATGCAGTTGGAGTATGGACGAGTTGGATTGTAACTGAAATACAACCGGACCCTAGAAGGGAAAAGCTGATATCTTTCAGACCGGATGTCCGTTTGACGAACCATCAGTAGCGTTGGTGATCACGTTGAGAAACGGTCCCTATGAGTATAACCTATGAGAGTTCGGGGTACAGTTGAGATACGGCTGGGTTGGTTCGCACACGAAACCAACCGGGCCCCGGGGACGAAAATGCTAGTAACTCACAGATCGGGCGTCCGATTGACGCACCGTCTGTTGCGTTGAGACCCCTGTGACAAGGCGGTCCTTTGAGATACTTCTCCGTGGAACTTTGTGATACTTGTAGTATCGACCATTAGCTCGTGGAGCGGACCCTCCCAGAGACGAGCGTGCGGAGTACGAAGACCGTGTAGCCGGCTGAGACCTGACGACTGCTTGACCGATCGACTCGGTGTATTTCGGATAGCCCAGTGGGGAGCGCTTGGTTGTAGTGGTAGACCCACGGAGGAGGAGCGCTTGGTTGTAGCGGCATACCCATGGTACTCAACAGAAGGAGTACCTCTGGAGGCTGTGAGGGGGAGCGCTTGGTTGTAGCGGTAGACCCACGACGGAGGATCGCTTGGTTGTAGCGGCAGACCCACGGTACTCAACAGAAGGAGTACCTCTTGAGGCTATGAGGGGGTGCACTTGGTTGTAGCGGCAGACCCATGGTGGGAAGCGCTTGGTTGTAGTAGCAGGCCCACAATACTCGACAGGAGGAGTACCTCAGCAGTCTTAGGTTTGTGAGCAGTACCTCGGAGTCATGACAGGACCACTGTGCACTCCAGAGACGAGGCTCTTCAGCAGTTACGGTTTCGACAATGAAAATCCGGGTTTGAGCTGAGACTTTTGACCTTTGTGTTTCCTCATGATTGAGATGAGTTACTTGATAACTTAGGTATATGTATGGGCATATACCTGGGTAGTGGTTATCCGTTGATATCATGATCCTTTTGTTTCCTCATGATTGAGATGGGTTACTTGATAACTTAGGTATATGTATGGGCATATACCTAAGTAGAGTTTATCTGTTGAGATCTTCTTGTGGTTATCCTTGTTGGATTTAGTGAGACCTTGAGGGTCTCGGGGTCCCTACTGAGTATCGTTATACTCACCCCTGCACGGGCTATGCCCGCACCTCGTTGTGTTGGTTGCAGACGACAGGAAGTGCTGATGGAGGCCGAGTGTTCGAGGACTGGACGGTACCCGGAGGTGGACTACACGACAAGTCAGTGTCCGGAGGTGGACATCACGACGAGACGACACACGGAGGAGGTTGACGGGAGAGAGCGTTGTGGAGGCTATCTGTACCTACCCTTCAGGTAGGATCTGTGGTGGACGATCCAGGAGCTGCGCCATCTGTACCTACCCTTCAGGTAGGATCTGAGGAGGACGACCCAGGAGCCACTTCCGTCCCTCCAGTTGTTGTCTTTTTTTTCTGTTGTACTTTGTTCAGTTGTAGTTGTACTTTCTTTTGAGTTTGTATTCTGTCCCATTTACTTTCCAGCACTTCTTTTTGTACTTAGTGTTTTACTTCCTCTTGTACTCTGTGGTGTTTTGTTACTTTTATAAAGGCAATGCCTTCCCAGTTATCGGGGTTTACGCCTTTGGTGCTAGTCGCCAGCCCCTGGCCTATAGAAGGCAGGTTTGGGGTAGTCACGGCACGGGCCCCGAGGATGGGTTGTGACAGGTACTTTGTTATTTTTTCCATTCCCTCGAATTCTTTTTGAAAATCACAAAGGGGGAGAAGGAAAAGATCCTTAAAGAAAAAGAACTCTAATAAGAGTTTATCTAAGGAGGAGTTTTTTTCATTAAAGAAGACTTTCTTATTCGTAATGAATTGTCATTCCGGAAATCTAGAATACGATCCTTAGAGTTTCAAAGCATAAGGGGGAGTTAGTCATATTCATCAATACCCTTAATGCAAAGGGAGATAAGCCTTAATGTTTTTCTTTCTTCTTAGAATTTCTTTTTCGTAAGGATGTTTGTGCTTTCCAAAAAGGGGGAGATTGTTGAGTCAATAAGGTTTTCCTTATGAATTTTACATTCCTTCTTGTTTTGAAATTCACAAACACCTTATCTTTAAGAAAATTGCTTTTATAAGGAAAATTGCTTTTATAAGGAAAATTGTTTTTTAAGGAAAATCGATTTTGTAAGAAAAATTATCCTTATCATATTTTCATCCATATTTTTCTTAAGTATGAGATTCGGATTCATTTCTATTTTATCGAAATTGCTTGAAACTTTGATATTAAGTATTCTGTTTTAGGATACGAATTCTAGATAAGAACTGTAATAAAGTTTCACTCCGAAATCCAGAATGAGAACTGTGATTAAGTTTCATTCTGAATTCTGGATACAATTTTACTCCAGATTCAGGATATGAATCCTTATGAAAATCGACAAAAAATTATCATTACAAATTTTGATGAAGAATTCTCATTCCGAATTTTCATTACGAATTCTGAGGAAGAATTCTCATTACGAATTCTGATGACGAATTCTCATTACGAATCCTGATGATGAATTCTTATTACGAATTCTGATGATGAATCCCCATTCCGAATTCTCCTATTAAACAGAATATGGTCATCTTCATTTTATACACTCTGAATTTATTCAGACTCTGAAAATTATTTTTGGTTAGACTCTGATCCTTCATTTTGTTTATACCTTTATATTTTTTCTACTCTTTATTATTTTCCTTACACTCCGAACTTTCACTCCGAAGTTTTCATTCCGAACTTTTGAGTTAGATTTTAAAACGGTGTCATACATTATGTTACACTTGTTTTGTTATAAAACGATTTCGTCCATTCTGTTATAAACTAATCGTTGGTTAAGTTACACATGTACAAGTCCCTCTAATTTTTAAGGAAAATATTACCATTGGAAAGGAGGTCGATCTCACCTATAAATAGGAGCTCATTTGAAAGAGCTCAGTGCTGAAGTACTGAAAGGCTGACTGATCTTCGACTCATATGATTACATGATTGAAGTGATTTCTAGAGAGAGAGGATCTTATTAACTCTAAAAGATTCATGCGACTCCGAATTTTGGTGATTACATTCGAGGACTTCCGGGGATAGGAAGACAGAGGTGCCGACTACCTTGAAGTTCGAGGGCTTCCTTGCTAAGGAAGACAGAGGTTGCCAACTACCTTGAAGTTGAGGGCTTGCAGGGATAGCAAGAGAGAGACTCTGATCTTCGTATCGAGGGCTTACCCTGGTGTGGGTAAGACATACATTCTTGAATGTATAAATCAAGGTACCTTTATCCAAGGTTGTTGGATACCCTTCTCTTTGGGTAAAAAGACTTATATCTTGTTACTTGTAGTTCTACTATTTTTTATATTCCGCTGCATATTTCATTGTAAGGAAAGTATAACTTCCTTATACTTCCTTAATAGTAATCTGTTTCATTTAGATTCTATACGTGTTAAGGTAGAATCTCATTTTGTAATCTTTTATTAAGTTTCAATTTCCGGAATCATATTACCAGAACCTACTTTTGGAATCTCTTTCCAAGTTTGCATTCAGTGTTAGAGGTGTTGTGAATTTTCCTAAGTTTAACTTTGTTAAACTTAGCCCTTTACTTTTCTTAAGGAAAACATAGTTATTCATAACTAACGTTAAAGGTTCCAAAGGAATTTTTTTAAGTATTCAATTCACCCCCCTCTTGTATTTTGAGCATCTACATCACTATTTCGATCCTACATACTCTTCTCTATCATGACCATGGGTAACTGTCCCAACTTCATCTCTGGCTACCATTATTCGGTATCCATGAGGATTTAATCTTGTTTAAGGTATATACTATAACACCCCAGGATTTTATGGTAAGTATCTCTGTAACTAGATTCAATTTATTTGATAGTTTACGTTTCAGAAAAAAACTGTGATATACTATTAACGTGACCATTGGAATAGAAATGTCACTATCTGGAATATTAATTTGTCTATTAGAATAATAACCACACAAATGTGATTATAAATAAAATTTATTTGTCTTATAAATGAAAATATGATATATTTATATCACAGAATAAGTAAATACATGTTTTAAAAATGACATCTTAAATGATCGTATTTTTATGAAACATAATTTTTTATTTTTATTTGTATAATTTATATAATAATTTATAAGAAAATTTATTTTCATAAAATAGATTCGTAAATTAATATTTTTCTGTCTTATGATTATAAGATAATTTTATGAGACTTTAATTAATTTTTTAGAGTGTTATAAAATCAGTTATAATTTTTAAATTGGTATTTTTCAAAAAATGATGATTTTAATTAAACAAAATTTATCATATTTTCAAAATTATTTTCAAAAAATGATGTCCATTATTGATATATAAACATCAAAAAAAATTTAGGTTGATTTTTTTGGGATTTTTCAAAAATTGTTGAAGTATTGGTGAATAGTAAAGTATAGTAATTTACAGTATTAACAAAATACATTGAATCATGGATGATGTATGGATGATATACACACTATTAGTTTGAACTCACTTGAACTAGTTACTATATTTAGTCCCAAGAATCATCACTATTTATAGTCTTAAGCCAAATAATAAAAAAATGAATAAAATAATCAAAAAATATTTTTCTCCTCCACTATAAATACAACCCCATCATCACTTATTCTCCTCATAACTTATAAGCCTTGGATTTTGCTAATATTCTTCCTATTTCATCTCCCAACCTTCTTCCCTCATTTTGGTCTTTCTTGTCTCCCCAAAAGTGTCACGACCCATCCTAGAGGGTCCCCTGCCATGACTACCCTAAGCCTGCCTCTAATTGGTCAGGGGTTGGGGACTAGCACTTAGTAGGCATATCCGACAAATGGGTGTCATTATCCTAATGTACCTATACACATGAAAAAAATCTCTAAGCCACAAAATGTTGAAATGTAAAACAAATAAAATAATGCATGCATACATTTAAGATCCCACAACAAAGTACGATAGTAAAAGTACTAGAATGTAAAGTGGGCAAAAACAAGACCACAACAAAGAGTCTATACACAAGTCTAAGTGAAACTGTAAAGTGTCCAAATTGATCCAACGGAAAGGACTATGTCAAAGGTATGCTCCCAAAAAAAACCTCGATCTTTCTAGCTTCAGATCATGATCCACCCACTCCCGGTCCTCCTAGGACACCCTTAAAAGGGCCACAATCTTCAATAGACACTACACATGCAAGAAAAGTCTATGTAGTGGTGAGTATACCAATACTCATTAAGAAACCCCAAAAACTCTAAACATGAAGAACCAAGTATTTTCAGCCCAATTAAAATTGTAACATTGTAAAATAGAGACAAGAGGAAGAGTAAATCATAGATATAATCAAGAGAGACACCATTCCTCTATGTGGGCATAACCATCTGCTAGCCATAAGATTCTAATCAAAGAACACTCATTTTGGGAGAATTCACACCTCGAGCCATGATATAATTAGGGATACTCAATGAATGGTTCTAGATCATTTGGGCCCCACCCAATGATAACACATTGGTCAAGCAAGACTATGATACACAGAGAGGGGATCACACTTAAAGCAATTTGGGGATACCATGAACCCAATCTATATCATCCATTTATATAGGTGAACATATTCCAACTATTCCACAAACCCATATGATGTGACCTGCTAGATGGAGGATAAATGGACTACTCAGGGAAGTTACTCTAAGTCTACAAAAACCACTAGGGGTGGTAGGGGATCTCACTCCAGCCTCATGGAGGTATACCATAATCTCTCTAAGACTCATCCTCTTGAGAGAAATATTATCCAGTGATGTGGATGTAATACTATACTAAACCCTTGAGGAAAAGACCCATGGAACACACTCAACCTCTAATGGTACAAACTAAAAACCAAGCATTAGTCACAAAAGTCCATCTCAACATTAGGGTCTCAACTAGGTAGACGAATCATTAATTGGATGCTCTGTTTTGGAGTTATAACCATTTGAAATTAGAGAGGTCACTCAGCCCATGGATTGACCGTCACAATCAATCCACCTACTACACTGACTGACCACCACAATCGACCACCCACAATTTGGCTACATGGTCCCCATACCCATGGTAACTCGACGTGTTGCGGATCACAGTCAACAGTGGCAGTCACTCCTACTACATAATCGATAAACCCATGGAAGCTCCACTTGTTACATGCCTCAGAGAAAACCACCCACATGGTTAACTGCACCTAACGAGTGTCCCATAATTGACTGACCAGAAATTCGACTAAACCACATGGTCAACCGCACCTGGCTCTGCCTTGGTTGGCCATACCAAGATCCCTCTCACCTGAACATAATTCACGTCGTTGGATCAACCTGGATTCGAGGCACTGGCCCGGCCCGCTTGGCCTAACCTGTTGAAAATCCTTCACCACTCCTGTTTCTATTGACACATCTTATTCCACCACTTGTATTTTCCACTACCACCACTACAAACGTCATCACCGATCCTAGTTGTCATGCTCTGCCATGCATCGTCGTCTTCATCGACCGCCACTACCTCTGCCTTCACTACCATGAGCCTCCAAACCTCCACTGAAACCTAAAACTTGAAACAATAAAAGATCCAGGATCCTTGGGTTATAGTCAACACCGATCCAGCCTTTGTTCCCGATTCACCTCGAATCTAGGTGTTCTATTGAGTTTGGAACCACCTAGAAATGTCGAACTGGGAACCGTGGGGTCCTAATATTGAAGAACATGAAAAATAGAGGGAGGAATACACAAATCATGAAAATTATGAATGAACCTCGGTTGTTGTTGGTTTGGACTTGATTTTTTACCATAGAATGATAATCGAAGAGGGATAATCAACGAATAAGAAAATAACTAAATCTATCCAATTGAAATCTACTGATGATACATAGATCAATTTTTTTCCTTTAATTGACCTATATATGTCCGAGATTAAGAAAACGATGAAAATAACAAGACAAAACAACATACACGGATCTTGGATTGATCTTTGATGAAGAATAGTTGTATCATTTTCATTGACGATATCCTCCACCTCCGATGGCATCATGATCCATGATCTAATCCTGATACATTGTTGTACACCGAGATCACTCTTTTCCAAATATTATCCAAAAGTTTCAGGGTTATGAAATTAACCCTATAACTCTAACATAAATATACTTTAAAAAACACATTTTTCCAACAAAATAATTAATTTTATTAAATTATTTTATTCATTTTACATCCATGAAGACCTTTTCACAAACGATCTATGTTGACCAATGTTAGGTTACAATTAGGGTAAAAATGATATTCTAAACTTAATGATGCCCTAATATATCTGATTCTTCCAACCTTTTAAGAGCTATTCCACTTTTTCATGAAAACTGTGTGTGCGTGCTATTAAATATTTTAATATTTTTCAAAGATTTGTTCTAGCCACACTAGGCCTTATAATCGCACGTCGTCTCAGTTTTTGGTCTCGAAAATAATTCATATAATATGTTAAAATAATACAATGATAATACAATACATTAAAATATCTCCATCTTGGAGATTTATGTCTCCAAAAAGCCAAAAAAGGATACTCAAATAGATGAGGATACTAATCATGAATATGACCCTATTTCTCCCATGTGTTCTCTTGGAGATTCTCATGCGGCCACCAGACACAATCCAATGGAATCAATCACCCATGACAGTCCCTCTCCTACCGAGCCTCGATCTCTACTAAGTACTCAACAAAATTCATTCCATCCTTGATTTCAATCTTTCCCTAGTAGATGATGTGTGATGGGTCATTCATGTACCTCCTCAGCTACAACACACAGAAGGCATTGTGTACCCGATCTAACTATGGTGGTAGATCCAAGAAGTACACCACCTCACCAACTCTACATAGTATTTGGAAAGGGCCAATGAACCTTGAAGATAACTTTCCGCCTCATCCAAATTTCTGCAATCCCCTTTGAGTTGAAACCTGATGGAACACAGGGTCCCCTCCCATGAACTCCAAAGGCCTCCAACGCCTATAAACATAATACTTTTGACATCTATGCACAGTCTTCATCCACTATTAGATGATCTTAACCTTCTCTATAGCATCTCTAACTAAATACAGGCCAATGAGTTATGAATATCCTAGGTTATTCTAGTAAAGTGGTGACCTATAGGTTTTCTTGAAAAAAATAATTTAATGGTACCATACAAATGGTGGAATGGTAGTTGTTGTTGTATGAAAACTCCACCATTGGTAGGTGATCCTCCCAACTATAGTCAAAGTGAAACATGAAAACCCACAACATGTCCTCCAAGACTTAGATGGTCTGCTTAGTCTGGAAATCCTTCTGTGGGTGAAATGATGTGCTCAAGAGTAATTGGGTCCCAAACACATCCTATAATACCTTCCATAACTGGGATGTAAATCAAACATCATGATCAAAAACTATTTTCAATGGGAATATATGGAGTAAAACTATCCCTTATATGTAGGGGTTCCCCAAGATTTCTATTTAACTCTTTTCTCAAATAGCTAAGAAGTGGGATGACTTGGTGGGTTGTTCAATGATCACCTAGATGGCATTGTATTCCCTATACATATGTGAAAAACCCATCAAAAAGTCCATTGATATACCATACCTCTTCCATTATCGTACCTCAAGGGGTTGAGGTAAACCCACTAGAACCTAGTGATCAGCCTTCATTTGCTGAGAAGTAAGGCATCCAGAAACAAACTCTTCACCTCCCATCATCATTCAGGGCCACCAAAACTAACATCGGACATCCCAATCCATCTTCTACAAACCTGGATGTAACGCAAAAACTGATGTATGAAACTCCCTCAAAACATCCTCCCACTACACTACTATTACTATTGTACACCCACTGAGAAGAACGATGATCTACCCACCATTTTAATATCCATCTGGAGTATTCCCTATAGACATCTGAGCTTATAGGATCTCGAAGTCAGTATCCCAAAGATCTACCTCTACGAATCACTATAAGAGTGGATGGGATAAAACCATCCCCTGAAGGTAAGTAGCTCCATCTCCATCCATAAAGGATACCTGCAATGAGGCCAACTACTCTGATGCCTCATTCAGTAACTTTTAATTTCCTATCCTACTGAGAGAATATTCCACAAAGTTCCCCTTCACATGATTATATATAGTCTCAATGTCAAAGTCCTAGAGGAACTCTCTCCATCGCCTATGTATCTGGTTTAGATCCACTTGAGAGAAGATATACTTGATACTCTTGTGATTATAGTAGAAGAAAAAATCTACTCCCACCAGTTAGTGTCACCATATCATAAATGCAAAGACTACCACTACTAAATCATGACTATGCATCATGTGTTTCTCTCATGTGGTTTCAACTAGTGTTAACCATAGTCAATAACCACTTACCTCTGCATCAGGAAATAACAAAGCCCTGTCCCTGATGCATCACAAAACACCATGTACTCGATGCCTTCCTCAGGTAACATTGGAATGAGAGTTCTCATCATCCACTACATAAGATCTTAAAAGCACTGCTGGTAATTTTCGGTCCACACAAAAGGATTCCCCTTTCATGTCAAATATTTCAATGGTGGAACCACTCTGGAAAATTTGAGTACAAAACTCTGATAGTACCCTAACAATCTAAGGAAACTTTGAACCTTAGTAACAATATTTGTGGCTCCCATGAAATCACTACCTATACCTTCTCTGGATCCACTAATACATCAGACTCCGAGATGACATGTCCCAGAAAATGGAACTTGGTTTTCCCAAACTGGCACTTTGAGAGCTTCTTGAAATGTTAGTGCTCTCAGAGTGTGTCCATGACCATCCTAAAGTTTCTCATGGGATCCTCCTCAGATGAAAAATAATCTAAGATTTCACTGATGAAAAACAACAAAAACTGGTCTAAGTAAGGGTGAAAGATCTAGTTCACAACTCCCATGAACACTACTGGGGTGTTTGACCAAAAATGATGTATCACCAAGTACTCATAGTAACTGTAACAACTTATAATGGATTTCTTCATAATATCATCATCATATACTCACAAATGGTGATAGACTGATCTGAGGTCTATCTTCGTTAACTATCACACTCCTTTCAACTAATAAAATAGTTCATCGATCATCAGTAGTGGATATATATTCTTAATTGTCACCCAGTATAAGCACTAGAAATCTACACATAACCTCAAGATCCCGTATGCCTTCTTGGGATAGAAAACTAGGGATGCCCAGGGTGAAATATTCAGTCTCATGAAGCCATTCCACTATAAGTCTTCCAATTGTACCCTCATATCATGAAGCTCTGTAGAAGCCATATGATATACAATTGTAGATATCGGTGTTGTCACAGGGTGCATATAAATGTATAAATCCATATCTCTATGTGGTCGTAAACCTAGAACATCATTAAGAAATATGTCTTCGTACTCTTCCACCATTTTATGAAACTGATTACTCATATCATCCACTACATCGAGGATGAGGCTAGACAACTGATGAGTAATCGGATCACCCTCCTATGTGTGAGTCCATATTGCACTGCCTAGGTTTCCTTTTCACCCAAAAAAGAAGACCTAGTTCCATCACTGTGGACACATCACACTCCTATTAAAAAATAGCTAGTTTGGGCATGAACTATGGATAACAATTCCATACTCATAATTCCAACATAAGGCCTTGAAACTGCTATCATGAGATCCAAATCAAAACTCTGACCTTCAAGAGTTAGGTCACAGTATCAGAACCAATGTGTGATCATCGAGAACCCTTCATTACGAGTCTCTATAGATAAGGGTTGAGTCTATGGTTCAACCAGAATCTCTGAGTCTTGAAAAATATCTGTGGAAAGAAAATAAGGATAAGAATCTGTGTGTATAAAAACTAAAAATAAGGTGGAAAAGTCATAGACCATACCTCATATCACCCCTAGAGTCTTGGGGTCATAAGCCTCCATAGCATGCAGTCGGTCTTGTCCCTACCCACAAGTTCCTTGAGCTTGGCGTGGACCATCTAGTGGTCATGTTGGAAACATGTAAAAACATAGACCACCTCCTATTTCTCTCCCATCTCCCTACCAAATTTACCACCCTATGTATCACCATGACCCTGTCACTATATTTTTCTAGGTGTTCTATCAATTTTATCTCGATTTTATCTATGACAGGTCAGGCAATCTCATGATAGATGTCCTCGAGCACCTCATAAAAAACACCATCTATCCATTTGTTGATTAAATCCACCCTGAAAGCCCAAAACCACTAACCATGTATCCTTGGATCACCTCATGATATGCCTATACTACTTTAATCAATGTGACTATCATCACCTACCTGCTACTGAAGTCTTAACTACCAGCTTCCCACTGTTAGCTCCGACTACTAGTGTCTGCTCAGTCATAATAGTTTTCTATAACATGGATCTCTCAAGTACCCCATCATAGGTAAAAAATATAAGGGATACTAATGATTCCCTAATGTCCCAGCACAATCATTTCTCAATGTCCTGATCCCTAAAAACTGGTCTTGTACCGTGTCCAAAGAGTTGTGTGAAATATCAATAAACTTCAATGAATACTCCACCAAAGTCACACTGCCCTACTGTAGATAAAAAATATCTTATATGAATACCGATTACAATGTGGATGGATATAACTCCTCTCTGAAGAGATGCTTCAATTTTTTCTAGGAGAAAGATGTATAGTCATGTGACTGATTCAACAAGTTCCCCCATCGCCCCACATAACTATGAAGAATACTCACAGAAAGGACTACCATCTGGTCAGTAGACGTCCTCAAAATGTAGAAAACATGGGTGACTACCTCTAGCCAATCTCTAGTCATCTGGGGGTCTGGATCACCCTAAAAAAAGGGAGGTCACTGCCTCTGAAAGTCATGAGACACACTCATCTTGTGTGCATCCTCAACATGTAATAAGGGTAGTAGCTTCTACTCAATGGGTGGTGGTATAGCAAGTAATCCAACTCGATTGATATATATGGTACATTCCCTTGTACTGATGCCCCATCATAGGGAATATCATCCTCATGATCAAGTGGTGGAATCCTAGATGGATGTCTATGTGGAGTCATTCTGTAATAAAATACGATATACCACGATCAAAAGAGTATATCTATGGAGTTGACTGAAGAAGGACATGGATGACACAAATATTCCTATATGATCCATGTAGCATTTTTTCCTTAAAATTTGTGGTTTCGTGTAACAGGTCAAAAATAGGTAATTAGAGTATTTGTGTATGGATATGTCAGTTTCCACAACAACACTGGAGTCCATGGCCTAAAAGATGAACTCGAATAACTTATTACTATTGCACAAATCCAATCTCACAGACTCCCAATCCAAAAGTAGAACCAACCACCTCCATAATACCAATATTTCATGACCCATCCCATAGGGACCCATTCCATGACTACCCCAATCCCACCTCCAATAGGCTAAGGGCCGGTAACTAGCATTAAGTAGAAATATACCACAAATTAGAGCCATTATCCTGAAGTACCTAAACACACAAAAAACACACACACATCTCGTAGCTAAAAAATGATGAAATGTAAAACAACTGAAATGATGCATGAATATATCTAAGATCCTGAAACAATATTTGAAAATAAAAATATTGGAAAGTAAATAGAGAAAAAAATTCCCAGCACAATGAGTCTGTACACAAGTCAAAATAAAACTATAAAGAGTCTAACCTGCTCCAAGGGCGAGGACTACATCAAAGGTATGCTCCCAGAAGAAACCTCAGTCTTCCTAGCTCTAGATATGCTCAAACCACCCTTGGTCCTCTTAAGACACTATCAAAAGGGCCGACATCTTCACAAGATACGATACATGCGGGAAAATCCGGTGTAGGGGTGAGTATAAAAATACATAATACGACACACCGAAAACACTAAACACGAAGCCCCAAGTATAGTAAGATAAATAAAAGTTGTAACACTATAAGACAGATACATGAAGTAGAGGAAAACAATATATACTTAAGAGATAAACATGCTAAGAGGAGGTCTTATCCATCTGCCAGCCATATGATTTTTTGGAAGCACAATCATTCAAGGAGAACTCACTCCTCAAGCAATGATATCATTAAAAACACTAAAAAAATGTCTATCTCATTTGGGACCTACCCAATGTGAATGAGTTGGTCAATTAAGACAATTATAAATAGGGGGTATCATTCCTAGGACCACTAGGGGACACCATGAACCCAATATAGATCAACCCGATATGTAGGGGATCATATAAAAATGATTTCACAAACCCTATCGATGTGCCTCGCTTGATGGAGGATCAACGACCTAATCAAGGAGGTTATGTCAAGTACAAAAAATATACTTGGGGTGATAAGGGATCACACTCCAGTGTCACAGAAGGATAACATACACAATTTGACACTCATCCTATAGAGGGGATTACAATCCAGTGTTGTGGATGTAATGAGGCTCTTCACCCTAGAGGAAAGGACCAAGGGAACACACTCAACCTATACTGGTCCAAACTAAAAACCGACCATTTATCACAAAGATACCATCACAATGTTAGGGTCTCAACATAATATATGGATCATAGATTTGATGCTCTATTTAGGAACTATGGAAATTTTAAATTGGAGAGGTCATTGTGCCCATGAACTAAACACCGTGGTCGATCCACCTACCATGCCAACCAACTGACTGCAGTCGAAAGCCCATAGTATGACTGTGTGTTCCTTGGACAAATTAAAATTCAAGACACCATGGTTAATAGTCGACCGCTGTGGCCTCTCGTGTTGCACAAGCACTGCAACTATGATAGCTCAACTTGTCACGTGCCCCGCGGTCGACTGCCCGCATGGAAAACTGCACCAACTGAGCACCTCAGAGTCGACCTCCTATACAGTTGACCACACATGGATCATCCCTAGTTTAACCAAACCAGATATTTCTCACCTAACAAAAATTTGTCATGTTGGCTCAGTTCAGATCAGAACTGCTGGACCAACCCAAATCTGTCCCACTTGGCCCGACCCGCTCTGTGCCCAATGCCACCGCCGCATCTACTGCCGCTACCCCTGTATCCACTGCCACCCCCGCAACATCCGCCACCCCCTCCTCCAATGTTTCCCCTATGTCTGCCTCCACCCGCCGCATCCACCGCAACTACGTCTACTAGCATTGATCCTAGACTCCACATGCCACCACCTTTGCCGAATGCCACCGCCTTCTATGTTGCAAGCTATAAAACTTCCACTAATAACTAAAAATATAAATGATCATAGATTTGAGCTCTTTGGGTATTAAACTACAGTCATAAATCATTAATTATCAATTCACCACAAATCCCAGGGACCGATCGAGTTCAGAACCACCCTACAACGTGATGATGGGAACCACATAGTTCCAATGGTGATTAACATAAATAATAGAGGGATAAATGAACAAATCATGAAAGTGAGGATCAAAAATTGGTCGTTGTTTGTTTGTCCTTGATTCGTTGTCATAGATGGATAATTGAAGAAGGAATCTCAATGATCTAAAAAATAAATTAATCTATCAAATTTAAATCTACTAATGATACATGAATCAATTCTTATTCATTGACCCACATTCATCTAAGATTATGAAAATTATGAAAATCAATCGATAAAACATCCTACCTAGATTTTGGATCAACCATTGATGAAGAAAATTTGTGTTGTAATCGTCGATGAGATCCTCCAACTCTACTGGCGCGATGATCCATGATCTGATCCTCATCTATTATCACCTACCAGGAACTCTCTCCTTCAATGTTCCTCTATAAGTTCTAGGGTTATGTTTCTAACCCTATAATTTTTACATATGGGGCCTTTTATAAGATTAATTTTGTTCCATCAAAATAATTTTGTTATTAAATTTTATTATTCATTTTATGTCTACAACAACTTCCTAAAAAAAACCTCACCGACCATTGTTACGTCACTCCTATGTTAAATAAACTCTTATAAAATCAATAGTTCCATTGTATTTATGATCAATGTACCTATTTAATATTTATTTCATTTTTTCAGGAAAACTATGCATTTGTGCTATTAAAAATTTTATGATTTTTCAAATATTTGTTCTGGGAACACTGGGCCTCAAAATCACCCATTGTCTTAGTTCCTGGTCTCGAAAATAATCCATATAATATCTAAAAAAATATATGTAATGGGTTGTAATTTTTTAATTATTCATCTTTATTTCTTCAAGTTTCAATATTATTTAATTTATCTTATGGTTTCAATAAAGTACTTTCACCGAATGAGTTATATTATACTGAAAAACTTACTCTCTAGTGTAAAGAATGGTTATTGGTGCTTCCTCATATGAAAAGTTAGGTTCTAACTCTATTTCCAGGGTTGAGTACATGCATTGGGTCTTATATGTGATACTTAAAAAAACATGGAATATGTTGTGAAATTTAGAGAGGTTAGGTGGAATAGAAAGAGAGTAGGCCACAAATCCAGTTTTCAGCAAATGTTAAAAAGGACCGATATACCAATTACATATTTTCACCTTTATAAAAATCCTTAAAAATCCCTTCCATGGAAATAAATTTAAGAAAATACGATATTCCACTAAAAATTATAATTTTTTTGTCTTATTATCTTCATATATATTCTCTATATATTGATATTTTTTAATATTATTCTAAATAAATATCAATATTTATTTTGTATACTCAATAAGTTATAGGACTAGTATATTTCTCTCTCCATACTCATCCCAACAAGTTATAGTATGAAATATATTTTAATAAAATGATTCAAACTACCCATCAGTTTAAGGATGATAGGCAATGCTCAAATGTATCTCAGTGTTGAGATAATCCTGAACACTCCAAAATTTTAATATGAACCAAGGATCATTATTCAGTAAAATTCATAGGGGTGTACCTTGAAGTGTCTCTACTTTATAAATATATAGTTATTCAATATTTTCAATGGGTATATCCTCTATTATTGTTGTAAAATATGATGAATTGGGAGGACAATACACAATGAACCAATTATAATTATTAATATAAAAGTCTTTAAAAGTTTAGAAAAATATTCTATTTTAATATTGTTCTAATTTCACATTGGTATAGCTATAGGTTTTATGACTCCTTTAAGAATTTTTTATTTCATCCATTTCCGTCCAGAATACTATGAATATATACATATATTCTAAAATTTCCCACTTCACACCATTAGACCAGAAATTTTCCCTATAATCCTTATAATTATTTTTTCTACTAGGGTGTATAGAGAAAAATGGGTTATGTTATTCATATATTAATTATATGTTTATCTTATGTATGAATGAAACACACAGTCTCATTCCAAACATTAACACACTATCATAACATATGAATTCTTACGATCTCTCATCATTTATTTCTTTGATCCTCCTTTATAAACCCTTATCTTTATAATCATACTTATTTATATTCTCCAATAATGATGGTTTGTAAATTTATGAGAAAAGGAATTATGTTTCCCCTAACCTAAAAATTATTATTTCCAACCTTACAATGTCCTTGAATATAGGATCCTCATTTACCCTCATAATGGTAATAACTCCATGGTCCTCCCACTCAATACATATGCTACCTTGTTTTCCTTCTCAGGGTGATTGTGTATCGATCATTTATAGTACTTGAGTAGTTCAAACCATCCCATTTTAATCATATTGAGATATTTCTATGAGATTATATACTTAAATTTGTTTGGGTCTGTATATATATCACTTCTCTCACTATAGAGTTAATTCCTCCATATTTTCAATGTAATGATTATAGGTTCTAACTCAAGATCAGGGGTTGGATAGTTCCATTTATGGATCTTCAATTTAATTTATATATAATCAAATACTCCATCATATTTCATAATGACATAGTACAATATATTCTTTTATTCATCACTACATATCCCAAATTCTGCCTTTAATAATATTAGAGTCAACACTAGTGCATTAACCAATATCCTCATTATATGTTCAAATATTTCCTCAAATTTAATTGACCTTGGGAATTTGAAGCATTTACATGTCATCTTGATTTATAGTTTGTCCAATCAAGAAACATTTTAAAAAAAATCATTAATAATAACCTGGTATAACAAGGATCCCATGTATATCTAATATAATCCTTGGTCTGGGTCATTCCTTTTCTAGATTTTACTTTTAATGATAAATATACATTCTATATATGAAGATAATATGGGTAGTTAAAGAGGAATATTAGAACTAAACTTTACACTTTCTGAATTTACCATATAATTATTTGTATATGAGAGTCTCTAGAATGATTTTGAAATGTTTTTTTATTATCCGTACAACCTTTAGTGTGTATCAAGATATCATTAATAAATACTACCATGAAAATTTCAAGATAATACTTGAATAATCTTTTTATCTGATATATAAACACATTGGGTGAATTTTTTAATCCAAGGGTAATTACTATAAACTCACAATGTTCATACCTTATTCAAAATGTCACCTTTTGTATATCATACTTCTTTAACTGTAATTAATGATAACCAGAACAAATTTTGATCTTTGAAAAATATTTATCTCCATGATTTTTATTAAATAATTCATCAACATGTGTAATATGATACTAATTATTTATAGTTTTGGATTTTATCTCCCTATAATTGATGAACAAGCTCATAAATCGATCATTTTTTTAACAAAAAGAACAAGGCCTCCTAAATTTGAAACACTGGGTCAAATGAGTTACTTTTAAGAAAACCTATAGTTGTTTCTTAATCTGCACTAAATCTAATGGGTATTTTCTATAGGGATTCTTATATATTGGTTTTATATTTTTCAAGCATTTAGTTAAAAACATTACTTCAAACTCAAGTGGATGACTAAGCAATTTTTCATGAAATAAATCAATGTATTCCTACACAATAGGTACATACTACATTCTTATCTCATTTTCCCATCCATAGTTTGTGTGTAATTTTCATCACCAAGAATTTAATTAAGGTGATATACTATAATTGGTTCTATATATGACTAATATAATGAATTATCCCCAATTATTATATCAAAGTCAACCATAGGGATGATAATAATGTTTTCATGTAAGGTATGACGATCCATCTTAGTTGGTACTACATGATATATCCTGAAGTATATAATTTTCAATTATTGTCTTTATTAACAAATCATTTCTCCAGGTGATAGGAGATGTTTTAATATTCATAGAAAATAATAAATATAAAAAATTGAGTGAAGATATAGAGTGAAATAAATCATTATTTACCATTGATTTTATGAACAATATACTAGTTATCACATCCTTATGAACATAAACATTAGTTGTAGTAATTGTATAAGCTTGGTTATTTTCCCATAGCCCTCTTTTAAAGTTGATTACCTTGAAATTTGAAGGAATGATTTGAATAAATCCCCATCTATTGAAATTTTAATAATTAGATATTAGTAGATTCTTTCTTTACCTTTCATTCATTAGACTAATAGAACTTTTCTCCACACTTTAACAACCTCCCACTTTCTTTATTCAAGTAATAGGGAGTTTACTTCCATAATTATGAAATTTTAGAAGTTCTACCCATACCTTCTTCTTCTTCAAAAAATTTATTTTTTCCATTGTTCTCATATTTACTCTTCTAATAATGATTTAATTTGAAGATAAGAGTCATGGATAATTATTTCACTTTTTAATGGAACTTGATACAATGTCATCAGATGGTAAAAAATTTTGAGATACTGGTTCCCTTTAGAGGCTCTATATAATCCATTTAATTTTTTTTTAATCTTACATTATATATTACATATTTATTTCAAAAAAATTCATTAATAATATTAGTAAATTATCCCCACACTTAGAAACACTCTCATATTCCTTCTACTATAGTTTAATAAATTTATTTTCCATATTAACTTGTTGCTCTTGAGGATAGTATTTATCAAAGAATATCACTTTCAAAATTTTATATTATATTCTCTCTATATCCTTTTCATCCATAGTATTTTTAAAAAAATGATATCCATTGATCATAATATCCCCTTAAATGATAAACTTCAATGATAAATTCCTCCCTTTGACTATTTCAATATGTTCTTTAGGGACTTGAGCCATTGTTCAGATACCAATGTACTAGTTTTCCCATTGAATGATATAGGTTTTTTTCATATAAAGTGGTAAAAAAATTTTGAAATTTTTTTGGGATTATAAATTTTCTCCACAGGTGTAACGTTATTGGAAATAACCCAAGTCAATTTCCTTAACATAGCCATAATGTTCTCATCGCTAACACCAACCATGCTGACATTCTCTAAAAGGAAACCCCTACATTAATTATTTATGTTGATATATTTTCTATTTATTTTTATATGAACCATCTCTAAAAAATGTAATATACTTAATTAGTTCATGAATAACACAATGAATTTTAATTTATTGTATATATTCTTGAATCTAGTAAAAAAGTTAATAGAAATTGAAAATTTGTGCAACAACCAATCTTAGAATCAAAAGAATATTGTCTTTGGGATTATTTTAAAATAATAACATTATTTTCAAATAATTATTTTTTTTAAAATATCATATCCAAATAATATCATCATGCATTTTCAAACAAGGTATACAATTATGACCACTTTTTGTGCACCGTGTGAAGATCATGTTAATACCGAAAAAATATTTTTCAGATTTTTTACCCTTAGGTGAACCTGTTCTAGAGCATATATTTTGTTTCTTGTATCTAGATAGAGATTATATTTCTAAGAAAACTCACACATTTTACTTTAGAAAAATGTTGGATGCTTTCTTATACTTATACATATACTTAGAGTCTGTCGGATGGTTATGTTCTCTAATATATGTTATTCTAAATCTAGTTTCCAATTTTTTTTATTAAACATACATTGATACTAACTATAACAAACATAAATCAAGTAACCCAGAGCCAATAGTTTATTTATAATATTTGTACTAGATATAAAGAATCACATTACAGATGATCACTAATAAGACTAATTGTTATATATATATTTTCTATCACTTTTCCATTATTTTTAATTCATATACTAGATAATTCATGTGGTCGATGCCCAATTTTTCAAGAAATAGAGCATCACATGATTCCATGGAATAAAGGTAGAAAAGCTAAAAAAATGATCAAGTACACATCGTGATGGCCAAGTACACGTCATGTACTTGATGATCATAGACTTCATCAAGTCGTGAAGCTTATGTCGTGACCAACAATGATGAATGGAGGAATTTTCAGTTCATGTCATGACTCTCTACTATAAATCATGACACCAATCAAACCAAACACTAATAAAGCCATGAGGATTCAATGTGAAAATCCAGTTGGCCAAGGGGTACACATAATGAACCACCAATAAATGATGTGACCATGGTTAAAAATCATTAATCAATGGAAGATTTTCATGCCACACTTGAGATCCTCATTGAAATAATGCGAATTGTGGGTTCATGATGTGACGATCAAGTACATGTTGTGACCATTTCTGCCTATATAAGGAGAAGTTCAGTTGTACATTAGATGACATGTTGGGATCTTCTCTCTCCCTATTTTTAGACTCACTTTGGAATTCTCATATCTTTTCCCTCTCTAAACACTTTAGTGTTTGTAATTTATTTACATTTTCAATCAATGTGTCGTGGATTCACTTTTCTTCAAAAAATTCAATTCCCGTGTTGTTTCAATTCAATTTCCTTACATTAAATTATGATTTATTTAATTTATTCTTGCATGTTCATTTCATATCATTACATGTTAAATTCCATTAGCATCGTTATCATGATTTCTTCTATCCCTTTTATTTCTTAAATCAACAACATTAGTATCTAAATGCATCAGGGTAGGTATCAATATTTGATGTATCTAGATGCTTAATTAAAACTCTAGTTCTAAACTTGAAAAAACTAAACGAATTAGTAATTTTTAATTAAACCAATAATCAAAACCCATTTGTGCTAATGTACCATGACCATCAAACCTTCACGCAAACGACCCTATCTTAATTGAAGTAAACTATGACTATGACTATTATCATTTGGAACTTTATTCAATAGAAGCTAAAAATAATGAATATACGAATGTAGATAGCCTCCTGACCATGTAATAGTTACATCCTAGGTAAAACTAGAACCCTGGACTATGGTTGACTAGAGACTTCCGCTATAATGACCCATACTTTACATACATGGTTATTACTTCAGAATTGAAGAATACTTATTACAACATATAAAAAACCATGATAGGACCGTATAGGTATAGTGTCTTTAGAAACTGGGAAACATAAACAACTGGTTCATAAATCATCTACACTGTCTCCCATTTATTTCATCATATCTAGAGTCTCTTTTGGCATATCATAATTAATTCCCTTCTTCCTGACCTGGTTAAAATAAAACATACAAAAGGGTGAGCTCAAATGCTTAGTAAGGGTAAACAGAAGAAATTTCCATCCAATCATATTCATAAGAATATAACATTTTGAAAATATTAACCTGAAAAAGAGATCATAATATCAAAACATGGGATAAATCATATTAGTGAAATGTAATCCCAATAATCATAATTTAATATATGAAACTTTGTGGAATACACACATAATCATAGAAAATAATTTCATATTATTCAAGGCTAATTTCCAAGACCATCATAGTAGAAAAAGTCCATTGTTGAACCAAGTTCACTCCTCGTTCCAGTCCTGTATCACTGAACCGGATTCACTTGCTGTTACATCCATGTATATCTCATGAGATATAAATATTTACCCAATGCATTGGAGGGAGATATAGGTCCTACCCATCTCATAATGAAACCATTCTTATGTGTGCCAGAAAATCATAAATCTTAGCATAACCCATGTAATAAAAATGGGATTCTTAAACATCATGCCATCATAACATAATCCATATAATATAAAAGGACATCATAAAATTAATTCCATAATAACATAATAAAATCAATGTAAAAATAGGGATAGAAATATAACTCTATATTATCTTATATGGAAAATAATTTTGATAAAACACTTGAACTCCATTCTTGAGGAAAATATCCTTTCTACTTTAGAAACAATTTTCCTTTCGTAACATGTCATACAATTTTGAACTAAAAGAAGTTTATTAAAAATAAACTTTAAAAATTGTAAAGGAAGATTCACGGAAATAACATTATATGAAATCCTAAAAATCTATTCATGTTGTATATGTTAAAAAAAATTCTTCTCGTACTTTGGCCGGAAAAGTCAAAAAGTACCTCATACTAAAAATGACAAAAGATTCCTTTCATATCTTTTACTAAAAACTCACCAATGGGTAAAATTGTATTTAAAAAATTTTAGTAGGATAGGAATAATATTACATATTGAGGAATCATGGATGTGGATGAAAAATATTCCCTAGTAAATTCTGAAGTATAAACAATCTCGGATAAAAATGAGATTGCGAGATTTTCCCTTACCTTAGGTCTGATTTGCTTCGTACGTATCCGAACCTCCTAAATAATGATTTAAATAATGTAATTGACTTTTTAAAGAATCATATTCATTGTTATGATATCATATATGGTCATATTCTCATCTTCTTATTAGTAATATTTCATTGCAACTTGTTATTTGGGTGTTCATTGCATTATGTTCTTATGCATGTTTTGTCTAATAAATTCTTCTTCTTCGTTTTAGGTTATAGATACCTAATTTCAAGAATGTTATCAGTATAATATATATCATATTTATTCATTCAATTCATTTATATAATAATTATTCAATTAAGATCATGTAGAACGAGTCGGATCACATCATGGAGACGGTAGGTCGTACGTACGCACAAGCGATGATATCGTTCCCATGATCGTGGAATTGTATTTAAGTGTATGTATACTATTTAATAATCAATATAATTTTAAAATAATGATATATAGTTATTATTTACACCATTATACCCATCCATGTAAGGTGGTGGTGGAAAAAACATTACCCCACGGTGTGGAGACGGTATTCCGTATGTACGCACGTGCTATGATTTCGTTTTCCGTAGGATGGATAGTAGGTGAAATAGGGTTGTTTCATATTTATAATAAAAAATAAGTATATGAGTGATACTGATGTTGTTACTTCATAATGAATCAACTAAATAAGAGGAAGTATAAGAAGAAATAAATTTGAAAGAATCGGTAATGGATATTACCTCTTCTTCGACACACCTCTTTGAAACCTCCTCTTAGGGCTCTAAAATTGTTCTTTTAAGAAGACAAGGACCTATAGTAAGTTTCTAGGGGTGTTTAAAAGAGAAATGTTCAGGGGTTGGCCGAGATTTAAGGCACAAAATTGTGTGTGGAGGAGAGGGAGGATGTGCCCTTTTATAAGGGAGGAGAGGGGAACCTTAGGAAAAGCTTAAAATATTATTTTATAATAACGTAATACTCAGTTTTTAATAGCTCCAAATTGATTTATTTAGAATATATGGTGGGGATGGGTCAAAATACCCTCAACCAATTGGTTTTAGAAAAGTTTAGTTTACTATTTTAACCTTATCATTTAGATTTAACTCTAAGTTAAATAATTAAACTTTTACCGTGTCTTCTTGTTTTCTTAAACTATATGGTTAATAAAATTACTATAACAAGTCAAGAAAACCCCAAGTGCTTCATTATTAATATATATAACCTTATATAAGTCATGTTACCGAACCATAGATTTTTAGGAATAAAATAACAATTAATAATATAATATTTGTTTTAAAAACAATTTTATGTCAATTTTGATTTTATTTGGTAATTGATTTTTGGGAAAATCATAATAGATTTATTAGTTCAATAAAAGTTAATTAAATCAATAATAACATGTTATATTAACCTAGAAAATTAGTGTAATTTATAAAAAGTCTCAAATTACATTTATTTCGGTATTTATAACATCAATTATGTTAATATTTCATTAATAAGGTAATTAGTGCATCATCATTGTGTCATAAATAAATAAAATTATTTAATGTCTAAAAATAATAAATAAAATACCATTATTTAGGAAATATTTTTATATTTTTAATGAATATTTATAGACAAATTTATCTGATGTATAACCCTATATTAAAAATATTTTTGTTATTAAACTTTGATTTTGACTCTTTTAACTCTTCTTTAAATAATAATAAGTGTCCCAATATTATCCAAGTAGACCTAAATCGTCATATATTATTCCTAAGGATGTTTTTGGTTGAATTAAACTTCTCCAATAGAATGAGGACATGTGTTAGGGTAATAATAATATCATTTTTACCCTTAATTACCCTATTTACTTTTAACCATGGTAAATAAATGTAAAAAGTTACTATTCACCAAAAATTATTTTCATCTTATTGAACCACATTTTACTCCTTGATATTAACTGTGTCTCTCTGATTTTCGAAATTCAACTCACATAAGCGGTAAAATTATGTTTTATGTACAATTGTAAATGCTTCTAGGAGGTGGGTAAAAGACGGTAAAAAGTTCAATAAAATTTTTATGTATCTATATTATTATAAACTTCTCCAATTAATTGCATTCATCCTATATAGGTATTATGCATCTCTTTTGATATAAAATAAATTTAAATAAAAAATTGATTATTAAAATAAAAAGTCAGTTTTAACCAATAACTCAGTGTTTTCACTATTCATCAAAAATTGAAAATTTTCAGAAAAATACCAAAACTTCACCCTAGGATAATTTCGATATTCCGAATCCAAAAACGAATTCCATTTTGAATGATAAAATTTATAAAATTTGAAAAAGTGGTTATTACTATTCATAACGGCTAGTTTAGTGAAACTCGATATTACTATTCATAACATGTTGTTGTTTAGCAAAACTCGGTATTGCGTACAATACAAGCTATCGAGGAAGGTTTCTCTTGCGTGTAACGCAAGAGAAGACAATGTTGTGTGTAGTGAAAGATTATTTTGGTGATAAAAACAAAATATTTCTCATAAAATCTTGGGTGTTACATTCTACCCCACTTAATATGAATTTCACCCTCGAAATTTGTCACTTTGTAACCAACAGATGAGGATACCTCTCCCTCATCATATCCTCAAGTTCCCATATAGCTTCTTCTAATTGGTGGTTCCTCCATAAAACTTTCACCAAGACAGTGGTCTTATTCCATAGTACTTTTTTTCTCTAATCCAGAATCTCTATCGGCTGTTCTTCATAAGAAAAATCTTGCTTCAGTGGTACAACTTCTGAACTTAGTACATGTGAAGGATCGGGTATGTACTTTCTCAGAAGAGATACATGGAACACATCGTGAACTTGAGAGAGATTCGGTGGAAGTGCCAATCGGTAAGCTACCTTCGCAACACGATCCATTATTTGGAAAGGACCAATATAGTTAGGTCTCAACTTTCCCTTCTTTCCAAATCTCATTACTCTCTTCCAAGGACATGTTCATATGAAAACATTATCACCCACTTAAAACTCTAGGTCTTTTCTTTGGTTTTCGGCATAACTTTTTTGACGAATATGAGATGCTCTTATGTGTTGTCGAATAGATCTTACATTTTTTTCCATCTCATCAACAAGATCAGGTCCTAATAGCTTTCTTTCCCCAACCTCATCCCAGCATGTTGGTGTGCTACATTTCTTTCCATAGAGAGCTTCATAAGCAGCCATATGAATACTGGGGTGAAAGCTATTATTATAAGAAAATTACACCGAAGGTAGGTTTTGATCCCAACCTCATTTGAAATCCATAGAGCAAACTCTTAACATGTCTTTTAGAGTTTGAATTGTTCTCTCAGACTGACCATCAGTATGAGGATGACAAGCAGTGCTGAAACTCATCTCTGTATCTAAATTATGCTAAAGACTTCTCTAGAACTTCTAGGTAAAACTCAGATCCCGATCATATATAATGGAAAGTGGCACTCCATAAAATCTTACCACTTCCTTTACTTATATCCTGGCAAGATGATCTAGAGATAAATATTCTCTAATAGAAATGAAGTGTGCCGACTTTGTAAGACGATCAACTATGACCCAGATAGCATTATTGCCTTTGGTTGTTTTAGGAAGTCTGGTGATAAAGTCTATAGTGATGTTTTATCATTTCAATTCTTGTATGGGTAATGGTTGTAACATCCCCTTAGACTTATGTCTCTAAAAATTAACTTTCAGAAAAAACCATGCTTTGAGAGACATATTCAGAAACATCTCTTTTCATGCCATCCCACCAGAAGTACTATTTCAGGTCCCTATAAATTATCGGGCTTCTAGGATGAATATAGAATGAATAACATTGAGCTTCATCCAGCATCTCTTTCTTTAATTCTGGGATGGGAGGAACACAAACCCGATTACTAAACCTTATTATCTCGTCACAATCAATGTTGAATTCACAAACATTTCTCACCGTGTTTTGTAACTATACATATACTTTTTGTGACTCTTCAATCTTCACATGTATAGACGGTTGAACATTCATTTGAGAAAGATAAGATTTTTCCCCTTCCATTATAATTCCAAGATCCATCCTTTGTAAACCCATAAATATTGGATCTTTTTTTATCATCATCATGGATAAGCTAGCATGGTCTTGTCGATTTAATGCATCATCCACCTTGTTTTCTTTCTCAAGGTGTAAATGAATTGAGCAGTCATAATCCTTAATCAGCTCCAACCATCTTCTTTAGTGCATATTCAGCTACTTTTGTGTGAAAATATACTTTAAAATTTTATGATCAGTATAAATTCCACACCTTTCACCATAAATATAATGCCTCCATATTTTTAATACAAAGATTACCGCGGCTAAATCCAAATCATGAGTTGGGTAATTTTGCTCATGTATTTTCAATTGTTGTGAGGCATAAGCTATCACCATATCATTTTTATGAGACCACACCCCAATCCCTTCTTGGATACATCATTGTAGATCACAAACCTTTCTCCACTACAAGGTAGTGTGAGCACATGTGCACTAGATAACCTTCTTTTTAACTCTTTGAAATTCTCTTCACACTCCTCCGTCCAAATTAAAATAACTCCTTTTCAAGTCAACCTAGTCAGTGGATTAGATAATTGTGAAATTTTTTTCTCAAAATGTCGATAATATCCATCCAAACCAAGAAAACATCATATCTCAGTTACTGTTGTTGGTCTTGACCATCTTTCGATAACCTCTGTTTTTGTTGGATCCACATATATCCCCTCTTTTGAGATTATGTGGCCCAAAAATGAATCTTTTTGAAGCAAAAATTCACACTTGGTAAATTTGGCATAAAAATTCTCCTTTATTAGGGTCTTTAATACAATTATCAAGTGATATTCATGTTCTTCCTTTATCTTTTAATAGTAAAGAATATTGTCTATAAAGACTACCAAAAACTGATCAAGATAGTTTCTAAATACTCTATTCACTAGATCCATGAAGATAGCAAGGGTATTAGTAAGACCAAATGTAATCACTATAAATTCATAGTGTCCATACCTTGTACAGAAAGACATCTTCGATATATCTTTATTTTTGACCCTTAATTGATGATACCCTGAACGAAGATCAATCTTGGAAAAGTATTGAGCTCCGTGTAGTTGCTAAAATAAGTCATCAATGCGTGGGAGATGATATTTTTTCTTGAAAGTGATCTTGTTAAGTTATATATAATCAATGAAAAGTCTCATTGATCCACATTTCTTTTTAATAAAGAGAATATGTGCTCCCCAAGGTGATGCACTATGGATTATTATTCCTTTATCAAGATTCTCTTGGAGTTGCTTCTTCAATTCCTGCAACTCAATTGGGGTCATTCTATATGGTGTCATTTAAATAGGCATAGCAACTGGTATGAGTTCTATTGAAAAATCAACTTCACGATTTGGTGGAAGACCTGTCAATTCATCCAGAAAGACATCATCAAACTCTTGTATAATTGGAATATTCTTAATCGTGAGTTTATCTCCAACCATTTGAGATAAATAACCTTCATTTATTGGAATCAAGACCCATAAGATGGAAGAAATTTCCACTGGAAGGTTATATTCATCCTTGCATCGATAGATGATAGTAGATTGATCATGAATATTAAATGTCATTTCCCTTCTTTTGGAAATTGATATGAGCTCCTTATAAAAAAATCCCATCCATTCCAAGAATCACATCAAATTCCACTATCAGAAGGATCAAAATATTTGTAGGAAGAAGTTTTCCACAATCTTCAATCGAAGAAAAATTGTAAAAATTTGATGCGACTGTTGTGCCATTAGGGGTTGTCACAGCTAACTCAATATCTAACTGCTGAGGTAATATGGAAATACCCTTAGAAAATTCTTTAGAAATAAAAGAGTGGGTGGATCCAAAATCAATTAAAACATTTGCTACTTTAGAGTGGATGGAAAGTGTACCTTTCAACAATTCTTTATCATACTCCACATCACCGATAGAAATTGCATGTAACTTTCCATTGTCTTTGGCCTTAAAAGTTTGTTGACATCGATCATCATAAACAACCCTTGGATTAGGGAACTGATTGGAATAATGCCCCACTTCCTTGCACTTGAAACATTTAAGTGTAGGAGGTTAATTATGCGTATCCCTTTCTTTGTTCGCGTCATATACATCTTCTTCCCATTATTTCGACATTCAACTGCCCGATAACCTTCTTTTCCACACTTAAAAAATTTACTTGTCCCTTTATGAAAATCCCCTCCATGTTTCTTTCCACACTTTGAGCATAAGGGAAAACTCATCTTCTTTTCAGAGTGGTCTTTAGATTTTCCTTTGAATTCCATTTTCCTCTTCTTATCAAACCCATATGATTGATGGGTTACTCCAATCTCCATCTCTACCTTGAGAGCACATCAAACAATTTCCTCATTTCTATTGAAGTCCCTTATGGATAATGCCCTTTGAAGACTTTATTTTAAGACACTAAAGAATTGATCGATTTTACTCTCAGGTTGGATAATAATTCCGGAAGCGTACCTTGAATGTCTTATAAAATTTGCTTCATAGGTACCAGTAGATTCACTATCCTTTTGCTTCAGTTCATGAAACTCCTTCTCTATCTTTATAAGAGTGAAGTACTTATTGAAAAATAAGTTCTTGAACTCATCCCATTCCATGGACTCAATTTCATCCCTTTGCTTTGTATTATTAATAAGATTCCACCATTGATCAGCTTCACTTTCCAAACTATATACTGTTAAGATAACTTTATCATGTTCATAACATTGTAGAACTGAAAATATCTTTTCAGTGGTACTGATCCTTATTTTATCCACTAATGGATTAGAAGACCCGTTGAATGAAGGTGGATGCTGCCTCATGAATGATTAAGCTGAATGTTTCTCCTTCCTTTGCACGTTTGGAAGTCCAGCATGATTCATATCTTGAGAAATTTGTGTGAGAATGGCTACAAGATTTTTCATTCTAGCTCCCATAACGTTTGGTTTCTTAGGGGGACAATCATTGCATTGCCCGTCGCATTCAGCATTAACACGGTTCCTTCGGGTTCCAGCCATTGACTAAAACCAAGAAGCATAGTGTGAGAAACACTAATCATAATAGTAAAACCACATAATCAAGAATAAAATTTCACACTTTAGGTCTTATCATAGGTTGTTTATGTCCATTTCTAAAACACTAATATTGTGTTCTATGTTTAGACATATCCTTAGAGTTCTTACTAAGGATTTCATATCCTAGTTTCCAAAGGTTGACTATACCTTTCCTATGATACAAACTATAACGACCCATAATTTATATAAATGGTTATTAATTTAGAATTGAAGCATACTTATTACAACATATACCAAAACCATGATAGGACCGTATAGGTATAGTGTCTTTAGAAACTGGGAAACATAAAAAACTTGTTCATAAATCATCTACATTGTCTCCCATTTATTTCATCATATCTATGGTCCCTTTTGGCATATCCTACTTAATACCCTTCTTCCTGGCCAGGGGAAAAGAAAACATAAAAAAGGGTGAGCTCAAATGCTTAGTAAGGGTAAACAAAATAAATATCAATCATATCATATTCATAAGAACATAACATTTTAAAAATATTAACCTGCAAAAGAGATCATAATATCATAACATGGGATAAATCATAGTAGTGAAATATAATCCCAAAAATCATAACATAAAACATAAAACTTTGTGGAATACACACATAATCATAGAAAATTATTTCATATTAGTCAAGGCTAATTTCCAAGACCATCATAGCGGACAAACTCCATTAATGAACCGAGTTCACTCCTCGTTCCAGTCCTGTATCACTGAACCAGATTAACTTAACATTCCATCCATGTCTATCTCATGATATATAAATCTTTACCCAATTCATTGGAGGGAGATATAGGTCCCATCCATTTTATAATGAAACCATTCTTATATGTTCCCCAAAATCATAAATCATAGCATAACCCATGTAATAAAAATGGGATTCTTAAACATCATGCCATCATAACATAATCCATATAAGATAAAAGGACATCATAAAATTAATTCCATAATAACATAATAAAATCAATGAAAAAATAGGGATAGAAATAGAACCCTATATTATCTTAGATGGAAAATAATTTTGATAAAACACTTGAACTCCATTATTGAGGAAAATATACTTTTTACTTCAAAAACATATTTCCTTTCTTAACATGTCATACAATTTTAAACTAAAAGAAGATGATTACAAATAAACTTGAAAACTTTTAAAGAAAGCTTCATGGAAATAATTTTCTATAAAATCATAAAAATCCATTCATGCCGTATAAGTTAAAAAAACAGTCTTCTCATACTTTGGCTGGAAAATTCAAAAAGTACCTCGTACTAAAAACGAAAAAAGATTCTTTTCATATATTTTACTAAAAAATCACCAATGGGTAAAATTCGATTTAAATACTTGTATTAGAATAGAAGGAATATTACATATTGAGGAAACATGGTTGTGGATGATAAATATTCCCTAGTAAATTCTAAAGTATAAACAATCTTGGATAAAAATGAGATTGTGATATTTTCCCTTACCTGAGGTCTGATTTTCATCGTATGTATCTAAATCTCCTATATAATGATTTAAATAATGACATTGACTTATTACAGAATCATATTCATTTTTATGATATCATATATGGTCATATTCTTATCTTTTTATTAGTAATATTTCATTGCTACTTGTTATTCGGGTGTTCATTGCTTTATGTTCTTATGCATGTTTTGTCGAATAAATTCTTATTCTTCTTTTTAGGTTATATATACCTCATTTACATAATAGTATTACTGTAATATATATCATATTTATTAATTCAATTCATTTATATTATCATTATTCAATGAAGATCATGTAGAACGAGTCGCATCACATCGTGGAGACGGTAGGCCGTACGTACGCATGAACGATGATATCGTTCCCATGATCGTGGAATTGTATTGAAGAATATGTATACTATTTTAGAATCAATATATCTTTACAATAATAATATATAGTTATTATTTACACCATTATACCCATCCAAGTAAGGTGGTGGTGGAAAACAGATTACACCACGGCGTGGGGACGATATTCCGTACGTACGAACACGCGGTGATTTCATTTTCTGTTGATTAGATAGAAAGTGAATTAGGTTTGTTTCATAAGTATAATAAAAAATCAGTATATGAGTGATACTGATGTTATTATTTCATAATGAAACAACTAAATAAGAGGATGTAGAAGAAGAAATAAATTTGAAAGAATCAGTAATGGATATTCGCTAATCTTCGATAGGCCTCTTTGAAACCTCCTCTTAGGGCACTAAAATTGGTATTGGAAGAAGACCAAGACCTCTAGAATGTTTCTAGGGGTGTTGATAAAGAAAAATGGGAAGGGTTTTGTCGAGATTTATGGCTCAACATTGTTTGAGGAGGAGAGGGAGGAGGTTCCCTTTTATAAGGGAGGAGAGGGGCACCTTAAGAAAATCTTAAAATATTATTTTATAATAAAGTAATATTCGATTTTTAATACCTCCAAATTGATTTATTTAGAAGATAAGGTGGGGATGGGTAGAAATCATCTCTACCAATAGGTTTTAGACATGTTTTGGTTACTATTTTAACCATATCATTTAGATTTAACTCTAAGTTAAATAATTTAACTTTTACCGTGTCTTCTTGTTTTCTTACACTATATGGTTAATAAACTTATAATAACAAGTCAAAAGAACCCCAAGTGGTTCATTATTAATATATATAACCTTATCTAATTCATTTGGACGAACCATATATTTTTAAGAATAAAATAACAGTTAATAATATAATATTTGTTTTAAAAACTATTTAATGTCAATTTTGATACTATTTGGTAATTGTTTTTTGTGAAAATCATAACAGCATGATTAGTTCGAAAAAAGTTAATTAAATCAATAATAAAATGTCATATTAAACTCAAAATTAGTGTAATTTATAAAAAGTCTCAAATTACATTTATTTGGGTATTTATGACATCAATTATGTTAATATTTCATTAATAAGGTAATCACTACATCATCATTATGTCATAAATAAGTAAAATTATTTAATGTCTAAAAATTATAAATAAAATACCATTATGTAGGAAATATTTTTTTCTTTCTAATGAATATTTATAGTCGAATATATCTTTTTTATAACCTTATATTAAAAGTGTTTTATTTATTAAACTTTGATTTTAACTCTTTTAACTCTTCTTTAAATAATAAGAACTGTCCTAATCTAATCCAGGTGGACCTAAATGCTCATATTTTATTCCTAAGGTTGTTTTTGGTCGAATTAAACTTATCCAATTGAATTATGACATGTGTTAGGGTAATAATAATATCATTTTTACCCTTACTTACCCTATTTACTTTTAACCGTGGTAAATAAAAGTAAAAAGTTACTATTCAGCAAAAAATTTCTCTTATTGAACCACATTTTACTCCTTGATATTAACCGAGTGACTTGGATTTTTGTAATTCAACTCCATAGAAGCAGTAAAATTATGTTTCATGTACAGTTGAAAATGATCCTAGGAGGTTGGTAAAAGACGGTAAAAAGTTCAATAAAATTTTTATGTATCAATATTATTATAAAATTACTCCAATGAATTACACTGATCTTATATAGGTATTATGTATCTATTTAGACCTAAAATAAATTTAAATAAAAAATTATTATTTAAATAAAAAAGTTGGTTTTATCCAATAACACATTGTTTTCACTATTAATCAAAAATTGAATGTTTTCAGAAAAATACTGAAAATTCACCCTATGAAAATTTCGATATTCCGAATCCAAAAATGAAGTCCATTTTAAATGATAAAATTTATAAAATTTCAAAAAGTGGATATGACTATTCATAACGGCTAGTTTATAACATATCATTGTTTAGCTAAACTCGGTATTGCGTACAACACAAGCTATCGAGGAAGTTTTCTCTTGCGTGTAACGTAAGACAAGACAATGTTGTGTGTACTGAATGATTCCTTTGGTGATAAATACAAAATATTTCTCATAAAATATTGGGTGTTACAACCGATTACTTTGCAGACTAGGAACTTAGGACCTTGCCAATATTAGAACTAGGATCATCCTTATCTAGATACTCAGACTTGATCTCGACCCATCTATAATCACTTGAATTCGAAATAGGAAATTATTTAAAGAACTCCATAACTTTAGTCAAATAGTAAGGATTCCATCAATGGATTTAAGACCATATCTCTTTCACCCATAGAACAATATTCTCCACATGGAATCAGCCCCATACTTCTACCATACTACAACCTAGTAGTTACATAATGTTTGGGAATCATATAAATTTTTAATTTGACTCACACGCTAAGGAATTAATGACACCTATGGGTGGCCTATCCAATTTTGGCACCTTTTCTAGGAAGAAATGATATTTTTAAGTGATTATGATTCTAGTCTAGGTCTAGGATTACCTTTCCCTTACCACATTTCCTTTGTTTCTAGATGCCCTTGCATCTTTTCATTTTTTGTTCACCTCATTCATGTACCAAGGTCCTCTGGCTCATTAAAAGACTCTTGAAGAACAATCTCTTTTGTCCCAAGATCTTGAGATTGAAATGCATCTCTCTTTTCTTAAATGGTCAGTAATGTCCGAGCAATACCACCCTGTGAGACTTAACCTACCAAACCCCAACCATCAAGTCATCCTAGGGGAACACTCGATAATGATCCATGAGAAAACAATCTTTGATTATAACTTTCAATAAATCCGTGGAATGATTACTAGAATTGTTCGACCACCTATCCAAGCACATACCTTCGAAATAAAATCTAGGCTCATTCATATGATACAGAACACGGTGCAGTTTAGTGGTCTTCAGAGTGAAGATCTACATGAACATATTGCTATCTTCCTAGAGGTTTGTGATACCTTTAGCAACTAGGGAGTCTCATATGATGCAATAAAACTCACCATATTCCCATTCTCCTTACAATACCAAGCCAAGGACTGGAAAAAAATTCAAGCTTCTGAGTCAATTACATAATTGGGAAAAACTGGCCAGTATGTTTTTGGACAAGCACTTCCCACCCATCCGATCCTGGAAGCTTCAGATGGATATTCAAAATTTCAATCAAATTGATGGAGAGTCTACATGGGAAGAGTATGACTGCTTTAAAGAAGTAATGAGGAAGTTTCCACATCATGAAATGGATTTGTGGATATAAATCCAAACTTTCTATCAAGGACTCCAAACAGCAGAACAAAATGTTGTCGATGCAGCTGTTGATGGAGGTATCATGTTCAAGACACCCAAAGCCGGAAGAGCAATTCTAGATGATGTATCTTACAAAAAAGTATGTGGTAGAGCGATCATGAACCACCATGTTGTGGAATCTACCAAATTGATGATACCTCAAAGCTAGTAGCATAAGTGGAAGTGCTCACAAAAAAATTAGAAGCGTTTCAGATACCAACTAATCAACCCCCTCCTACCCCCTATAATGGAATTACAATATTACAAGATGTGTGGTGGCCCACATTTATATCAAGATTTAAAAGATGGATATAAAGAACCACAACAAGATTGTAATTAAATCAATTACCATCAACCAAACTAGCCATTCCTACAACAATAGTGTAATCAATAGAGGCATGTTCAGAAGAAACCTTAGAACAATCATGGTTATTCTAAACCAAGAGGAGGACATAACCAATTCAGATCTCATGGAACACTAGGATACCCTCTGATTAACCATGTACCAAGACCATAAGATCAACAAAAAAATCCCTCAAAAAGCACAACAATATCAGCCACCTTAGCTAAGACCTCAACAAGCACCTATGCAAAGAAATCTGGAAAACCTCCTCACATCATTTGTGCAAAAGTATAATCAGATAATGATGATCCATGAGATAGATATGGAAAAACAGAAATCTATGCTAAGAATCCTTGAAATTAAAATGGTTCAGATCTCAAAGACTTTATTTGAGACATTTCAAGGTACCCTATCAGGTAACACTGAGACATTCCCCAAAGAGGAAGCTAAGGAAGTAGTACTGAGAAGTGGAAAGATTATGGACTTACAAAAACCCAAAGAAGTGAGGCCATAATTAGAAGAGTTGAGAAAACTACCAGTAAATAAGGAAATAGATGATGATGTAAATCCCACCTTACCTCATGAAGAAGTACTAGCTGAGAAGGAATGTATGCCCGAGAAATAAAAGGAACCTGTGTATGATTCCCCACCTACATACCAACCACCTCTTCCCTATCCGGAGGGATAAAGGCAACATAGGTAGGAGACACAATACAAGAAATTCCTGTATATGTTCAAGCAATTATATATCAATATCCCTTTTTCCAAAGCTATTTCCCATATGCCCATTTGTGACCGGTTCCTGAAATAACTGTTATCTAACAAAAGAAAAATAGAATACCTATGAGTTATCTCATAAAATGATGATTGATCTGCTGTTGTACAGAAGAAAATTCCACCAAATATGAGAGACCCTAGAAGCTACTCAATCTCTTGTGAGATAGGCACATGAAAATTCAGCAGAGCACTCTGTGATCTTGGATCTAGCATTAACCTCATGCCAATGAGTAAATTTAAAAAGATCCAACTCAAAGAGCTCAAAGAACCATGGGTAGCTTTGAAATTAGCTGACCGCTCGGTCAAGTACCCTCAACATATTCTATAAGATTTACTAGTAAAGGATGAAAAATTCATATTCCAAGCTAATTTACTGGTATTGTACATGGAAGAAGATGGTGACGTGCCCATTATACTTGGAAGACTATTCTTAGCTAGAGGGAAGGCACCAATTGATTTGAACCAAGGAATTTTTATCTTCTCAGTAGGAGAAGAACAAGTTGTGTTCAACATAACTCGAGTCATGAAACCCTCAGATGATAATAAGGAAAATATCATCTTATCTCTCACCCATAATAGGGAAGACCCAATGACTAAGAAGGAGTAATGTTATTAATCTCTTATAAAACAATAAGGAGGAAATGAATTAGAAAAAGTCAACATTATTGAACCACCAATCAGAGAGGTGGTGCTTTCATTTACTCCATCAATCATTCAGCCAAGTACCTCAAAGTACCCATTTATTTGGGAATCCTTATCCTTACCCATTATTTTCCACTCCATGTTTTACAGAGAAATATAACTATAAAAAATACATGATCATGGATATAATATGTTTCATAAACCATTATTACAGAACTATATGAGCCTTAATTGAGTCAATCTCTCAACAATAAATGAAGAGATGACTAGGAGACAACCTGGGTCAGGAGTTAGTTAAGTTAGAATTGGGCATGTATCCTTTAGAGTATTATTTTAATTTGAATATCAAGGAAATCAATGAAAGGAGAAAATATTATAGGAACCCCTCGAATTACACATCATGAACCCAAAGGTCACGATGTGACCCTTTGTCTCCCAAAAACCTGATTTTTCTTAATGTTCATGACGTGACAATAAGGTACACATCATGATCTAGCTCATGTTAGATTTTAGAAATAAACCGAAGGGTCACAATCCATGACCCCCCAAACTCATACCACCCTTCCTCCCCTCACATATCATGCACGACACCTCCTCCCTTCCCCTCCTATCCTCATGACGTGATCCTCACTCCCTTCCTCTCATCAACCTCAAACAACCTCCTACCCTATAACCAGTGCGTAAAATCTCAATAAAACACACAAAAAGATAGAAACTTGAAGCTTATCCATCATCATCAAGTTCTTTCTCTCCCTCCACAAGCCAGCAGCCTCCTGCTAAGTACCTGCTTACTCCATCTGCCTCTCAAGACACGGGCTCCTCCCGGTCGATGTACTAAAATCTCAATATACACCTAGTGATCTTATTTGAAAATCCACAGCACCAGGTTAATCTCATTTAGATCCAGACCAAACCCATGAGAACCAACAAGACTCTAGATATGGCTATTCTTGTGAAGATGAATGTCGCATATGCCGTACTATGATTAAGGAAGACGCTGCACATCGATGACATTATTAATTTTAGGGAGGATATGTAAATGGAGTTGTTTTTGTAATTCATGGCCACCTTTGAAATCTCATTGTATTTCCTCCACTTCAGGCTAGGCGGCTGGCCACACTAGCTCACCATGGGCCAGTTTGGTGTAGGACTCAGTATCTACACCTATCAGTACATGATATAAGACATCTACCCTACCCTGCTAATGATGTTTTCTTGAGAGGATGAACCAGGCACTTGGCTTTATATTTCTTATGACCCCCTGATCCTATCATGACCCTAGGCTGGAAAAGTCCACTAAGCTAAGGACCCCAACCCTGCATATACTACACTGTGCCATGGCACACAAATCATTCACGCGAGCTGAGACCCATTATAGTGTTATCAAACTTTATGTTCTTATCATCACTACTTCCATGGAGTGACCACCCATCAACATGGATTCTCAGTTAACCTCTTATTACAGAGTTTTGGAATATAGGAGGAAAGGAACACTTATGGGTGGGTCATTCATGACTAGGGTGGCCAGATACCTCCATGTTTTCGATGCCTCGCAACCTCTCACCTTAGTAGGCCTAGTCGAGATGATTGTTCTTGTGATCCTTAACAAGATGGGGATACTAGTAAAGGAGGAAGACATCTATTTTTGGGAACCTAGAGTGCATGAGCTAGTGCCTCAGATAGATGCACCACAAGAAGCTTATCCAGAGGAGTAGCCACCAGTAGCAGCAGCAGACCCCTCTACCCAGCCACCATCAATTTTCTAATGTCATCGACATAACCATTACTCCCTCTACTCTTCTACAAGGAGTAACCCAGTGTGTTGCAGATATCACCAATCAAATTATGGTTTTATCATTGGAAATCCACCCGCAACAACAACCACCTCCACTAATGATTACATTTATACCACATTTAATTTTCGGTCGAGATGCACCTGATGTTGTGAATCCAGGTAAGAGACCACGCGAACTCAAGGACACAACAACCGGTAGCTATAATTGAAAGATGAGAAACTAAGTCGGTGGTACCACTCATTGAATTTTTTGGTCCAACCCTTTGGATGATGACTTTAAATACAGCGCTTTGTGGGAGGCACCCCATAATTGTTTTTGAGTCTTGTATTTTTTTAGTAGTTTTTCCATAATTTTTACAAACTTACATTTAATAAATAAAATGGTTACCATTATTCTTTATTTTTACACCTTCATGTTTCTTATCTATTTAAATGTTTAAACTTGTGGATTAATATTTGTTCTAAAATACTTGATTTTTCTACTAACATATTTTGTAGGTGCATCAACACTTAAATTTTAAGAAAGATCAGACACCCCCATCAGATACCAATTCATCTCAGGGAGCTCTCAATTCCATATTTTTAAAATTCTTTCATCACTTCAATGTCAATTTAATTTTCAAAAAATCAAATCCACACCACTCCCACCCATTATTTCATAGACAGTGGGGACAATGTCTCCTTTTAATTGTGTGTGTGGGGGAGGGTATCTTTCTCATATTTTCACAGAGATACACATTGTTTTTGTTTTTTCTCACTATTCTAGGAGACGTTTTTCAAATTTATAAGCATACTGAAAATTTTAATAAACCATTATGCCCCTATAAATTAAAAATAAAGATAAAAAGAAATATTTTAAAAATCAGGTTTCACCCCTAATTAGAATTTTAGAATGATTTCTAAGAATAGAAGTTTAATTAAAATTTAAAATATTTGAAATCACGATTAATTGAATCACTACATAGGTTTTATGCCCTTTGTAATTGCCAGTTTTTTTCTCAGTACATGAGAGGATTCTAATCCTTCAATCTATTTTTTTTTCTGAGTATATTTACTGAGAAATACTTGGGACATAAAATCCTACAAGAACGTACACAGAGATCTTATCAAAATGATGACTGAACAAGTGTAATTTTAAAATGATTGAGGTAGCATTTGATATCGATTTTACCTGATACCCACCAAAAATTTATCCTTCATTTATCCCATAGTTTCGATGAGAAACCTATTAGAAGAAAATCTATTTCATGTATATATCCCTTCCTACCTTGCTGTATGTAAAATTCTTGAATATTATATTTTGAACAATTTTGGGGGAGGCATTCAGACAATATGAGATGATTTTACTTCCAAAGATGTAAGGTGTACTCGGCTGACTACAATGTTGTGATCCATATTCTATTTTGTTATATCTCATTCGTATTCTTTTCGTTTGAAAAATTTAAAAGGGAAGAAAAAATTTGGTATGTGTTGTGTACTTGGAGGGACAAGAATCACAATTTTTTAGACTGATGAATCCCTCTAAGGATCATATATAGTTAGGTAATAGATGTGAGATCTATCCTAGGTATAACATTCGAATAAAAATGGAAATGAAAAGGAATAGAATAAATTATTTTTCTACTTACTTGCAGTACATATGGATCCAACCTAAGCTGATGGAGTATGGACCTGAGTCACTAGATGGAGGAATTTTTTTACACTTATCTTGTTGCATATGCATTGTACTTTAGAGATTACCCTTATTTTGAGCTTGATTTTCACATTCTTCCTACCTACCTATAACCTCAGAGTAATCAAAACCATGTTGATAAAAGTACTGAAGATTATTTTTGTACTTGTCTTTATATAGTGGAGATGATATAACCGATTCAAGTATATGGTTAGGAACATGAAGTCATGTACAAGAATAACTTACTCACATTTTACCCTGAGTGATGGGAGAAAATCATGTTGACGTAAATTCAAAATGGGCATATAGATTAAGGAACAATTAAAAGATTATGATTAAAAGAATAAAATTTGTTTTGAAAATATGAACTACGAGGCATGACTAATTTACTAGGTAGGATAAAAACTGGAACTTGATTAATTTTGTAGTTGCACTTAATTTAATTTCATGGACCTAACGTACAATTATTTCTTTATAAATTTCTTATCCTTTTGAAATATTTGTTGAGATATTTTGCTTGATGGAAAGAAATGATTCAAGTGTGGGGGAATTTGATAAGCCTAAATGTTATACATATTTTTATCTCACTTTACCATTATTTTTCATTCATATACTAGATAATGCACATGGTAGATGTCCAATTTTTTCAGGAAACAGAGCATCATAATATTCCAAGGAAGAAAGGTAGGAAAGCAACAAAAATGGCCATGTTCATGTCGTGATGGCCAAGTACATGTCCTGTACTTGTTGATCACAACCTGCATCAAGCTGTGAATCCTAAGTCACTACCAACCATGATGACTAGAAGAATATCTAGTTCATGTCATGACTCTCTACTACACATCTTGACACCAGTCAAATCGAATGCCGAGAGTGCTGTGAGGATTCAATGCAAAGATCCTTCTTTCCTTAGGGTACACATTGTGAACCACCTATACATGACATGACCATGGTAAAACATCATTAATATTTAGAAGATCTGCATTCCACGCTAGAGATCCTCATAGAAATAACATGGATTAAGGGTTTATGTCATGATGATCAGGTACACATCATGACCATTTACACCTATATAAGGAGCATCTCGACAACACTTTAGGTGACACATTGGGATTAGCTCTCTCCCTTTTTTTAGACTCCCTTCAGAATTCTCATCTCTTTTCCCTCTCTAAATACATTAGTTTATGTAATTTATTTAATTTTTCAATCAAATAGTCATGGATTAACTTTTCTTCAATAACTTCAATTCCCATGTTGTTTCAATTTCATTTCATTGTTTTCATGTAAGATTTTATTTAAAGTATTATTTCACGTTTATTTAATATCAGTACATGTTCAATTCTGTTAGCATCTTTACCAAGATTTCTTCTATCCCTTATATTTCTTTAATTACCAACATGATTAGACAAACACATCGAGGTAGGGATCAAGATTCGATGTATCTAGATTCTTAATTAAACTTATTGTTATAAACATGGAAAATCCAAATGGATTAGTAATCAGGATATTAACCAATGGTAAAACACCATTTGTGTGATGGTACCATAACCATTGAACAGTCATGCAAATGACCCTATCCTAATTGACATAAAATATGACTATGACCATTAGCATTGTGAAATTACTACAATATAATCTTAACATAATACATATAGAACTGTATCTAGCCTTCTGACCCTGTAATAGCTACATCCTTGGTAATACTAGAATACTGGCTCGAGGATGATGAGTGACTACCGTTTTCTTTGCAGACTAAGCACTCTTGGACCTTGACCAGATTAGAACTAGGATCAACCTTATCAAGATACTCATACTTGATCCCGAACCCTCTTTCATCACTTGAATTTCGCACTATAAATTATTTAAAGAACACACAAACTTTAGTCAACTAGTAAGGACTCCTGCAAGGGATTTAAGACTAGATCTCTTTTACCCATAGAATAACATTCTCCATATGAGATAAACCCTTATATTTTACTGTACTACGCCCTAGTAGTTACATAATGATTGGGACATATATAAATGTCTAATTTGAATCACATCCCGAGGAATTAACGATGCCCATGGGTGGCCAATCAATCACATGGTCCAGCAGTCTAGTGGGGATAGATACATGCATGTGATCCAAAATATTTTGCAATCTTTAAAACATGACATTATAAACTTCTTGAAAATTATATTATTCCTATTATTACAACCATTAATTAACTAAAATATACCTTATTGGTACACTATGTAAATAATAAATAAAAGAGTGAGCTCATATTCCTAGTTAGGGGAAGCATAAAATGAAATATTTCAAGGCTACAAAAGGCATAAAAAATATGGTTGAGTGAATAATAAATAAATGTTCCATATAATAAATGAATTTATAATGAAATATATATATGAAAAACATAAAAATGTAAACAATAAAATATATAAAAAAAGTTTATTTCATATCATTAAAATGTATAATGTTGTAAATATTAAAATTACTATCATGGCCTTATACATGAAAATATAATTACCATGAAGGCCTCATGAAAGACACTATACTTACTGTAAAGGACATAATTAATAAATTATTAATAAATGGGTTGACATACACAAAATTTATGAAAATTTGTCTCATAAGGCAAACAAATGCATCAAGGGGATATATAATTCTAGGCCCTACCTTTTACTTAATTGAATCAATTTAATTCACCAAATGAAATAGGGGAATAAAAATAAAATTCATAATCTACTTTCCTTTGTAATATTATAATATTTATGATGGAATAATAGAAATATGACATACCAATCCTTAATCTAGTAAATATATGCTATAAAATCTTCATAATATATCCTAAGAATAAATATAGATGGTATTATCACATAATATCCCCATTGAAACATTAGAAACTAAAATGGATGTTGACATAGATGAAAAATACATTTTGAAGAGAATTAAAAATTTACATGGGGAAAAATGAATAGATATCCAATACATTTTCAAACCCTTTTATAAAATATTTTATAAATAAAAGAGAATATAAATTTATTTGAAAACCCATCAAAACATAGAGATTATGTTTCTTAATGAAAAATAATGAAGGTGGTATTACAATGAATTAATCTAGAAAATGTTTAAATGGAGATTCCATTAACACTTCATAATGAAATTAAATGTTAAATAAAAATAAATTCATAAGTAAAATTTAATTATCAATTTCAAGAAGATGAAACAAATTTTTTTAAAAAAATTATTTAAAAATAGAAATATTAAAAAATTTAATTCTGTAAATAAATAAGGGTTTTGTACTAAAATTTAGTGTAAAAGTAAAATGATACAATCATGGATAATATTTCAAAATATATTTATTTAAACCCTCATAAAAAATAGTAATATAAAATCATTGAAAAAATAGAAAAAGATGAATATGTATGTTATAAGAAATAATAATTTTTTGGAAATTAAACTAATAAATTAGAACATTAAAAATAAAAATAATATATACATTTTCATAAAATTATTCCCAAGAAAAAATAGATGAGATTTGAAAAGAAACACTTACAGATTTGATAACTTTTGAATAAAAATAACATAAAATAGAAAACATTAAATAGATCATAAAATAACATGAATAAACATATTAATGGTATACTATATAAAAGGTGTAGTATATACACAACAAAAAAGAAAATATATGTGAAATTAAATAAACGCCTCAAGGAATAGAATTTGAAATGAAGAACCCTTAACTTTTACTCATGACTTTCACAAATTCTATTTAACCTCCTATATAATAAATATAAATATACTAATAACTTGTAATAAAACCTTATTCATATATTTTACCTTTTATAGTAATTATATATAAGTATTATTTATACATATTTTAGATATTTGAAGTTTATTTTCATCATTGAATTTTAACAATTTCGAATTTTCGCCCATGATTTGTAATAGTTACTATAATAGCCCAGATCCAGCACTTTTAGATTCAGTTTTGAAAGCATAAAATTTATATTTATGGCATTGATACCGTTAATTTTGACCCAATTTCTTTTATTCAAACCACAAAACAAAAAAAGTAAAAGTAGATCACACACATTACTAAGGACATTTTATGTTTTAGTTTTAGAGAATTAGGAAAAACTCCTACACAAATAATAACGATGTTGCTAAATGAGAATTTTCACCACTTAACCCATATTTTATTATTTCAAATTATATCAGCATCATCATCCATATAAAATAAATTCTAGAAATAATTTTTTTTAATATCATTTTTATATCATGGGTAAAAGGAAACATAAGAATAGTGAGATCAAATGCCCATTAAGGGTAAACATTAGAGTTAATAATTGAATGTCATCAATGAGAATAAGAAGTACATAAGGGTATAATGAAAAAACCAGAGTTTTTTAGTGAATAATAAAATAAATCCTTCCCATCAATACCTATATCTTCAAATATGAAAACATGGAAATTTGAAGATTCATCATCAGAAATAATCATGAGACATGGGATGTAAATCACGACTATAAGAAACATTATAAACCCACAAAAACCATAATAAAAATGTGTTGGTATATCGAAACATTTTTATTCATATATAATGTTAATCCTAGTACATAAATAATTGGATCCTAGTAAAATCCATTAGAGAAATTCTAAAACTCCCTTTATCTTGCCTCTTAAGAGAAGACACATTACACGATGCATTAGAGTGTAATCTGGCTACACCCATTGTTTAAACTAGAACGAGCTCACCCAATGCTATATAGGAGGACACCCAATCATATATGTTATAATGGTATCACCATTATACATCTGGTACACCCCTTCGTATAACCTAGAATGGTATTACTCGATGCTATCTGAGACACCCCATCATATAAGCTGTCTTAGAATCAAAACATGAATAAATTACACAGATATTTTATCATAGAACTCATATAAAAAAGTTTGTTATTTTATAACCTAACTAACCCAAGGAAGAGAAATGAGTTTCATTTAAATATTTTTTAAATATGATTAACCCATATAAAAGAAACGAGTTCTATAACAATCTCATTAAAACACGATTAACTTATGGAAAGGAAACAAGTTCTATAACAATATCTTTGAAACAATCATAATCCATCCTGAGAAAGATTGAAAATTGTATAATTATGAAATATCCAAAATTTATCATAAGTTACAATAATTATTTTTATGTTTATTAATGGACATAACATTAAAAGATAATTAAAAAACTTTTCTGAGGAAAACATTATTTACATTTTTAAAATCACTTTTTAAAACATACAATATTTTGAAAATCATTTTCCATGAAAAAAACGTTTAAAACAATGAATTTAAAGAATATAAAGAATAATTTTTCTTAAAAATAATCTTGTAAACTTTCAAAGGATGCTTTAAAAAAACTATCATTTCGGTGGGTAATTCCATACACGTCGTAAATAATATTCATATTTTACGATTTAAAGGTTAGAAAGGTGCCTTTTGGGAAATTGATAAGACGATTCTTTCAATTTTTTTTAAAAAAATTAATAAAAAATTATTTAGTGACTCATTTTAAAAGTTTAAAAAAAAAATTTAATTTTTTTTAGAATACACGTTTTTGGGGGAAAACTGATTTCTGATTGAAGAGAGAAATGAAGTCAGATTTTCTTAAAGAATTTTCTTAATTATATTATGTACCAAAGAGATAAAAAATTGTAATATGGAATTATAATATCATTAATAACCTTATTAGAAGAAAATTAATGAATATATATATTTATGGAATGTAATATCTCATTATTAGAAGCACACTCATTAATAATCCCGATAAATGAGGAGATTATAACATACAACTCTCCCCACTTTGGTAAATTTTAATTATAATATACATGAAAGAATATAATTAAAATTAAACATATAAAATAAAAAAATATGGATAATAAGGTTATAGTATTTCAATTGGGTGGTATATACAACTCATATTGTAAGTTAGGTTTAAAACATAATATACCTCTGAAGAAGGAAAACGAAGAAAAAAATTTCTTACCGCTTTAGTAACATTGAAATTGTAACCCCCATAAAAGAGATATCAAGAAATGGATATGTAAATACACATAAATTTAAGGATAATAATCATAAAATAACATCATGGTAATTATTTAAACCACATAACAAAAATAATTTATTAATGTGGAATACGTCTCCCTAAAGTAAAAGGGAGACGAGAAAACTCTTACCTTGAGTCTGACTTGTCTTGTGTGTCTTTATTTTCTAAAAAAATAAAATTATGTTAAGTTTTTAGATTCCTTTATAAAAATGTTGAGGTTTATTTTAAGTTTAATTTCACTTACTATCATGTTATATACAATTACATAATCACTTATGTTTACATAATATTTTTTTAAAATATTTGACTTATGTGTCAAAAAAGACTTTGTTAAGTTGACTACAGTCAAATATGCCATTATATAAAAATATAAAAGATAATAATAATTATATAATTAAGATATTTATACATAAATTATACTTATAAAATGAAATATTAAATATGGTTTTGAATAATGAAAAGACATTATGATCATGGAGATGATATTTTTAGGTACGCATGTCTAACGTTTTCTCTTTACAGTGATCATTATGGAAGGAAGGTAAGTAAAATTTTGTGTTTAAATAATGAAAATATTATAATATATACCAAATTATTTAATTATATATACTTATATATCACATTATTATTATGTGGTGAATAAAAATAAGTATCACATCACTTCGATGAGGGGTTAGTCCACAAGTCTACAAACAAAATTATCATTTTTAGTGAGTTAAAGGTATGAAAGAAAATCATATATTATATTTCAAAAAATATAAGCATGTCATTAATATATTAAATATTTTATTCATATCACATATATTCTTGATATTTTATATTATTACCTTCAATGTAACACGTTAGTGAAAAATTAATCACATCGCTTCGTGAGGCGGTAGTCCACCGTACACATGAGAGAAGTTATTGTATCTCCTATGGTATGAGATTTAAAAATTTATATATGATATAGTGGATAAGAAACATAATTAACATGTAAATATAATATATAATATTTTTATACATCATCATTATCAACCCTAAAAGGTTCTAATGTAAAAAATAATGGCATCGTTCCGCGAGGTGGTAGTCCACCATACACACGAATGATGATTTCATAAACAATTTTATTGAATAGGGAAAAAAATTATGTTATTAAATTAACATAACAATATATAATTATATGGGTGATAATGAGGCTATTATATTAATGTTTTAATAATAATTTAAGGTCATGGAGAGAGAAATAAAATTAAAATTATCTTTAATGAACGTTACCTCTCCTTCTGGTATCCTCCTTAGGTTTGCACTAAAAACTTCCTAGGACGGAATTATGCCCCAAATAATATTCTTAGGATTATGGGAGGAAATTTTTGAAGTGATTTGGTCATGTATTATCAGAAACAAATAGTTTTTAGTGTGTTAAGAAGGGGGGTGGCTTTTTTTATGTGACCAGAGTGGTATGCTTGTATGTTTTTTGAAAGAGTGTGTTCCATACACATTTTATTCACATAAAGTATCCCAAATAGTGATTCATAATATATAATATAATTGATAAGGTAGAAATATGGATATAAAATGTGTTTTGGAGAAGTTTCTTGATCATTTTATTATTACATTTAATGTTTAATCCCTCGATAAACTTGTTTTTACCTTAATAACTGTGATTAATTTTACCTATTTTATCTAATCATTACTATCAAAAATTAAGTCGGTATTATTAGAAATTAGAAATTATTCTTATTATAAATATTCCTTTCATATTAACAAATTCAATTAACAAAAATGGAAAAAAATAATAATTTAAAATTAATCCCACAGACGCGTTGAGAAAGTGTGGGTTTTAAGAGAAAATTTCAAATGTTTATAAAGATTTTATATCAAAATTAAATATGAAAAAAAATTAAAATAAAAAAAATTATTAATTGAAAAACAATTAACTACTTTTTCTTTAAAACCAATTAAAAATATAATTTAACAAGATAAATTATTTAAATGAACATGTATTTTTAATTAAAATTCAATATTTTTCACTATTTATAAAAAATGAAAAAATTTCAGGTTAATAAACAAATCACCCTAAATTAAATTTGGTACTCCAATTTAAAAAATTTATATTAGATTTTAAAATAAATTTATCATATTTTTAAAAATTGTTTTTAAAATAAGTGAGCCAAAAAAGGGAACATAATTTCTTTTTTCAAAAATATATTTTTAAGAATAAAATTGCATTTATATTTATCTTTTTCCTTAAAAACATGTAATATTAATGTTAAAAATTATACTTAACATATAAATTTCATCAATATAATCCAAAAATAATTATTTCTTAATTTATTGGTATAAAACACACTTATTGACATTAAAATAGTTTTCAAGAAAAATATTTCCTATTATTTTCAAAAGGGTTTTATTTTTATTTATAATTAATTAGTGACCAATGAATTACTTATATGTAAAATTTTAAACCATATTTTCATAATTCATTTATTCCTATTTATAATTTTCATTAAAATTGAAAGGTGATAACTATCATATTAGATAATAATAATGTTTTTTAAACTCTATTTTTTGTGTAATAGAAGATAAACTCAATATTTCATATCATTTACAATATCAAAATTAATTTTATTATTTTAAAATCTGGAGGTGTAGAATCCTCACCACCCTTTATAAATTTCATCCACCCAATTTTAAATTTATCTTAGTATCCAATGGATTCACATTTTTAAATACTCTTTTTTGTAAACCCACATCATAAAAAGGGTTGATAAAACATCTTCTTGATAAAAATTAGAGGGAAGTATGGGGGTCATATAGAATAAAACATTCTAAGATTCCAAATAGATGAATATATGTGGGAAGTATAGATTTGTACACAAAATAAAATTGTAAATAATTATAGAGAGTGATTGTGTTCATTGATCACAAGTAAGTGAATGATCGATGGAAAGTTAAGGGCCTTAAAACCACAAATCTATGATGATAAAAAATACTATCATTTCATAAAAAAAATGGAACTAGGAATTTTTATTTCAAGGTCTTTTTTGTAATAATGAGGAATTATCTTACAATATTGACTAAGAGAATATGGAAATATACTTACTTCATGAGTATAATTTCATCATTTAATAAATTTCCTCCATAATATCATATTTTTCTCCAAAAATTGTGTATTATAGATGAATTTTTAATTCTTAATGCAAGAAAATAAACTTTTAAAGTCTACATAACAATAAAAGGAATAAAAATTTATTCATCCTCTTTTTAGATATTAACCAAAACCAAAATGGTTGTCCTATGGTATGATAATTCCGAAAAAGAATAAATCATTATACATTAAAATCCAAATTTAAATAGTAATAAAAAATTTCAAACCAAATAATTCCATAAATAGTTATCATTAAAATAATTCAAAAATTTCCAGACTAAATTTGAAACCCAATGATTAGAATGATTTAATCATGTGTTCTTCCAAGATAATTGAACTGTTATTACTGGAATAAAAAAAACATGTTTCAAAAATAAATATATTATTAACCTATAAAAGTTTCATACTTACTAGGAAATCATGTAGGTTAGTGGTAGAAACTATACCCTTGTTTTCCATTTGGTTTTGGGTACACGATTGGTGCCCTTACTGGATATTATAGGTTATCACTCGACCTCCAGGTTGTCCTTTTTTTAGTTAAACATAAAAAAATAATTCCTCCCAAAATAACACTTTATGTTGATTTTGAGGGTTACAAATTCCACAAACCAATAACATTTATGCCAAAAGGTCATTAATAACAAAAAAAATTACTACTTAAAAACCTCAAATGGGGTTACAAATATTTTGAATTTATGATCATTCTTAATCTAATAGAACTATGATGGTATAAATAAATCGTAAGATAGACTAACATGAAAAAAAATATATCTCCAAAGTTATCTAAAATTTTTCTCTAATACCAAATATAATAGCCTTGAACCTTCACTCTCAGATCCAGTAATGAAAACATAAACGTTACATTTCCCATATTGTTACTGATAGTTATGACCCAATTTATTTTATTCTAAATATAAAAAATCAAAAGGAAATTGGATCACATACATTCCCAAGGAAATTTTAGATTTATATTTTTAGATAATTAGGAAAAACTCTTATATAAACAACAATTATATCTCTAAATGATAATTTATCCCACTTAACCTAGATTTTTTTATTACACATTAATTCATCATCATCATCCATCTGAAATCCCTTCAAGTAATAATTCATTCAACATAATTTCTTGACATCATGGGGAAAAAGAAATACTACAATGGTGAGATCAAATGATCATTAAGGGTAAACATAATAATTAAAAATTAAATGTCATCATTGAGCATAAAAAGTATATATGGGTATGAGAGAATAGTCATATTACATTACTGAATCATAAATGAACTCATAAACAGAAATGCCTAGATCATAAAATACTAAAACATTGAAAATTCATGATTCATCATAATAAATAATAATGGGTCATATTATATCAATATTGACCATAATAATCATTATAAACCCATATAAAGAATAACAAAAACATGTTGGTATCTTGGAAATATTTCCTCCATAACTTAGGGTCAACCCTTGTTAGAAATAACATGAGCCAAGTTAAATCCAAATAAGAAACCCTCATGTATCATCATCCTTATTTCCTCTAAAGAAAAATTACATTTCTTAATGCATTAGAGAACTATTTTGGAACACCTATCTATTATTATATAATGGGATCACCAAGTTCAATTTGATCCACCCCATCATATAAGTTATAGTGGGCACACCTAGCAGTATTTTTTCCACCCCATCATATAAATTGTAATGAGCTCACTTAGAGTTATCTGAGCCACCCCATCATATAAGTTTTCTAATAATCACAACATTAATAAAGAATTTAGACCTTTCATCATAAGACTCATATAAATAACAATTATTTTCCAGCCAATATTTTTTAAACATGATTAAATCATAGAAAGTATATGGGTTCCATAAAAATCTTTTTGAAACATTATTCACCCATGGAAAAGAAATGGATTCCATATTAATCAATTTGAAACAATATTAATCAATTTAGAGAAAAAATGAGGATAGTATCAATAAAAAATATCCACAATTAAGCATAAGTAACAATAATGTTTTTTGACTTTGATGATTGGAAATACAATTAAAATATTATTAAAAACAATCTTGAGGTAAATATCCTTTACATTATAAAAACATAATTTTAAAACATAATTGTTTTTGAAAATACTTGTCTTTAAAAACAACTTTTAAAAACTTAAAATTTCTAGAATATTATGAAAAACATTTCTTTAAAAATAATCTTTCAATATTTACAAGGATGCTTCAACGATATGATGGTAATGTAAGTGGGTAATTTCATACATGTTGTAAAGAACCATCCTTTTGTACGTTAAAAAGGTTATAAAACTCCCCTATTCAAAAATGGCCATGAATATTCCCTTGAAAACGTTTTATTAAAATAGAAAAATTGGTGAAAATTTATTTATTAAATCATTTAAAAATTTCATTTTTTTTGAAATCACTTTTAGAGAAACATAGTTTTGGAAGAAAACAAATTTATAACTGAAGAAAGAAATTAAGTCATGTATAATTAAAAGATTTTTCAATTATTTTAGCTACCACTGAGTTGAAAAATAGAAATATTTCATTAAAATATGATTAATAACCATAGGATAATAAAATTAATGAATTTATTGAAAAAAAGATCATAATATCTCATACTTGGTAGACAAATCACAATAAATATCAATAAACAATGTGATCGTAACATATAACTCTTACCAATGTGGTAACATTGAATCATAATACCCATAAAACAATATCCTTAAAGGAAACTTATAAATTCATGAAAAAGGATTGGTTCATGATATAACATGTCGGTAAGATATTATATATACCTAATAAAAGAATATAAGTGTATAAAATAATATACATCTCAAGCAGGTAAATGGAGACCAAAATCCCTTACTACTTTGGAAACTTTGAAAGCATAAAAACCATGAGCGAAAAATATTCAAGTGGATATGTAAATTAATAAAAAAATTAATTATTATATTCATGAAATACATTAATAGGATGTATGTATGCCACACAATTAAAATAAGTGGTGAATATGGCATATATCTCAGAGAAATAAAAGTTGAATGAGAAAAAACTTACTATGATTCCAACTTTTCATGTGGGTCTTTAACTTCTTGAATAATAATATTATGTCATTTATTTATTTTATTTAGAACCTTTTCGTGTTAATTTTTACTTTTATTTCACTTAATATAACTTTATATTTAGTTACTAAATTAGATAAGTTTATATCATATGTTTTGATGATATTTTGCATATATTTCAAAAATGACGTAGTTTGGCTGAATATGGTAAAATAAGTAATTATTTAAATATATATATAATAATAATAATTAAATAATAATAATATTTATATATCAATTATCCGTTTATAATCATTAATTAAATATTTTTATGAAAAATGATTTAATGTTACGATCATGGAGACTGTATGTCATACGTATGAGTGGGTAACATTTTCATTATTCAATGATCAATATGGAAAGAAGGTAAGTAACATTTTATCTTTAAAAAATTTTCATAATATAACAAATAAGATATTATTTAATTATTTATAAATATACATGGAATCATTATGATGTTGTGAAGAAAAAAATAATCACATTCTTTGAGGAGGCGGTTGTCCATACATCCATGAACAATGTTATCATTAATTTGAGAGAGTGAAATATAAGAATAAAAATGATATATTATATTTCAAGAATGATATGTATGACATTAATATCATATATATTTCTTTTATATCATATATATTCTTGATATTTAACCTTATCACCTTCCATGTAATGAGTTAGTGAAAAACAAATCGCATCGCTTCCTGAGGTGGTAGTCTACCGTACTCACTAGCAACACTATTGTATCCCATACGATATGAAATGTAAAAATTTAAATACAAATTTATGACTAAAGATAATTAATTATGTCATAAATATCATATATAAAATTCATATAAATCATTATATCCTACAGTGAGAGGTGGTAATTAAAAAAATGACATCGTTTCGAGAAGAGATAGTCGGCCGTATATAAGAATGATGATTTCATAACCCATTTGATGGGTGAGGAAAAATATTTATGTCATCAAATTAAAATAATTAAATATAATTATATGTAATATACTATGGCTATTATATAATTTATTTTAAGGAAAACTTAATGTGTGGAGACTAAAATAAAATAAACGTTCGTTGATGAATGTTACATCTTCTTTGGGTATACTCCATAGGTTTACACCAAAACCTTCCTAGGTTAGATTTCATACCAAAATAAGAATTATAGGATTAGGGAAGGGATGTTGGTAATTTATTTGGGAAGTTATTGGCCGAAATTAGAAGTTTTTAAAGTGTTAATATGGGAGGATAGTTGGTGGCCTTTTATAATTGAGGTGAGTGGCACACTTGTTATTTTTTTGAAAGAGTAAAATTGAACAATGTTTTTTTCATGTAACAAGGCCCCGATATTTCCAAATTATCTATAAAAAAAGATATTAGTTCATTTATTTCATAAAAATAATTTTTTTTATAATTTTCTAGGTCATTTTCACCTTAAATGTAATGTTTAATCCCTTTTGTAAACTCATTTTTACTTAAATTGGTCTTATTAATTTTGAATTTTTTCACTAATCATTATAGAAAAAACATATGTTGGAATTATTTTAAATTATTAATTATGATGATTAAACCTATTTAATCCATTTTTTTAAATTCAATTCAAATAATTTTCAAAATTTAATTTTAAATTAATCTCGTAGACTCTGTGAAAAAGCGCGGTTTCAAAGAAAAAACTCCATAAGTTTAAAATGTTTTTCTATAAAAATTAAAAAAGAAAAATATATAATCACAAAAATTGGATTAATAGATATAAAAATTAACTAATAATAATTTAAAAATAATTAAAATTTTAATTTAATATCATAAATTATTTAATCAAAAAGTCAGGTTTTAATTTAAATTTAGTATTTCTCACCACTCATCAAAAATTGAATCTTTTTAGAAAAATACCAAAAGTTAATCCTAAGATAATTTTTTTATTAAAATTTTAAAAATAAAGTTTATTTTATAAAATATAATTTATAATATTTTCAAAATTTAGTTTTAAAATAAGTACACAATAAAAGGTGAGAAACCCGTTTTTTTAAATAGAGTTTTATGCATGAAATTGGATTTTTTTTTTATATTTTTTTAGAAAAAATATAGGATGAATGTAAAACATTAGATTTAATATACAATGTTCTTTTATAGAATCCAAAAAGTGTGATTTTTCAATTTATAATTATTTAACACACTTGTTCGAATTAAAATAATTTTTTAGAAAAATATTTCCATTTATTCTATAAATGGTTTTTTTTAGTTTATAATTAATTAGTCACCCTAGAATTCATTTTATATACATGTGTAAACAATATATTCCAAATTAAGTCAACACTATTCATACCAATAATTCTAAAGTATAGGTGATAAATATCATATTAAATAATAATAATGCGTTTTTTAATGTAAGGGTTGTGCGTAATGCAAGCTAAACTAGATATTGCATGTCATTTACATAATGAAACATAATTTTCCACTTTTAAAATGTCAAGGTTTTACTACAATAAAGAAAAAATTTCTTTGAATAAAATTTATTTATTAAAATATTATTCAAGTTACTATAATATAATTATTATAATGATTTATAAAGTTATATTATCATTCCATGAGTGTTTTTGTTATGATTTGTGAAGATGAAATCAATTTCAAGTTTGTTTTCAGCAATTCACTAATATAAATAGAATAATTTATAATGATCTATAATTTTTATGTCATACTTTTAAAAAATTATTCATGATATATATTAATTATAAATATTATATAAATTTATAAAATATATTTTCAAAAGCATCCATGTAAGGTGGTGATGAAAAATAGAACACATCGTCCATAGAGGTAACAATTCACACATAACCTGACCGAAATTTTCAATTACAAATGGAAGTGGTTATTAATATGATGATCCATTTATCTTTAAATAAAAATAATAAGGTGATTTTTATCATATTAATTAATTAATTACATTATAATAACCATCCATAAAAAGTGGGGGTGAAAAAAGAGACACATCGTCCATAGAGGTGACAATCAACACGTACACAAAACAACGTTAAAATTTTCTTAATTAATAGGAATGCGGTAGAAAATGGTTATTTCAACCTTATAATAACATTTAATTCTAAAAAAATAATGATTTATTTATATTATAATTGGTAAAATATATTTTATAAGGGGATGATGAATAAGAAATGGAAATAGGATTTTAGAGGATAAAATACTTACAAATAATAACTTGATTTATTCATAGAATCCCAATTGATTTAGTTGGAGTTAGGGAAAAATGTATTCTCAAAACGATCATTAAATTTTATGAGGTTTGTTTAGGAAACACATTTCTTAAATTATAAGAGTTAATTCTAATTTTTGGCGTAACATTAAAGGGGCGGTGTGTAGATCATTTTATTAGTGAATTGGATGACTTTTTATGTAAATATAATTTTTTATTATAAAAAAGAAATCATTTTCAACATGTAAAGTTGATCAAATGAGGGAAATAATGGTGGTTAAGAGAATTTAAGGTTGATAAATCCTTAAACCACTCATTTGGAGACATTATTTTAATATTTTTAGGTCTTTTACCCTAGATTTTGTAACACCCGAGACTTTTATGTGAAATATTTTGTTGTTATGTTATATAAATCATCAAATTAATCTTTCACTACACACAACACTATCTTGGCTTGCTTTATACGCAACCGCGACCTTCCTCGATAGCTTGCGTCATACGAAATACCGAGTTTAACTAAACAATGATATGCTATAAAAATATTATTAAAACTAGCCGTTATGAATAGTAATAACCGATTTTTGAAATTTTATAAATTTTATTTTTCAAAATGGACTACATTTTTGGATTCAGAATATCAAAATTATCCTAGTGTGAAATTTTGGTGTTTTTCTGAAAACTTTCAATTTTTGATGAATAGTGAAACCACTAAGTGGTAGTTAAAAAACTGAATTTTTCATAAAACTTAATTTTACCACTTCTGTGAGTGGAATTTCAAAAATCCGAGAGACACGGTTGATGTCAGTAAGTAAAATGTGGTTCAATGAGATGATAATAATTTTTGGTAAATAGTAACTTTTTACTTTTATTTACCACGGTTAAAAGTAAATAGGGTAATTAATGGTAAAAATGATATTATTATTATCCTAACACATGTCCTAATTCGTTTGGATAAGTGTAATTCAACCAAAAACAAACTTAGGAATAAAATATGACCATTTAGGCCCACATGGATTAGATTAAGACATTTATTATTAATTTATTTAAAGAAGCATTAAAATAATTAAAATCAAAGTTTAATAACTAAATCATTTTTAATATAGGGTTATACATAAGATAAATTCGACTATAAATATTCCTTAGAAATATAAAAATATTTCCTACATAATTATAATTTATTTGTAATTTTTAGACATTAAATAATTTAATTTATTTATGACACAATGATGTTGCATTAATTATCTTATTAATGAAATTTTGACATAATTGATGTTATAAATACCCAAATAAATGTAATTTGAGACTTTTTATGAATTAAACTAATTTTATATGTTAATATAACCTGTTAGTATTGATTTAAGTAACTTGGTTCGAACTAATCATTCTGTTATGATTTTCACAAAAATCAATTACTAAATAGTGTCAAAATTGACATAAAATAGTTTTTAAAACAAATATTATATTAGTAATTGTTATTTTATTCCTAAAAATATAATGTTCGGCCAAATGAATTAGATAAGGTTATATATATTAATAATAAACAACTTGGGGTTCGTTTGGCTGCTTATAGTAAGTTTATAAACCGTATAGTATAAGAACACAAGAAAACACAGTAAAAGTAAAATTATTTAACTTAATGTTAAATCTAAATGATAAGGTTAAAATAGGAACCTAAACTTGTATAAATTCTATTGTATGATAGGGTTTCGACGCATCCCCACCTTAGCTTAAAAATATATCAATTTGGAGCTATTTAAAACCGAACATGACTTTATAATAAAATAATATTTTTAGTTTTCCCAAAGGAGCCCCTCTCCTCCCTTATAAAAGGGAACCTCCTCCCCCTCTTCCTCACACCACTTTGAGCCTTCAAGCTCGGCCAAACCCTGCCCATTTCTCTTCTCCACTTCCCTAGAGACATCCTATAGGTCCTGGTATTCTTCAAAGACCAATTTTAGTGCCCTAAAAGGAGGTCTCAAAGAGGCGTTTCAAAGAAGAGGTAATGTCCGTTACCAATTATTTCAACTTTATTTCTTCTTCCACTTCTTCTTCTTCAATTGTTTAAATATGAAGTAATAACATAAGTATCACTAATATACTGATATGTTATTATAAGTATTAAACAACCCTATTTCACCATCTATCCATCCTACGGAAAACGAAATCACCGCGCGTGCGTACGTACGGAATACCATCTCCATGCCGTGGTGTAATCTATTTTCCACCACCACCTTACTTGGATGGGTATAATGGTGTAAATAATGACTATATATGACTATTGTAAAGTGATATTGATTATGAAATAGTATAAATACACTCCAATATAATTCCACGATCATCGGAACGATATCATCGCTCGTGCGTACGTACGGAATACCGTCTCCACGATGTGATGTGACTCGTTCTACATGATTTTCATTGAAAAATGATTACATAAATGAATTAAGTGAGTAAATATGATATATATTACACTAATACCATTCTGGAAATGAGGAATCTATAAACTAAAAGGAAAAATAAGAATTTATTCGACAAGACACGCATAAGAACAAAAAGTAATAAACACCCGAATAACAAGTAGTAATGAAATATTACTAATAAGAAGCTAAGAATATGACCATATATGATATCATAAAAATAATTATGATTCTGTAATAAGTCAATAACATTATTTAAATCATTATACAGGAGGTTCATACACGTACATAGCATATCAGACCTAAGGTAAGGGAAATATCACAATCTCATTTTTATCCGAGATTGTTTATACTTTGGAATTTACTGCGGTGTATTTTATCATCCACATCCATGTTTCCTCAATATGTAATATTATTTACATCCACCTACAATTTTTTAAATCCAATTTTACCCTTCGGTTAGTTTTTAGTAAAATATATGAAAGGAATCTTTTGTCGTTTTCCGTATGAGGTATTTTTTGACTTTTCCGACAAAAGTACAAGAAGAATGTTTTTTTAACTTATACGGCATGAATGGATTTTTAAAACATTATTTCCAAGAAGATTCCTTTACATGTTTTCAAGTTTATTTTTAATCAACTTGTTTTAGTTTAGAATTGTATGACATGTTAAGAAAGGAAAAGTGTTTTTGAAGTAGAAAGGATATTTTCCTCAAGAATGGAGTTCAAGTGTTTTATCAAAATTATTTTCCATCTAAAATAATAAAGGGTTCTGTTTTATCCCTATTATTACATTTATTTGATTATGTTGTGATGGAATTATTTTTATGAATTCCTTTATCTTATATGAATTGTTTTATGATGTCACGATGTTTAAGATTCCCATTTTTATTACATGGGTTATGCTATGATGTATGGTTTATGATTTTGTGGCATAAATAAGAATGGTATCATTATGAGATGGGTGGGACCTATATCTCCCTCCAATGCATTGGGTAAATATTTTATATCTTATGAGATAGACATGGTTGGAACGGTAGGTTATACCGGTTCTGTGAAACAGGACTGAAACGGGGAGCGAACTCGGTTCAGAAATGGACTTTGTCCACTAAGATAGTCTTGGAAATGAGTCTTGACTAATAAGAAATGATTCTCTATGATTATGTGTGTATGCCACAAAGTTTCATATTTTAAGTTATGATTATTGGGATTACATTTCACTACTATGATTTATCCCATGTTATGAAATTACGATCTCTTTTGCAGGTTAAGATTTCCAAAAGTTATGTTCTTAAGTATATGATGTGATTGATATTTATTTTGTTTAAACTTACTGAGCATTTGAGCCCACCCTTTTGTAAGTTATATTTCCCCAGGTCAGGAAAAAGGTTATTAAGTAGGATATGCCAAGAAGGGACTCTAGATATGATGAAATAAGTGGGAGGCAAAGTTGATGCTTTATGAACCAGTTGTTTATGTTTCCCAGTTTCTAAAGACTCTATACCTATACGGTCCTTTCCTGGTTTTGTTATATGTTGTAATAAGTATGCTTGAATTTTGAATTAATAACAATTTATGTAAAGTATGGGTCGTTATAGATTTAACGCTTTTGTAATTTTGACTTTTTTGGGGGTAACTAATATTTTTACCTTTGTAATTTATTTTTTATGACTAAAAAAGTTGATCTTATTAAATAATTTTTAAATTATAATTATAATATGAAATAAAATTTCATAGATAAAATTTCTAAATTTAATTAAAATTAATTTAAAAATAATTCTTTTATAATGCATATTTTTTTATAATAAATATTACTTAAGCCGGAAAATGTTAATCATAGGTTTTTGAAGTAACTTGATAAATTAAATGTATAATATTACTTATTGAATAAATATTTTTTAGGAAGAAAATTTATATTTTTTTGATTCTTATATCCCAATGATGTCATAAAATTCATATTATTTGTAATAAATTTTATTTTTTATTAGTCACATAAAAAGAAATATTTGAAGAAAATCCAAAAAATTAATTCAGAGCTAATATTATCAAGATGATTCTAAAAATAAATTCCATTTTTCATAATAAAAAATTTAGAAATTTAGAAATTTAGAAATTTATCTTATTAATATAATCATGAAGGAGGGCTCTTTCTATTTTGATATAGTTCGCATTGTGAAATAAGTTTCCTATGTAGTGTTTACATACTATTATAAAGCCATGGGTATTAAAAAATAACTTTAGTATGGCTAATAATGTTTTATCCTTAGTACAACTAGTATTAAATGAAATCATTATAGATTTATTTAACTTATCAAATAACATTAGAAAATTGTGAAGGCCATCTTCAACAACCATTGACATTCCCGAAATACGATCTCCCTCATAATTTAGCACTAATATATGAGGATTTATCTGTACTAAAATTTTCATTGATAAAATAAAAATTAATAAATTTATAAGTTTATAAATGTTTATAATGATAATAATTTTGTATTTTTAAAATACTAATAATTAGTATTTTTCCAAATGTATATAATATTAATAGTATTATATATATATTATTAATATGCATGATTTATATTTAAATAATTTTATTCATATTTTTAAAAATATTATTAACAATTTAAATGAATAAATACTTTAGACTACATAAATATTTATTGTTTTATTTATGAATAGTAAATGTATTTGTTAGGATACAAAATAAATTCAATATATTTTACTAATAAAAAATAAATACTAATTTTACTATCTATTTGATTTTTAAAACTATTAATTATTTTTTATATTAAAATTACATTTTAAAAAACTAAAATATATAATTGGATTTTATTATTATGAATATTGATATCCATGATTATATATATATATATGTATATTTATATATAAAAATTACATTAATTATTAATATTTTAAATGATGAAATATATATAATAATATGATCAATGAAATTTATAAAATATGAAAATTTCTATAGAAATGTTTTCAACTCAATTTAATTTAATTAAAGTTATAATTTCATTATAGTATACAATTTTGATATTTCTAACTATACATGCAAACACACACACACACACACCTAATAAATGTATATGTTAATCTATATATGTATATATGTATGTATGTTTATACTACACAAATACAAGGTGATGTGTGATTTTGTGCATGTATATGTATATATAAATACACATACACACACAAACACACACAACTGATGAGATATGTGAAATTGGAAAACCTAAAGTATGTGTGTATATGTTATTAATATTTTTTATTTGTTAAATGTTATGAGTAAATAATAATGTTATGTATGAATGTATAAATAATAATAAATTTATAAATAATAATGATACATCTATCTATAACATGAATAATAAATGCATTAATAAATGTATAAATATTATTATTAATAATTGTGTAAATTTTACGAATAATAAATGTATTAAAATTGTATAAATATTATGAATAATAAATGTATTAATATTATGAATTAAAAATATAATTAAAAATAAATAACAAATGTTTTAATATTATAAATAATAATAGTTTTTTAATTAATTTATTAATATTTTAAGTAAGAAATATTATAAATAAGTTTCTTAATATTTTAATAAATGTATTATAATAAATTTATTAATAAATGTATTGATATTTGGATAAATTTATCAATAATAATATTATAAATGTATTAATATTATGAAAACTAATAAACGTATTAATATAAATTATTATAATAAATCTTTTAATTTCTTGATTATTATGTAGAGGGGATTAAAAATAGCACAAAATTCACACAACTAAGAACCCTAGTGTGTGAAGCCTCATCCATCCCAACTTGGAATACCAAGAACACATTGGACCTATTGTATTGCATTTTTAATGGCCTAGAGGCCCATAGTTAGTAGCTCAATAGACCGAAGATAATGACATAAAGGTTCAGATGGAGGCCCTATGAATAACACCTTAGACAAACTGTATTAGCACCTCTTATGTTCGGTTTATACTCCCACCATCTCATACATGTATTTTTAGAATCCATCATGTTTAGTTCAGTCATATACCACTCGAGTTATGCTACATCAACCCATGTTGGGTTCAGTTCAGTCATCCTCTCATGGACCTATCTTGATGATTGGTGTACTGGAACCTATCATTCGATCATCCTTCTACATGGTTGTGTGAGTTAGAGGATTACTCTTCCACATTGTATTGGTCCATCACATCGAAACTTCTTGGATGTGGGGAATACATCTTCTTTGATAAATTTCACTATTTAATTGTCTTTTAGGCTGGGGGATATTATTTTTTATTATGTTTATATTTATTTTTTAATCCTTTTAGACTCTTGGGACTATTTATTTTATTGGATCATGATTATTTAAGGAATTTTTAGCTATGTTCTTATAACAAGTTTCCTCTTTTCTCAGTTTTCAAAAGAGGAATTGGTTTTTATCTTCAATTAAGAGTGTTAATCCAACAACCTATTAAAAAAATTAAGAATAATATTTTTTTACTATAGATAATAATCGTCTTAATACAATGTAAAATTAATTAGAAATGTTTAACCCTGAATTTGGATTCCAAAATCATAACTCTTTATTAAAAAAATAGTATAATAAGGACAATACAATTACAAATGAAATTTACAATGGCATCAAAAAAGATATAACCAAACGGGAAAATAGTTTCACATACACTACTATAATAAAAATAACGGACAATAGCACAAAACAAACTACCAACCTTCTTTTTGAAAAGTAGTGAAAATCACTTCCATAGAAATATATTAATCTAAAGATAAATTTTTTTATCACCCTCAAATATTAACTCCTAAGGGATGTTAGCCATTCAAATAGAAATCTACCTAAAGAACAAGTCACCTATCACCAGATTGTTTATGAAAAAAAAATTCAATAGCTTCACATGACATGAGATGTAGACATATATAACCAAGATTCAATAATCCTACAAGAGGATCAAATAATAAGAATCTTATACCATATACTTTATTGGTGTGAGATATGATAAAAATATTTTTAGGAACACCTCAAATGAATGTAATTTGACACTAATTCCATGATTTTTCCATCTACAATGAATTATCTTGATTCTTAGTGGAATCAAATGTCTCGGTCTTAGTTTTGTGTTTCCCTTTTGGGTTTCAACTAATCTTATATGCACTATATTGTGCATTATGAATTAAAATTTCTAATGATAGAGAATCAACCATGATATTCATATCAACATCCATCCCCTGAGCAGTAAATGTATATAGAATTAAGGAACTATCCTTAGTCATGTAGAAAACAATATTAACACAAAATTATTCATGATCCGTCTACAATTATTCAAGTTATGTCTTTCTATTTCTATAATCATGAAGATAAAAAAAAGATATTATAGAACATGGAATTATTTTACTTATTCTCAAGGTGAGATCTTGTCACCATTTCAAAATATCATAGCTATTTCTGAATAACCCTAATAATCTTAGAAGAATTGACTTTCAATCCATCCATTAGAGTACCTTTCTCTAACCCTATTAATATAGCCTTGAAATATGAGTAATCGGGTTTTTACCCATGTATTTATATATCCAGACCCTATATTTAATCCTATCTTACAAAGACCATTTCTCATTTCCCATGATTAAATTTACATTCTACCATATTTCAGAAATGATATAATATTCTAAATGGGATCCAAAAATTATATTTCTTAATGTTATATCTATTGGTACAATCATATTATCACACACCTTAGTTGGATTTTCTAGAGTTAAATCTTCTTCTTAAAAAGCTGTAGGTATCATATTTTATACACAATGAAAATAATTAGACTTTGAGTCATTTTGATGCCCATTTAAAACATTCTCCCTATAATTTTCACCCTTCATGTGGGACTTTACAATATATTGAGACATATTAGTTGTCTGTGGACCAAATCCCACTTTAACCTCGCAAGGTTTGGGATTTTCAAGTTAGGAAGTAGAGAGAGAACTTACAAAAATAATTTTCATTCCTTTCAGAGCAGATTCATGAATGAAGGAACCAACAATAATTTTCAATGGATCAAGATCATAGTGTTCACTATCATGTTCAGAATATTAATAATCCGTAAATTCTATCTTTGATTCTATATTGGGTCCTTGGATGCCATGAAATAATAATTATCTTATACTTAATTTTTTTAATGCTTTGAAATATCTATCCCTTTGAGTTTTACGATGTCTTATGTGACGATTAAGTCTAGATATATCTTCCAAGGATGTTAAGAGATCACCTTGATTAGATAAGCCACTGTGAATATTTTTGTTCAAGTAATCTCTAAAGGGAACTCATTTTTTTGTTCAACATCCCAAATTTCCTTGTGGGAAACTGAGTCATCTTTATCAAGCCTCTAAGAGGCCAAATTCATTTCAGATTGAATAATAAATGTACTAATATTATTAATAATAAATATATTAATATTATGTATGATAAATTTATTAATATTATGTATAAATTCATAAATAATAATAATCTAATAAATCTTGGGAGATGTGTTAGAGAGACCCATTCCTAAGAAATTTATTAATAAAATTTAAACCTACAACCATGGAAAATTACTAATGAGTGTAAATTTTACCCTAAACATTGGATTAGTGAAGTAAAAGAAGACCATACATATGATGAAGGTGTCAAAAGGAGATCTCTTTCACCAATACCTTCTTGGAAAATGCATCATCCACCATTTAAGCCTCTCTATAGATATGAGAAACCATGAACCAAATCACCTCTAAGTAGTACAGAAATTCCATTCCTTCGATGTATAGTTTCCAATGAATAATGTATGATATGTTCCTGATAATGTTAATGACAAAAAATAAGTCAGTTTCAACCCAAAACTTGTTCAATATGGTAGTATTGGAAAAATTTACTGTATATATGGCTGCCCAATGACTATATTCCAAGGAAATGTGGATACCAAGGGAATACTGAAATAATTTATTGATGAGGTATATTCTTTTTCTAAAAATACCACTACAATATGAGGGTCCCAAATCTCTAAGATATTCCCCATCCACAATGAAATTAATTTATAATGGGATATTGGGATGCATCTAAAAAATTTGGGACGTATGGGTTTTTGGGAACTCCTTTGACCCCTAAATGTTTGCTAATAATGAGATCACCTATAGTGTTGTTCATGTATCCCACATGACTATTAGATTTTATATGTATATCCCTTATAACACCTATAATGTTATATTTAATTTGTAATAAATAACCCTAAAATATATGGTTATTCCTAGATTTCCAAATTTAGTGAATAACTATAGAAATTGATGAGTATAATAGATTCAAAAATTGTATACTCATTTATATATTGTAAAAATGAGCCATTAAGTCTTCCAGGATGTTAATAGTTTCTAGATTGTAAATAAATCCAGCCTCAATGTGAAACCAAATCATCTTTACAAATGATCAATGAACAAAGATCTATTGGAAACTATCATATCTCAAAAAGTAATCAAAGAAATGAAAAATTCAAAAAATTCCATATATCTAGATCCTAGAATCATTTGTTGACCAATTGATTCATATCTTGCACAGTAGTATAATTATAGATAGATGAAATTATAGTGAAAACCATAGTGCCACACAAGAAACAATAGTGAAAACCATGATTAATGATACCTAATCTCAATGAGAAATAGAATCCATTGTCATACTATATGAATTTAAAGGAAGTAATATCATACTTGATGAAATTCAGAAGGAATTTCTTGAACTAATAAAAATGTTTGAGAACACTCAAAATATATATGATCATCAAATTAGTAATTAGTATAAAATTATAAAATAGAAGGCTTTCAAGACAATTATAGTTCTAGAAATTCATTTAAAAAGAATGTGTGTGTATCCATAGAGTGTGCATCATAATCTTAGTAAATTTATCTCTAATGGATAACCAAATTGTGGATCCCAAATACCTAAGATTCGGTAATAGTAAATAATCCTTTCATCATAATATTTATGCATAATGAAATAATTATTATTCCATAATACTAGTACAACCAATATTGATACAACAAAACACCAAGTAATTAAAATTATAAAAAAATCTAAACACAATAATACAAATCATGTAAAAATGTGAGTCAACACCATAATATTTTACTCTAAAAGATCATACTCAAAAAATAATAACAATTATATGAGATAAATTTAAATTAATAAGAAAACAATAATCATTGGAATTAACAAACTATAAAAACATAAAAAATTTTATGAATGGATTAAAATGATTTTTTTCATATAGGGATCAATATAAATTTTATGTATTATGAAAATTATTCAATATGACCATTGGATATTATAAAATTTGGCCAGTATAACCATTGGACATTATAACCATTGGTGGTATAGAGACTAAGAATAGACTTTTAGGATTAGTATATATTAAGGATAATGAAAATTTTAATTATTATAGAAGGGATGAAATATGGATATAAATAGTAGTAAAACCCCTTATGAATTTAATTTATTATATATTTGTAGGGTGGTAGAATCATTTGGGTTCCCCTTGGAAAAATCCCTCATAGATTTCCAATAGTGAAGTTGGAGTGGAACCATTTGCGGGAGAAGTTCAAGTTAGTGGAGATCACAACCAGGTGAATGTTTGTCGAACCATATCATAAAAGAACCACCATTTCACAAATTACCCTTAAGGAATATTATAATGTTATTATAAGTATTGTATTTAGGGATTGAGTTGTTTTTTAATGTATATTTCTTAAGGAATTAAAAATATTTTTATTTTTTACTCTATTTTTTATAAATGTATCGGCATAACATAAAAAGGAAAAATGTATATAATTAGAGAATTAATTTTATAAAATGGAATAAATATTTAGAATTAGGAAACTGAAATTATCAAAGGGTTTATATTTGGATATTTTTTTATTAAAGAAGAAAAATATGGTAAAAAGTGTGGAATACAGTAAAAAAGTAAAGATACGGTATATATGACATCATATTTTGGAAGAATGACTCATTTAATCTAGGGAAGTTTTATTTTTATATTGTTGGATTGAAACACTATATTGGGACATTAGGGGTGGTAGTAGAGAATAATGGTTATGGTGGGGGACAAAAGGAAAGTGGAATAAAAAATAATCAATAAATTATTCCATTAAATTACACTCACCGCACCTATAAATACCAACCCCATCCTCTAATTATTACATATTAAATTTTTAATTCCCCTTTACTTCTCTCTCAAGGAATTTTTCCCCCGGCACCTTATTCATTATTTAAGATTTTGGTTGGATCTATGGATGGGTTCTAAACTAATAACCTCAAGAGTGTAAAGAATTCTTATCTCTCTCTCTTCATTTCCTATATCAATTTAATTATTTGTAATATCTTTTAAATTTTAATTTCATATTATTACTTTTAATGTAAATATGTTATTATTTCCCATTTGATATATTATAATTGATACATTACCCATAACCCTTACTTTATACCCTTTTTAAAGTTGTTACTTTGCCTAAGTAAGGGTTGATTTTATCTCTATTTAAAATTCCTATTTATATTACCAATTTTATCCTTTTTAATCAAAAAGTTAATGTACCATTCTTGTTTTACTTAATTTTATGTATTGTTCCTAATAACATAACTCCCATGTGATAATTCATTTCATTCACATTATTCCCAATTCATACATTATTGCTATGTTTAAACCTCTTCAGATCCATAAGAATCTTATAATATGGGTAAGTTAAAAGTGGGTGATCTTCTAAGAAAATAAATCCCTACCTGGATATTAAAATTGGATGTGATTTTGGATTAGATTCATCTATGTGTAATAACCCTAAAAAGAGGGGGTAAGGTATATCCTAGTTATCATCTTGTTTCACGGTGAACTGTCCCTTACATAGCACTTGGTTTGACACTACAAGGGGATATGATATAGATAATCATTATACCTTTAATAAACCATAATAGAGCAGTAATAAAGTGGTGAATAATGTACATATTGATTTTTTATCCTAACATTAATAATATAATTTCTTAAACATAGTGAAATCCTTAATCTTGTTAAGTACCTATTAGCTATAATTTCATATAAATCACTTGTTGTGGGTACTTTTTAAAAACTCTGATTCCCTAATTATTCCCAATGTATGTTATGGAAAATAACAAAGAAATTATTAATAATTATTTTACTTGGGAAATAAATTTATAATCCATATAATCTATTATTTCATATAATAATATCTTCTATGAAATGATCCATTGGGAAATATGCCTTGCATTTCTAAATTTTTCAGCCCTAAACATTATTTCTGGTATGGCCTATATTTATTTGGTATGTTATGTAATGAATTGGAATGTAATGTGATGGGTGGGGATCAAAACTCTATGTCCCCCAATTAACTGGTAGGTCTCATGGGAAAACTCATATAGGGTAATGAGAGAGTCCATGTAAGAACCTAGATCCTCTATTCTGGTATTTTTTCCATTTTCTAGTGTTTTTGAGGAAAAGGGGTGTTTCTGGAAATTTCATAAGTAGACGATGTGTACATTACGAGTACACATCTTGTACTTGGTTATAATGGGTAGCTGTGTGCTAGCCATGTGGCGGCTTTGCACACAACCATTTGTGGTTACCTGGAGGTGGCCTAAAGCGGGGCTCGGTAAGGGCAAGTACACATCGTGTACTTTTAATGTACATGCCATGTACTTTTTTTCACTAAATGTACTTGGGTCGCATCTTATTGGTAGTATGGGATTATTCTCTTCCTAACTCAACTAAGAGCACCCGTATAGCCGCAATCTTTCCCCAAGCCCCCGATCGAGAATATTTTCTCTGATTTATCATCATCGATAGTGTTGGGATCGCCTCAGTAAGCTCTTCCTTCTTCTAGGGCTTTGTTTCCTGATTTCTTCTCTCTCATGAGATATCATCGATTGAACATCTTAGAAGATTTTTTTGATCTATGGTGTTCTTTGGTGACTTAAGGCTTGAGGTCCATGGATACCGATCTCCCAACACTGAGGTAGGTGGTTTGTGACTTTCTATTGAATGTATTTGAGTTATATGTGACAAATCACCCAATACCCATGAACGAGGTATTGCGTGTTTTCTGTTTTAGCCCTATTATTTTCCTACTATGCTTGTATGCCTGAGTAGAGGTAGATTGAATGTGAATAGGGTTAATTGCTATGATTTAAAAGTGTTTTCCCATGCATGCTCTATTTATGACCGTTTGGTCCTACTTATCCTATTAGGCTACCTTGTTTATTTCCCATGCCTAGTATTTTAGGATGGTGTGATTATTTATCTGACATGTTGATATGCTGTAGACTGTTAGCCAAGTAGTTCTTGAGGCTTACTTTGGACAATACACTTTTCTGTACTTGTTCACTTACACAGAGCAGTGAGAACCTGGTGTAGTAGACCATTGTGAGAATCGATGTAAGGGATTCTCTAGAGTGTCTTTTATAATATTACGATGTGAGACCATAAGGGGAATTGACATAATTTCTTCCTCAAAGTGTCTGTAGTTCCTTGACGTGGGTCACAAGGGTAATGAGACATTGAGTGCTTCCCCAGAGCGCCTTTAGTTACCGATACGAGACTATAATAGAAATTTACGGTGAGTGATTCCTCAGAGAGTCTATGCTTAAGCTAAACCAGAGGGGTCAGACTGTGTGTACTTACCAGAGGGTTACTTGTACTTGTTTGGTTGAACCAGAGGGGTTAGGCTGTGAGTACTTCCCAGAGGGTTACCATTTGTGTTTAGCTGCTTAGTTTTGTTGCTTGGTTGAACCATAGGGGTTAGGTTGTGAGTACATCCCAAAGGGTTACTTGCTTTCATTAGATGATTACTTGATTATGAATTTAATGCTTGAAACTGAGGATTGTTAGTGCTGATTACTTCCTTGTTTACTGATTCCTTTTACTTATTACCTACTATATACTCACTGACTGTTAGGCACAAATATTTTGGTGTTTTCCTACTGGTATTTAGTCTCACACCCTGTTTGGGTCATGATTTTGGTCCCAAAGTGATTATATTTCCACAGGTATAGATAAGGGCAAGCACCCTTCTACTTCAGGTACTTGACTGTTTTGGAGCTGGAGAGCATGGGACCAAGCTGAGGCTTGCAATGCTGAGCAGTTGTTTAGCTATTTTATATTTCACTTTGATTTAGTACTTTTTTATTCCAGTATTGTGGTTTATTTGGTTTCTTTCATAGACATATGTATCATTAATCATTTATATATGTTCTCCAGTTGTTTCTTTATCAGTCTTCCGCTATTTACTATTGTTTGTAATTTTTACTTCTTCCACAATTGTATATTTTTTTTACTTCCACTGTGATACTCTACCAATGAGGGAATATTTTTCCCACTATCACACCCAAGGCCCTCACTGCTAGTCGGTAGGATCCAACGTTCGAGGAAATATTCTTGAGGCTATCTGACCAACTGGGTATGGGGCCACTATGGGTGGCTTCCGGAACCGGTACATTACAAAGTGGTGTCAAAGGGTTTCTTTTCTTCTTAACATACTGTTTAGAGCCTATATTTAGTTATAGGAAAGAATATATACTCGGTAATAAGTTTTTCCTGAGATTTGCTAACCCGTGTACAGGGAAAAGCCAATCTACCTCAATATTGAAATTTTTTTGGTTTTTCAATTTTAGAATTGATTTGATTTCACCATTGGGTATCTGACATGTATTGTGCTATTATTGTTGATGTTTTTGAGGTTCTATTTCTGCTGCAACCTGATGAGATGTGCGTATTCCAACTCATGCATCATATAGATACTTGCTAGAAATCACATGTCATATATTCTTACCATGCCATTTAGGGTGCATTAGTGATTTCATGTTGTTGTGATAGATGTTTTGTTAAATGTGCATGCTGTTGTGATAGATTCCTTTATAGAATACATTCTTTTTATAGGGTATTGTTTGTGTAAGGTTTTGTATGAATTAATGCCAAACTTTGGTTCTTAAGGTGTTATGGGCCCTCATGAATCAGAATTTGGTGGATCATTGACTTCTTTTCATTGTATATATAACATGTATAAGATTACAAGCTTTGATTCGCGGGGAGTATGGGCCCTCACAGATCACAATTTGGAATTTTATTGTTTATTTTTGTATTTATCTGGGTTCCATAGTAGTTTTTGGGACTTATTATGAAGAAAAACCCAAAAAACATGGCGTGTAATGCGGAATACACGCCATGTTTTCTTCTATTCAGGAAGAAACTATTTTTCTTAAGTACACTCCATGTACTGTATGCACATGCTGTGTAGTCTCTAACTGTGTCATAGACTGCGTGGGAAGAGACACAGGGTTTGGAAATTCTTGGTAAGACACACAGTGTACCTGATGTACACACCGTGTTGTAGAACCATGTAATCAGCCATGTCACTAACAACATGGGTTAGTAGAGTCTTTTCTAATACACACCATGTCCATCTGGAACACATTGTGTAGTATAAAATGAGTACCCAACCTTGTAATGATCAACACGGGTCAGAAAAATTTTCCTAGTACATGCCTTGTCCATCTGGAAAATGCTGTTTAGTGTGAGTCATGTATCCGGCCATGTCACTAACCACATGGGTCGATGAAACTCGTCTAGTAGACACCATGTCGGGAAAGAACACACCTGGTAGTCTTTTTTAGCGGAACCGTGTGGGTTAGTTGTGTAAAAGACTTAGGTGGGGGATGAGGTTTCAAGTACGCACTGTGTATTAGGACAACACGCCGTTTGTTTGGGGTGTTACATGACCAGTTTTGGTAGGAGTACACACCCATGTAAATGCATAAGGTAACACACCGTGTAGTCATTATACATACCATGTACTCAAGTTTTGAAAAACACTAATGTCTTCTTTCTCCTATTACCTTCTTGCAGTTATAGTTTTTATTCCTTGATAATATTGATCTATGGTGTGCACTTGAACTTGCAGAGTCATGCCACCAAGACGGTCTATGGTTGTACTCTAGTTACCGGGCAGTGATCACACACCGAATATGGATGATCAGGGAATTCTTGTAGATCCTCCAGTTGTGATGGTCTTGGAACCAGCAGTTATTCCTGAAATATTTGCTAATCCATAGTTCTGGGAGGGATTTATGAGGGTCATGCAAACATTCTACAGAGTACTACATCCTGCCCCATTTATAGTAGATCTGACGTGGGTTTTCCAGCAGCATCATCCTCCCACCTTCATAGGAGAAGGAGGACCTCAGGCTGTGGAGTCATGGTTTGAAGGCATGATGTCTATCTTTGATCATCTGGAGACGCCTACCGAGAGGAGGGTGAAGATTTCTACTTATATGATTCGGGACTCCGCCAAGAGATGGTGGGATGTGATCTCACAGGAGGGATTCTTGTAGGTTATGACATGGGATGAGTTTCAGTGTGCCTTCAATAACTACTTCTATCCGAAGACTATGAGGGTCGAACGAGCCCGAGAGTTCATGAGTCTGTAGCAAGGTACTCTTTCAGTTATGGAGTATTCTTCTTACTTCACAGAACTGTAGTGATTTACACCTATTCCTAGTGGTGATGAGTTATACATAGCGAGGAATTTTGAGGATGGTCTCAGGCACGACATCTGGTCTCAAGTTAACATCTTCAGGTTACTTCTGTCACTTCTATAGTCAACCAGACACTGATCACAGAGCACAATCTAAGGTATTCTGGAGTTGTGATCCAGGAAGGCTGGACATCTAGAGTTAGTTTCCCTCCACCTGACAGTAGGAAGCATCGTATGGAGTCTTCACATGGAGATTCTAGGAGGTGAGACACATCTTATTGTATCTAGGTGGTGTGCTACCAGTGTGGGAAGAGCGGGCATATGAGGCCACATTTCTCGAGAGATCCAGCGGAGTGCTGATATTGTGGCAAGATGGGTCATCTTCAACACTTCTATCAGATCTTCTCACAAGTAGCTAGTGGCATGGGTTCTTCTATGACTCCTTGTTCAGCAGAAGCACCACCAGTTACTCCTCATTCAGGGAACTGGAGTTATTCTGGCCGTTCGATCCAAGGTGGAGGTCGCGGCCATGGTTTTCAGTCACCAGGAATTCAATGAAAACAGGGTGGATAAGCTCAAATTGCTCATGCATGGTCCTAGGCCTGTGGTATAGGTAAAAATTTTGCAGTGGAGCAGACCCACCAGAAGTAGGATCCCAGACCCTCTACAGTTCAAGGTACAATTCTAGTTTCCTCAGTTTTAGTTTCTTCTTTTTTTGATATAAGGGCTTCCCATATCTTTATATCTGTTGCTATTGTGGAGAGACTTGGGATCTGTATCTTTTCTCTTACTGATATCTTAACACTATACACTCTGTTGGGGACTATAATGACTAGTGTATGACAGTGCAAAGAGTTCCCTTTAGAGGTTGGTGGGAGTCACTTCTTTTGGGACCTCTATGTCTCGGGGATGATGGGTTATGACCTCATTCATGAAATGGACTAGTTAGTTCCATTCCAGGATGTTTTCGATTTCTATCGTCATAGGGTGTGTTTCACATCACCATAAGACGCATTGTTTCTTCATAAGGGAGAATGGGACGTTCAAGTGAGTAGAGCAGGACCCGAGCATCATGGGTTAGGGGGAGTTACAGCCCAGAACTATAATATATATGTGGATGACCAGGTGAATTCACAAATAGAATTTCATCTAGTGGTGGATTGTTTTCAGGATGTCTTTCTAGAGAACTTTTTAGGTTTCCCTACAGAGCATGAGGTAGATTTTTTCTATTGAGATCATGATAGGAGCGGCATCGGTGTCCATTTTTCTTTATATGATGGATACACCCAAATTATAGGAGAAAAATAAGAAGTTGGAGGAGTTGAAGAAAAAGGGTTTTATCCCACCCAGTACGTCTCCTTGGGGTTCGCCTGTCTTATTTGTGAAAAAAGGCAGATGGTACCCTCAGACATTGTGTGGATTATTGGAAGTTGAACCAGTTGACGGTCAAGAAATGATATCCTTTACCAAGGATTGATGATCTATTTGATCATCATCGAGGATCCTGGGTGTTCTCAAAGATTTAAACGAGGTCCTATTACCATCGATTTCATGTTTGACCATCCGATATACCTCTTACAGCCTTCCGGAGCTTGTATGGTCTATACGAGTATGTGGTCATGTCGTTCGGTCTCACAAATGCACCTGCAGTTTTTTTGGCACTAATGAACTGAGTATTCTATCCATACTTTTATTATTTCATAGTAGTACTTATGGAAGATATCTTGGTGTACTATCACACTCGAAGCGACCATGACACCCATCTTGATATTGTTTTGAGTACACTCATAGAGCATCAATATAATGCTAAGCTCTCAAAATACCACTTTTGGATGGACCAAATTCTCTTCTTGGGCCATGTTATCTCATAGACAGGAGTGTCAGTAGACCCAGAGAAAGTAAGGGAAATAGTTTTTTGGGAGAAGCTGAAGAACATCTTTGAGGTATGGGGTTTTTTATGGCTGGAAAGATACTACAGATGTTTCATAGAGGACTTTTCACACTTAGCAGCACCACTAACGGGTCTGACTAAGAAGGGTGAAATGTTTTTGTGGTCTGATACTTGTTAGACATCTTTTCAGGATTTTAAAGGGAGGTTGACTTCTTCACCTATTCTAGTATATTTAGATCTAGGAAATAGATATACTGTATATTGTGATGCATCATATATTGGGCTGGGAGCAGTGCTCATGCAGGGAGAATGAGTCATTGTGTACGAGTCTCGGCAGTTGAGGCCACAAGAGAGGAATTACCCGACACACGATCTTTAGTTGGATGCTATTGTTCATGCTTTAAGCTATTGGAGAAATTATCTTATGGGAGATAATTTTGTGTTTTTCACCGACCACAAAAGTCTCAAGTATATCTTCACTCAGTGTGACTTGAATTTGAGATAGAAAAGGTGGGTTGAGTATCTTCAGTCTCTTGACTTTGAGCCTACCTATACGTCGGGGAAAGGCAATGCAGTGGCTGATGCATTGAGAAGGAGGAATCAGATACATGCAGTTTAAGAGGCCATAAGTGAGTGGAATATTATGGATCTTTTCTCTGAGATGCATTTGGTGGTGCACGACAGACAAGGACAAAATTTTCTCTCTTTTGTGGCTGTTAACTCTACTCTACTTGATCGAGTGAGAATGAGGCAGCTTTCAGATTCTGAAGGCCTTGTCCTATGGGAAAGCATATCAACAGAGGACCCTATTCTTGGATAGACCATAGGCGAGGATGAGATATTTCATTTTCATGTGTGCGTATGGGTGCCATTAGAAATACATGAAGAACTAATGTGATATTTTCATTCCTCAGTTAGGGTAGTTCATCCTGGTGTCACCAAGATGTATCGTGTTCTCCACTACCTGTATTGGTGGCCACATATAAATAGAGATTTCATTGGTTTTTTCATGAGGTGTTCCACCTGTCTACAGGTAAAGGTGGTGCATTAGTAACCAACATGGATTTTTTAGCAGTTACCCATTCATGAGTGTAAGTGGAACGATGTCACGATGGAATTTTTGATAGGTTTTCCATTGTCTCATCGAGGAAGTGATGCAGTTTTGGTTGTCATTGACAGACTCACGAAGGCTTCCCACTTCTTTCTGATCAAGGAGACCTTCAATGTTGGCAGACAAGGAATGTTGTACATTGGAGAGATTGTTCATTTACATGGGGTTCCAAACTCCATTTTTTAGAAAGGGATTCCCATTTATTTATCTAGTCTAGCCGGGCATACTGAAGGCTTTGGGTACATAGGTGCTTATGTGTACAACTTACCATCCCCAGACAAATGGCCATTCTGAGCATATGATTCAGGTGCTTGAGAACATGCTTTGATCATGAATCGTAGATTTTGGAGGATATTTGGAGAAGCACATACCTCCTGTGGAGTTTTCCTACAACAATATTTTTCAAGTAACTATTCATATGGAACCTTATAAGTCTTTGTTTGGTAGACCATGCTGATCAACCTTATATTGGCGGAAGGCAGGAGAGACAGCTATGCTGGGACCTCATCTTGTCCAGGAGACCACATAGATGATAGAGTTGATTCAGAAATGGATGGCTACTGCACAGTCTCAATAGAAGCCTTATGAGGATTTTCGGAGAGGACCATTAGAGTTCGAGGTCGGAGATTACATTATACTACGCGTCACACTGAGGTTGGGATACATGAATATTTGGAGATAGGGTAAGCTTTCAATGAGGTGATTCGGGCCATTTGAGGTGTTGGAGAGAGTTGGGATAGTTGCCTATCGGTTGCAGTTACCTCAGAGGTACTGCGTTGTACATGACATCTTCCATGTTTCTCAGCTTCGACGTTACTTCTCAGACCCGTCACATGCTTTGCAACCTGAGGAAGTTGAGTTGGAGGGGGATGCATCATTCGAGAAGCATCCTATATGGATTGTTGATCGATGTATGAAGGTTCTTCGTGGACTATCTATTACTCCGGTATGAGTGATATGGCAGCACGGGTGGGTACAAGATGAGACTTGGGAGAGGGGGACCGATGTACGATCATAGTGGCCAGAGCTGTTTGAGGATTATTTTTCTACGCCACCTTGCTAGGGAAATTCAGGGAAAAATTTCTTTATGCAAGGAAGTCTATATGAACCCAAGAATTATTTTTAGATATGTTTTCCTTTTTCTGGTGTTTTTGAGGAAAAAGAGGAGTTTCTAGAAATTTCTTATGTACACGTGCAGTTTATGAGTACACGCCGTGTACTCAATTACTGCGGGTTGCTGTGTGCTGGTCGTGTGGTGGATTTTCACATAGTCATGTGTCGGCCATGTGTGGTGACCTAGAGGCCACCTAAAGCAGGGCTCGATAAGGGAAAGAACACGCTATTTACTTTAAAATTACATGCCGTGTACTTTATTTCTTTTTCACTAAACATACCGGAGTGCATCTTATTGGAAGAAAGGGCTTCTTCTCAGCCTAACTCAACCAAGAGCACCAGTACGACCATGATCTTTCCTCAAGACCCCCATCGGGCATCCATTCTCCAATTCAACCACCATCGATTGTGCTAGGATCACCTTGTTAAGGTCTTCCTTCTTCTTGATCTTTGTTTCCAGATTTCTCCTCTCTTATGAGATAATGTCAGTTGAAAATTTTAGACGTTTTTGTAGATATACGGTTTTCTAGGGTGACTCAAGGGTTGAGTTTCACATATACCGATCTCACAACATTGAGGTAGGTGGTTTGTGTCTTTTAGTTGAATTTATTTGAGTTATATGTGCTAAATTACCCAATACCCATGAACGGGGTATTGGGTGTTTACTATTTAGCCCTGTTATTTTCCTTCTTTTCTTGTATACTTGGGTAGAGGTAAATTGAATGTGAATAGGGTTAATTTCTATGCTTTGGGAGTGTTTTCCCATGTATGTTCTGTTTATGAACGTTTGGTCCTACTTATTGTGTTATGCTACACTATTTGTTTCCCATGCCTAGTATTGTAGGATGGTGTGATTATTTATCTGACATGCTGATATGCTGTAGACTATTAGCCAAGTTGTTCTTGAGGTTTACTTTGGCTGATATTCTTTGTTGTAGTTGTTTACTTACATAGGGCTATGAGAACCTGGTGTAGTAGACCATAGGGATAATGGACATAGTGTCTTCTCCAAAGTGTCTTTTATAATATTATGATGCGAGAACATAGGGGAAATTGACGTAAGTGCTTCCTCATAGTTTCTGTAGTTCCTCGACGTGGGCCACATGGGGAATAAGACGTTGAGTGTTTCCCTATAGTTCCTTTAGTTAGCGATACGAGACTATAAGAGGGATTTATAGCGATTTCTTCCTCATAGAGTCTATGATTAAGCTGGACCAGAGGGGTTAGACGTTGTGTACTTCCCAAAGGGTTACTTATACTTGTTTGGTTGAACTAGAGGGGTAAGGATGTGAGTACTTCCCAAAGGGTTAATTTTTGTGTTCAGTTGCTTGCTTGTATTGTTTGGTTGAACAATATGGGTTAGGTTATGATTACTTTCCAGTGGGTTACCTACTTTGAGTAGCTGCTTACTTTATTATGAATTGAATGCTTGAAACTATGGATTGTTAGACCTGAGTACTTCCTTGTTTACTGCTTCCTTTTACTTATTACCTGATATATACTTATGGACTATTAGGAACAAATATTTTGGTGGTTTCCTATTGATATTTTGTCTCACACCTAGTTTGTGTCATGCTTTTGGGCCCAAACAGATTATATTTCTGTCAATATAGATAAGGGAAGGTGCCCTTATACTTCAGATACTTGACTGCTTTGGAGCTGTAGAGCAGTGGACCAATCTAAGGCTTACGATGTTGAAGAGCTTTTTATATATTTTCTTTTTTTTACTTTGGTTTAGTACTATTGTATTCAATCATTTTGGTTTGTTTGGATGCTTTCCTAGACATATATATCATGCATCATTCATATATGTGCCCTAATTGTTTCTTTATCAGTATTCCGCTATTTATTATTGCTTGTAATTTTTACCGCTTCTGCCTCCGCTATCGTATATTTGTTTTACTTAAACTATGTTACTATAAAAATGAGGGAATTGTTTCCCCAAAATCACACCCAAGGCCATCACTTCTAGTCGACAGCCTTTGGAAAACGGGGAAATGCGCTTGAGTCCATGTGACCAACCAGGTATGGGGAGCCTCTGTGTCGCTTCCGAAACCGGGATGTTACAGTCCGTGCCCTTAATGTATAATGTATTGGCACAACCTCGATGGTATGTTTATGATTCCCAATATTAAATAATTACATATTTTATATTTTTTTTGTGATCCACGTGATTATGAACTTCTATTTTTTATAATGATATCAATTATTTATTCATTTTTATAGATTCAATTGTACTCTTGATGTTTTATATTCCATGTTTATACTTTATTATCTTCTATTATACATTTTTCCCATGAAGATCATTTAATCTCACCACCTTTAATTTGTTTCTCCATTTCCCCTGGCAATGAAGTGTAACACTATAATTAAAAAAGGATAGGATTTTGGAATAAAGACATCTAATTTTAAGATGTAATGTTATGATGTAATGTATCTGGTCACTTTAGAAATACTAAAACTTGATCCATGCATTGTATTATATTACACTCTTTTTTCCATGTAATAATTAACCCACTTGCTCTAGGAAACCAGGGTTGTGGTAATTATAGTTTGTATCATAGGAAGGTTTAGTATTAACTTTGGAACAATATTTATGAAAACATAGTTTGAGAAGATATATTTTAACACTTCTTAAAAAGTATAGATATTATTAGATATTTTTTGTGATAGTATACTACATTAGTCATGTTAGAATTTTATAAATTAACTGATAACGTTAATGGTTGATAATGAAACCTATTAAAATAATTAGAAACATTGAAAAAATCATTCACAATAGATTGACTATTTGAATTATCATAATAATAGAGTCAATATTTCCTTAGAGAAACTTATGATTGTTCTAAGACAATCGACTTATAATATGAAAAATAAATTTTACCACCTGGAGAAACCACTTTCCCTTCTATAGGGATCGACCACATTGGATCATGATAAGAGGAAAAAAACTTCACATTTCAGTGGAACTAGTAATCTTATGGAGGAAAAATAATGGATAAATTGTCTATAGAAAATATTTTTGGCCTTATGATGCTCTGAGAGGGAGAAATTCATGATGTTAGTGTATTATCTAAGAGGTGACATCGACCAATTATGATCCTTAATTCAAAATACTAAGTAAGCATAAGAGATTGAGAACATAGAATGGAATACATTCAAGGTTAGTTTTCTAGAAAACATTTTCCACAGGAAAAACATTCCAATATGAAAACAAAATTCATGAACCAGAGACAAAAATAAGGGGAGTTAGTAACTGAGTATAAATCCAATTTTACAAGGTTATGAAGGGATGTTATGGATTATATTTTAAACCATAAAAGGAATATTGATAGATTCTTTTATGTTTGAAATTTTATTCATCAAATATTCTTGTTATCTCAAAATTTCTCCATATATTAAGAGACGGTATCATTTTCTATTAATATTTAGAATGATTTATCTATGTCCTATACGTTTAAAGGCAAGTAGGAGAAGAAAATTATGGTTAAAATCCATGATGAATGTAATGAAAAAAATAAAGGAAGGTAAGGGTTTATTTTCTAGTATCTAATAATTGTGGATGAGACATCCTAGGACTTACTTAAATGCCCTAGGAGTTTGATAAAAGTATGGTAATAAAGGACATAAAACTCATGAGTGAAAATGAAATAGGGAATAAACTATTTTAAAACGTTTCAACAATAAGGGTATAAAGAATTATTCTAATCAATTCCATTTATTCTAGAAGAATCTTCCATATAAGAGGCCTATGGATCAAGGTCATGCCTTTTCCATAACAATTTCTAAATTTGAATATATAAATGATGTGATAAGAGGTACTTTGTTTATACATTCAAATTTAGATAATGTATTCTTTGATTCTAGATCTACACATTCCATTATATCTTTTATGTTTTCAAATATCATTAAATAACCCCTACTATACTAAACAATGATTTATCAGTTTTAACATTAATTTGTACATTGATTGAAAAAAGTCACACAAAGTAATTCAAATTAGGATGAATGGGTGTTTTCTCATTTCAAATATAATTATAATATCAATGGTTAATTTTTATTTAATCATGGGGATATACTAGCTCTAAAATTAAAAATAAAGAATTTATTATAGTGAGAAAGAAGTTAAAATTGTCAAGGAATCTATTGAATTACTTTTTTTTCATGAAGAGATATATTTACCTTAATATTTCATTGAACCACTCCCAGTCTATCTACTTAAATAAATTTATAGTGTGGTTATGGATGTAATAAAAACTATAGTTGGTAAGAGTTTATAAAGAATTGGGTATGTACCAATTCTGTGGGAATACATTGAATCATTTCTGGATGAATTACCTGGACTAACAAAAAATCGAGAAGTTCAATTCTCTATTGATCTTGTCTCTAATATAGAGTCGATGTCTAAGAAACCATATAGGATAAATCCTGAAGAGTTACTTGAGTTGAAGAATAAAAAAATACTTATGTGATAAAGGGTTCACTCCTCCATGTGAATTACCATGGGAATCACCTGTGTTGTTTTTGAGGATGAAGGATGGGAAAATGAGATTACACATTAATTATAAGGAAATCAAGGTAATTTCAATAAATAACAATTATCCATTACATTGTATTGATGAAAAATGAAACAAATTTAATGGTATCAATTATTTTCAAATATTGATCTTCATTATATCTACCATTAGTCAAATTTTAAGGTTGATATTCTAAAATAATATCATTTTTTATAATGTATGGCCCTTATGAGTTCACAGTAATGAATTTCGGGATAAAAAATCTCCCTATCTGTTTGTATATTTGATAAATATAGTATTCAATGACTAACATGATAAATTTTTTTATTTATTAGATGAAATTATTATATAAAATAAGAGTTATTATGAGCATGATAGTCATTGATGAATTATTCTTGAGGTTTTGAGAAAAAATTATTATATAAAAATTCAATAAATATGAATTTTGGATTCAATAAGTTTTTTTTATTATTTTGACCAAGTTGAATATATAAGGATTTTAGAAGTTAGTTTACGGTTGTTTTCATAGAAGGTAAATATACTAAATTTTGGAATGTTAGAAATTGGAATCACAAATTATATTTAGATAAATCAAACACAATTTGTATAAGAAATTCCATCGTGTAAAGAAAAAAAATTTTAGAAGAAAAGGTTATAATCGGAATCACATGGAGTCCATAATGGGAGAAGATCGTAATGAGGTATTGATTATAATCAGATTCAGTATGGATTTGATAAAAATTATATGATGATTTGGTGTTTTGTATTTCTCATAAATCATATTTTTTGAAACATATGATATAAGATGTATGAACAAAAATATGAGGAAGAAAAATATGTTGATAGGATCAGGAATGAAATGATATTGATGAGGATTAGGAATGAATTTTTTTTGATGAGGCTTAGGAAGAAAAATATGCTGATGAGACTCAGGAAGAAAATGATGTTGATGAGGCTTAGGAAGAAAAAGATATTTTTGAGGATAAAAAAGATAAAGATGTTACTGATCTTGAGCAAGAAAAATAATTTTTATTGAATAAATTGTACTGAAGAATTCATAACGAAGAAATAGTATTGAGGAAATCTTACTGAAGAATTCATATTGAAGAAATCATAATGAGGAAATCACACTAAAGAATTAATACTGATGAATTCGCACTGAAGAATTAATACTAATGTAATCATACTGAATAATTTGTATTAAAGAAATCATACTAAATTAATTGTATAGAACAAATCATACTTGGATTTCTTAATGAAAATATTGTACTTGGACTTCATAATGAAAAAAAAAATCTGATAAAACTAGAATGACAAATCAGAATCTGATTAAATATTTTCTAGAAAGAATATTGGAAACTGAATTTAATAGAAGATCATAAATTCACAGAATGTTAAATAATTCAAATAAGGTAATGGATTTAATGGTAAATTGAATTATTCTTAGAATTATCCAATAATTAATGAAGATTTATGATTCAAGAATGTTGGTGAAGAAAGAAAACCTTGTCAAGATCCCTTCTAAACCATTATTGCATGCCTATAAAAGGAGAACAACACATTGTGTTTTTGTGTGAATTGCATTTCTTGTGATAGAGGAGAGAGAATCTGAACATTTATAGAAAGTGAATATGTTTTTCAGAATTTTTTATTATTAAAGAAGTTTTATTGATGGACAGAAGAGGAAAATATTATATTTATCTTTGATCATCGTATTCAGCTAAAACATCATATTTAAGTGATTTTTATTTTCCACTAGATTTGGAATCAGACTAAGTGTTTCCTACTCAGGATAGAAGATGTGAAGATTTAACTCAATCATATTCGAAGAGAGTAATATATTTTTAATACATGGGATATTTGTACCTATATTTTTGTACATGTATTTTTATAGTGATATTTTCATACTGTGATTTCCATTCTATTATTTTTGTATAAGTATTTTCTTATATATATTTTCATACATTATTTTTATACTGGGATTTTTGTATTTATAAAATCATATTGTGATTTTATTAAAAACTCTAAGAAGTTATTACCAGCTTCAGGGTAAGAAAGTGAATAATAATTTTACAAGAGCTAAAATTTATTAAAGTTGATCAAGAATCATAGTAACATGTTTGTCACAAACACATTCTTATATCATTTTTTGTTAGCTAAAGCACATGTTCGATTGTACTGATCAAAGAGTTACACAAGTGTAAGGGCATATCCTACTCATTATATTCCACACAAAAAGATTTTTTAATGTGCATTGTGTAGTATTATATCATTTCCAAAAAACCAAGGACTTAAATATTTTAATTTGATAGTAAACCTAGTAAATACGTATGTTCCAACTGATTTGTGTTTGAATTTGTTTTTCAACAAGGAATGAAATATTTAATAGGAGGAAAAAATTATTTAAATTGAAAAGAAAAATAAAAAAGTATCACTAATTCACCCCTCCCCTATCAGTGATACAATTATATTGACGGGCCACCCTCAAGTGGTATCAGAGTTGAAGGTTCCATTAACTTATTCATTATTAAATGTTTTAGGGAGAAGTTTGTGGATAATTTGAATTGTTTGAAAAATAAAATTATTCTTGTTTTCAATTGAAAGAATTATCATATCTATAAAGTTAAAATGTTGCATTATCTTATGTCTATTTAATATAATGTTCTCGAAGCTACAATAGATGTGTTTACTCCATTTTAGGATAAACTTCCTCTAACAAATGTTGATGAGAATAATCTTGATAATGATAGAATATCAAAGAATTATTTACTATCATCACTTTCTAAAAGTGAATTCTTAAGGGTGAAATGTGTTTCCCCATCAAAGGTATATGAGATAAATTAAAAAACATATATGAAGGTAATACATAAGTGACGAAGGTAAAGTTACAAATATGGAGGTTGTAGTATGAAGATTGAAAATGGTTGAGCATGAATTTGTTGGAGAATTTTTTACTAGGGTTAAGGATATAGTTAGCATTATTAGATATCTTTTTGAAAATTTATAAAATTCAAAAATTGTTGTGAAGATCATAAGAATTCTTCTTGATAGGTTTGATGATAATGTTTCCTCATTAGAGGATAGATATCCTGAAACACTGTATCCAGATTATCTTAATATCACTCTCATCACTTATAAAATTATAATATACAATGTTATCAAAAGAAAAACAAAATGTTGATAGATAAATTTATTTCAAGGATGATAATAAATAAAATTCAAATAAAATTATCTTTAAAAATTATGTCAGTGAATATGATTGTGATAATTAGTTATATAAAATATTTAATGAAGTTTTAAACTTTTTTCTAAAAATGTAATGATAGGTAAAGAAAAATAGCAATGGAAACTTCCTTTGAATTGTTTCGAATGTGGAGTCATTGTGAACTTTGCGGACAATTGTCCATGATGAAAGAATGGAGAAAATATTGATGATGAAGAAAGAAGGCCAAGAAGGTCGAGGATGTAATAAGATGAAAATGGAAAATTGTATTCCACAGGGAAATATTTATTATTATTAATATCCAAAATAATAATTTTCTTATCTATAGATAACAAAGAATAATGTAGTGATTGTAATTTTATAAATTCTATTGAATATGGTATTATGAGCAATTTTATCAAAATAGTGAATGATGATGAATTCAGAAGTAGTAGTTCCGGATAATAAGAAACTATACTTTAATATCAATTGAAAGAAGAGTTGAATGAAAGTATGAGAAATATTACATTGCTCGAAAAGGAAAAAATGTTTGAAGATGAATATTGATGAATAATAAATCAAGAATTATTTTTTGAAAAGAAAGTTAAGCTAGTGAAATAAATTGATAAAATGATGAAATATCTTGGGGAAGAAAATAATTGTAATGAATATATGGAAGTGAAGTTGAAATAAAAAAGAAGACTTGGTACCTTTCCAACAAAAACATTCAAAAGATGAATATAAAGGCACAAATTTCAAAAACTATATATATAATTTTGGTGAATGTTATCATACTGAGAAACATATAAAGGATCAACACAAGTTACCTTCAAAGTTTGAGATGAAGGCTGAATTTTTTTCGTAGAGGAAGAATGTTTGGAATGTTATCTCTGTGGCCATGATTGAAAAAGTGAATAATTAAAAAGTTTCAAAATACCTTGAGTCCAAAAAATGTTTTATGTGGATCTGAAAAGGTTTCAAATACTTAGAATTCTGTTAATCATAAATATAAAAATATGATTCTATTTTATAATATAATGGTAGGTGATTTGGATAAGAAAGATAATAATGTTGTTGATAAATATATTTACAATTCAAGACTGTGTGAAAGCATTAGAGGAAAATACGAATTTTATAGTAAATCATAGAATTTTTGTGGATTCAGACATATAATAAATATGTGTTGGTTCAACCAATAACATAACTATTATTCAATAAGTTATGAAAGGAAAGGGTTTAGGGGGAGTCAATCTCATCAAATAAATAAATATGATAAAGTTGTTATGAAGAAACCTAACACAGAAGAAGTAATTATTTAAAATATATTACAACCTTTGGAAACTGTTTGATAAATATGTAAAAGAACTGGACACCTTTCAAAAGGATGTCTTGGTTTTTTCTCTAAAATAATGTATTTTAACAATTCTCATAAGATATAGGTGAAGAAAGAAAAGGGAGAATAAAAATTTCTTGTCTTTGAAACTGTATTAAAGGCTGCAAATGGAGAATGACCTTGGATTCTTGATAGTGGGTGTTCTTCTCATATAAGAGGATATATACAATTTTTTTTATAATGTGAATGAATTTAAATAAGAAAAAATGAAATTTGGAAATGATGAATCCTTGAAAATTAATGGTGTTGGATCATGTCATGACCCGCCTTCACCAAAAGGAGGAAAGGGTCAGCAGATTGCCAGGACCTTCCTTCTTCAAGTTGAAGGAGAGATAATGACCCCCGAAACCCGCCTTCAATAGGTCTCGGAGTGGCGACCAGTGCCAAGGGTATAGAATTACTCATTAAATGGAAGGCATTACCATTTTTATTTTAATAGGATCGGGAGATAATATAGTAAATCCCACAACACCAAAACTGAATGTTCAAGAAAATCCAAAACAACCCTTCCTATATGCATGTTCCAAAAGTAAATACCAAAAAGTACAATGTGACTACAAGGGTAAAGTACCAAAGGAAGAAAAACAGCAACTGTAACTGCCCAAAATATCCGAGCTAGTATGGTCCCGCACGATCCCCAAAGTCCTCCTAGAAACCTGAAAGCAGTTTTATATATATAGGGTGAGTATACAAGTATACTCTGTAGGGAAAACTAAAGACTCTCATGCACAAGTGGGGGAACGTACTAAAGTCCCACGAGAAAATTATTAAACCAAACACATAACAAGGTAAAGTATCCACCCAAGCCTCACTAAGGCACACTCCCCAAATAACGCAAGTCAAGTAATATATATAATGAGAGGAAATCGATATTTGGGTACCCCATGCCACTTTCCCACTGGTTATTGAAGACATCCTATGCAACGAACCAATCTCTCCATTATCGCCGCTGTCGAACTGCCACACCCCACCCGCACACACCTGGGCCACAACCTAACACAGTCCCACTGCCAAACCCCACCCGCAAACACCTAGGCCACAACTGTCACACATAACCACACCTACAAACACCTAGGCCAGAATAACCACCGCCATGCCCGAAGACACCTGGGCTAGAAGATCCACTGCCACACCCGAAGACACCTGGGCCTCATCCCGAAGACACTTGGGAACCCACGTGCCCACACACACTTGGGATGACCACCAAACTACCCCTCCCAAAGGTTCTTGAGCTAATAATGGACCTTAGTCCATCACAGCCCTCCTGAAGATACTTGGGCTATCCGAGAAAGGGAGCAGAAAAGGAGCTAATAACCAGCCACTAATAATAGTGTTGGAAAAAAAACCCTCCCCCATGAAATGGGGGTGTTTGGCACTAAGTTCTCAACTTGGGTGGGGCACGAATAAGAAACACAAAACTACAAGTACATATATAGGTCACAAGCACTCTCTCAAGTTTAGGTTTTTTAGCCAGCCTAAGGAACACAAACAACACTCAAGTCCGAGTCACAACTCTCACCATCAAAACCCATTTGTCCCATTTGTGTTCATGTTCAGTAATGATGCTTAAATAAGTATTCTGCAACTATCGGGAAACTAACACCATAAGCACAAACCAAGGGGGAATGCTCCAGCCAAACACCAATTTAAGCATTCCCACCCGGTTCTCTTTTAAATCCACATCAACCAAAGAGAACCCTAAGTTATAGTCCCATGCCCAATATCCAGGAGAAAAAAGGTTTTCTCAAAAACAGAGGATCCCACCCCAATTTGTGATATAAACAAGGTAACCACCCAGTCTTAAATTTCACAACCACATGAAGCATAACATAGGGGATCCCATCCCCAATTTCATGACCATGGAGAGTATAATAACAAGGGATCCCATCCCCACCCACATCAACCAACAAATGGCCCATGAAGGAAAAAAACCAAACCACCACCACTAAGTAGGCCCATGTCGGTATTTTTAGATTTATAAGATTTAACAGACTCCCTGATTTCAATTTTCGTGTGCTTTAACCAGGGTTATCATAGAAGGATTGATCCTGGTGCCTCAATTTATTTAGACGGATATACGTGATTAACCAATTTCCTTTTCAAAGAAGGAGTTCACAACTATAGAAAAATCCATCTAAAACGTCACCAGGGGCTCATTAGTGCACAGAGAAAGACCACCAACAGCCATGATTTTTAGTAGGGGCAAGCCCACAAAATTCAGAAAAGAAGATCATAAAACATAGTAGAGTCATTAATCACAGCCCCCCATCGTTCTTTATAGAATCCATTAGTTATCTTTATTTAGATTTGGTTTATCCAATTCTACAGAATCAAAAGCATGCCCACCCCATATGATACACAATAAAAGGGAAAGATGAAGGAGAAATTCCTTACCTATTGATCAATGATCGATGCTAAGGTCGGGCGTGGAACTTCACAGATAGCGATGCGGATCATCCGAACGAAAAGAGGCTTATTTGAATGAAGGGTACTACTAGCACCGCACAGGGTGATTGAGAAAAGAAGAAACCCACGGTGAACCCTTTAGTTTATAAGGTTCGGGGACGGTTGAGATAACAACGTGGAACCACGTAAGGAGCGGGGGTCATGGGTTGACCACACGACCCCACACGTTATTAAAAGTTCGGGCGGTTTAAACCGACACACACACACCAGGTTAATTCATTAAATATTTAATTAAAATATTATGGGCATTACCGGGCTTTAAAAAAAATATTTAAAGGGGTCAAAAATAGGGTTTAAATCCTATTTTTCACAAAAAGGGAGTGCTATTGGAAAAACCCCTTGGGGTAGGTGACAGCCACCGGTAGCTGAGAGCTACCGGCCGGCTGCAGCCACCTGTAGCCGAGTTATCGGTAGGCTGCAGTGACCGGTAGCCGAGTTATCGGTAGGATGAGCTACCGGTACCCTGAGCTACCGGTACGCTGCAACAACTGGTAGACCGAGCTACTAGTAGAAAGAGCTACTAATAGCTGTAGCTATAGGTAGACCGAGCTACCGGTAGATAGAGCTACAGGTAGGCTACGGCTACCAGTAGACCGAGCTACCAGTAGGCCTGCTACTGGTAAGATAAGGCTACTGGTAGGCCTACCATTAGGCCAAACATCACCGAGATTCCCAGACCAGAAAACCCAACTTGATATTTTCACAAAGTAATGGACCCCAAAAACCCAGGCCATTATAGATCATCTATCATTGGGAAACAAATGTTTAAATCTAAGAGAACATTTTGTGTTGTTTGGATAAGACAATAATTTTCTAAGTGTTTAAAAAATTTGTGATGAGGGTAACAAATTTAACATCAAAAAGATGGATTTGTTGTGAAAAGTGAGGAATATTGAAATATTGTTATAATAGGAAAATATACAAAATGAAAATTATTTCAAGTCAGTGAAATAAAAAACTCTTAATACATGAGTATAATAGAATAGAATTAATTGTTTCATAAAATTATTGGTCATGTATCAAAAAAATATGATAATGTTTTACAAACAATATAGTTTCTGAGACATTCCAGATTTTCCAAGAATAATATATTGGTGTTTTCGTACTTTTCATAAAAGAAATATTACAAACTGAGTGCATATGAAATTTATGATTTGTTTAAGACACCCCCTAGAGATGATTCATTCCAATATCTATGGGCCAATGAGAAAACCATAAGAAATAAAGATAAGTATTTCATCACTTTCGTTGATTAATTTAATTGTATTAATTATATTATATATATGAAACATATTTAATATGCTTTGAAAATGTTTAAAAGTTACAGAAGGAAAAAGGAGAAAGAATGTGAGTATTTAGTAAAACATTTGAGAACAGATAATGGTGGTGAATACATAAGTGACGAATTTTAATATTATATTGAGAATCATGGAATTCATTATGAGTAAATTTCCCTAAACACCCCTAAGAAAATGGCATTGATGAAAGAAAAAATATAAGTTTTTTGGAAATGGGAAGAACTATGTTACTTAAACATTGTCTTTCTCATTACTATTTGAGGCAAGCCAAGTATACTGATTTGTATATTCAAACCTGCTATTTATATAAGACATTATTACATATGACTCTATATGAATTGTTTTATAAAAATAATACATATTTAAAACACTTATGATTTTTTGGGAGTCCATGTTTTATAAAAAATATAGGTGGAAATTTTTGGAAAGTTTGACCGGAAAGGTGATGTTGGAATCCTCTATGGCTATGATTTTCAAGGAAGTGGATATAGATGTTTTATAAAATAAATAAAGAGAATTTTTTATTCAATTAATGTGAAATTTATTGAAATGGATGAGGAAGAATAACATACTTATGAAGATAAAGAGGTTGAGCTATAAAAGGAAAACAGTTATGATAAGGATACAGACAGTTGTAATCCTACTCAATAAGATGAATCAGACTCAGCCATTTCTAGTGATGAGGATGATACTTAAAAATATCCTAATAGGATGAGGAAACAAGTTAGATCTTATAATATTATTGGTAATCAAAACTATAAGGTTATAATAATAAGAACAACAAATTATATTACAAATACTTCTTTGTTTTCAAAAGTTGAGCCTAATGATGTAAAAGAAGATTTTTTGTATCCCAAATGGGTTCAAAAAATGAATGTAGAGATGGATCAGATTGAAACTAATGCTACATGATAACTCATTCCCAATAAAAATAATAAAAATATTATTGGCACAAAGTGGGTTTTTTAGGAACAAGATGAATGAATAAGGTGAAGTGATAAGAAACAAAGCAAGATTTGGTTGCATAGGGTATTCACAAGTTGAATGCATTGATTTTGTTGAACACTTTTCCCCAATAGAAAGCTTAGAAAGTTTTAAAATTGTTGTTTCTATTTCAACCCAATTAGGTTACACTATCATTCAATTGGATGATAAATTCACATCATTGAATGGTGATCTTGATGATGTGGTTTACATTGAACAACATTGTGGCTTTATTATTAGGAAAGACGAAAGTTATGTGTGAAAATTGAAGAAGTCTTATTATGTGTTAAAAAAATAATTAAGGTCATGGTATTCCAAATTAGATACATTATTTAATAATATTATTTTTAATAAAGGAAGTGTGGATAACAATGCTGACATCATAAAAAGTCAAGAGTATTCCATCATTTTAATTGTTTGTATTGATGAAAATACCTTTACTGGGAATAATGAAAGAGTTTTTTAAAGATTTGCTGATGAAATTAAGAAGTTTTTTGAGATGTCTATGTTGGGGGAAAATGTAATAATTTCATAGATTAAAAATATTATAAGTGGAGAGAAATATTTGTATTTCTCAAGAAAAGTATGGTAAAGAGATTCTTAAGTTGTTCTGCATGGAAACCTCAAAACCTATTTCTACACCGATTATAGTGGGAAAAAATATTTCCAAATATAGAGAAGGAAAAGAATTTGATCACATTGAATTTCAAAATCATACAAGATGTTTTTTACTTGACTTCCTCAAGACTTGACATTTTTTATGATGTTACCTTAAGTGAAAGAATTCCGAGTGATCCAAAAGAATCTCATTTACTTCTGGGAAAATAATTCTTAGATAAATCAAAGAGACACCATATTTTGGAATCATGTATTAAAACTCCGATAGTATTAATTTGTTTGGGTGTTCAGATGATGATTGGGAAGAAAATATTGATGATATAAAATCCAAATCGGGTGAATTATTCTTTCTAGGAATGAATTGTGTTAGTTGGAAGACATATAAATAGAATTAAATAAGTCCCAATCTAGCTGAATCTAAGTATATTTCTTCCACTAAAGTTTATACTCATCTTATGTGAATGAAAAATCAATTAGAAAAATTAATCATTGAATTGAAGTTACCCTTTATCTTGGGTTAAGAAAATAAATTTATAATCAATCTCACGAGGAATATAGTTCAAAATTATCATTAAAAACATATTAATATCAAAAAACATTACATTAAAAATCATGTGGAGAAGAATGAATTGATGTTGGATTATGTTCCTATATCAGAAAAAGTTGTTGATGTTATCACAAAACATTTAAAAAAAGAATATTTTTCTAAATTTAGTTTGAACATGGGTGTCTAACTTTCTTCTCTTCAAGGTTGAGGTACATGTTTCTTTCCCCCATCACATATTACATTTGGATAGTGTTGTCAAGGGGGATAATTATTTCATAAATATATTCTTATAAAATCATGTAAAAAGGGGGAGTTGTGGGTAAGCTATTATTTCAGCATGGAAGTGTGTGAACTGTTCTAACTATTTGTTGGTGTGATTATAGGAAATAAAATTTTTATATTATAGGTGAATTGAAGAAGTAAAGTAAGCTAAAGAAGAAAAGATGAGAAAGGAAAACTAAGGTTGAGAAATCTGAGTATGTTTCATAATCACTACTTTTTGACAGCATAGTTATGATATCAGTAATTGTTGTTACCTACAAAGAGTTAGCTCACATAGTCTTAGAATTTTTGATAAGTAATCCATTACCTGAGGTTACAAAGTTCAATGATTTATTATTATTTTTTGATAAAATAATCCAAAGGGGTAGATTGTTAGGACCTAGTTGACTGAAGAAGGTTTTTGGAAGGTTTTTTCTTTTTTTGTCAAAGAATATAAAACAACTGACTTTGTAAAAGATAAAAATCAGACACCAAAATTGTTTTTAGAAATATCAAACACACATTTTTTAAGATATTCCATCGTATTGATAAAAATATGTTTGGAAGAAAATGTTCTGATAGAACTCACCTTTGGTATAGAATTGGAAAAGATCATAATGAGGTACTGATTATAATCATATTCAGTAAAGATCTGATAAGAATATGATGATGATTTGATTTTTTTATTTCTCATAAATTATAAGTAAGTTTTAAAACATACGTTACACGAATAATGAATTAAAATTTGAGGAATGAAAATATGTCGATGAGGCTTAGGTAGGGTAATATTTTGATGTGGATCTAGAAGAGAAATATATTGATGAGGCTCTGGAATAAAAAGATGTTAACATGGTTTAAGAAGAAAAGAATGTTGATGAGGCTCAAGAAGAAGAAGGTGTTACTAAGGATCAGAAAAAAAAAAGATATTTCTGAGCTGGTGGAATAAAAATAATTATTACTGAAGAAATCGTTCTGATGAATTTTTAATGAGGAAATCGTACAGAGGAAATTTTACTGAAGAATTCATACTGAATAAACTGTCATGAGTAAATCATACTGATGAATTCATACTGAATAATCAATACCAAATAATTCGTATTGATGAAATTGTAATGAAGAATTCATACTAATGAAATCGTTATGAAGAAATATTAATAAACAAATCCTACTAAGATTTCTTAAGGAAAATAACGTACTTGGATTTATTAATGAAAAAATCATACTGGGAAATTTAGAATGACAAATCAGAATCAGATTAATGATTTTTTAGACAGACTAAATAAAGAAAAATTGAATATAAGATCTAAAATTCAATAAAAGATTAATATGTCTATAAAAGACCAAGATTTCTTGGAGAATTGAATAAGTTATAGAATTATTAGATATTTAGATAAAATTGAATATTCAAGAATGTTGGTGAAGTGGAAAACCTTTTCAAGATATAACCAAAAACATTTTTTCAGGCCTATAAATGGAGAAGAACACTTTGTATTTTCGTATGACTTGAAATGATCACAAAATAGGAGAAATAATATATGTATTTCTATAATGTAAATAAGGTTTCTAGGATTATTATTCCTTAAAGATGTTTTTTTACTAGAAAATAGAGGAAAATATTATATTGTGCTCTGGGAATCGTATTCAGCTAAAACATTAAATTCATACGATTATTATATTCCAGTGAATTAAGAATCATACTAAGTGTCTTCTACTAAGAATAGAATAAGTGCATATTTTTCATAGATGTATTCAAATATGGGTATACATTTATTGTATCAGGGAGAATAATACTAGGTGAATCATGCTGGGATTTTCGTACTCATATTTTTGTACAAAAATTTTCATACTAAGAATTTCTTACAGGTATTTTTTAATAATATTTTTATATAATGATTTTTGAAATGGGATTTTCATATAGATATTTTCATACTATGATTTTTGTAATGAGAAATTAATACTTGGATTTCATTTAAAATTCAAAGAAGTCCTTAACATCTTTTGGGTAAGAAAGTGAAGATTTCTTTTTAAAAATCCCACATTTTTTAAAGTTGATCAATAATCACCATAACATTATTGTTACGAAAAATTTATTATATCATTTTGTGATATTTGAAGCACATGACCAATTTTATCAATCATAGAGTTACAAGAGTGTAAGTGTATATCTTAATCATTTTATTCGATAGAAAAAGATTGTTTTCTGGTGACTTTTATGGAATTGGATCATTTCAAAACCATACCAAGGAAATAAATATTCTTATTTAATAGTGAAACTTGTAAATACTTGTGTTTATATTAATGTGTGTTTGAATTGTTTTCATAAGGGAATGAAATTTTTAATATGAGGTAAAGGTTGATTCAATTGAAAATAAATATAAAAAAGTATCACTAATTCACCACCTCCCCCTCTCAGTGATAAAATTATACTAACTGGGCACATTTATTTAATAGTCATATTTCTTCCCCGGAGGGTATATTTGGTGACCCTTAAAATTTAAAAGTTATCAAGGAATGTCCAAGACCCACAAACATAATTGAATTATGATTTATTCTTAGGTTAGTGGGAAACTATTGGTGTTTGTTTGGAATATTTTCTTTATTAAATAATATACTAACCATTAAAACATGAATTTGAGTCAAGTTCATATGGAAAAAGTAGTTTGAAGATATATTTGAAAAATTAAATAAGAGATTAATGAATGTGCCTATTTTGACTCTTGCATCTTGTTAAGAGGGATATAATATTTAGAGTTATGCATCAAGGAAAGGTCTTTGATTTGTTTTAATGAATAATTATAGAGTTGTGGCCTATGAACCAAGAAAGTTTAAATCCAATGAGATTAAATATTTGAATCACGATTTAGAATTGGAACTAATAATATTTTCTATGAAGATATGGTGATGTTACCTCTATGGAGAGATATATAATATATAAACATGAAACAAGAGTTTCAAATATATATTTACACAAAAATATATTTATATGAGAAAAATTATATTGTTAAAACTACTAACGATTTACGATTATACTATCTATTATAATTTTGGGAAAGAAAAAAGGTAGAAGATGTTCTGAGTAGAAAAGACCACGGTACCTTATCTATGTTATGGGTAAAGCATGATCCAATTCTCAAAGACCTAGTAAGTATTAACTTGGGTATTATAATAGAATGTGAATAATTATAATTATTCCATTTAATCACCCAACAATATTTATTAAATAGGATTAATAAAGAACTACATGATGATAAATCCTTACAAAAGAATATGGAAGATGTGATGAATGGGTAATACTAGAGTTCATCATTGGTGATGAAAATGTATTTTAATTTTGTAAGAGGTTATGGATTCTATATATACTGGAGTTGAATAAGGATTTTTTGGATGATTCTCATATATCAAACTTATCAATACATTAGTGATGTACCAATATGTATAGGGATATCTAAGAGTATTTCTGGTGAAAAAATGTAAAGAGATAAATTTCATATTATACAACAAGATTTAGTATTCCAAAAGCTGTAGGATGAAATAGAAATTCCCAAAGGAGTAATGTAGCCTCTAAATATACTAGAATGTAAGTGGGATAATATCAATATGGATTTAATAATTCGTCTTCCGAATAAATCTAAGGGGAAAGGTTCTATATTGTTCATTATTGATCATCTCACAAAGACAACATAATTCCTTATAACTCAAGAATATTTTTCTATATATTTTCATACAATGTTTTATATTCATGATGTTTTGAGACATCATGGAACACCCCTATCAATTTCCTCTTTTCATATCCCAAGGTTCACATAAAAATTTTGGAGGAGTCTCCAAAAGTATTTAAATACATAGCTTAATCATAACATGAAATATCACCTCCAAATAGATTAGTAGTATGATCGGACTATTCAGAAATTATAGCATATTCAAAGTCCATGAAATCTTGAATTCGAAGGAATTTGGGATCTTATTTTAACTCTTTTGGAGTTTTCTTACAATAAAAGTTTCAACTCCATAATCAAGATGGCACTATATGAATCCTTGTATGGAATGAGATTTCAAACTCCAACATGGTGGGACAATGTTAGAGAAGCTATGATTTTGGGTCCATAACTTTTGTAAGAGACAACTTACAAGGTAAAATCCATATACAATAATACCAAGAATAGTCCATGTAGAGACAAAATTTATACTAAAAATTGAATGAAGGGTCCTGAATTCAATTTGGGTGACTAATTATTTTTTGAAGATATCTATATAGAAGGGGGTTATGAGATTTGGAAGGAAGGGGAACTTGAATCCAAGATATATTATGTTTTTTTAAATATTGGAGAATATATGACCAATTCCATAACTTTTGGCCAGGCCAGAAAAAATATCCTAAGTTCATGATGTCTTGCATATGAATTTTAATGAAATATATTGTAGACCAAATCCAGGTTCTAAAAGATTATCATATTTAGTTAGAGATATATTTATCATATGATGAAGAACAAATTCAGATCCTTGATATAAGGGAACAAGTGTTATGAAAGAGAACTACTCCATAGGTTAATGTTAATGGGAGGATTCATCTTCTAGAAGAGAAAGCATGGGAGCCAGAAGATTATATGAGAAAGATTAATGCATAGATTTTTTTAGTTTTATTTACAATTTCATGGATGAAATATTTTACAAGGATAATATATTACCCAAGATTCTATAATATGAAATAAATATTTCATCATAATATTTTTTCTCAATCAATATATTTTCATTCCATCATAAAAATAAAACACATATTGATATAATAATAAACTAAGTAATTAAATTTATAACATAAGATATAACCAATAACATAAATCATGTAAAAATATATGGAAACATCATAATCTTATACTCTAATGAATAATACATAAAAAAGAATAATAAGAATAGTAGATGTATTACTATTAAGAATAAAACAATAAACATTGAAATTGACATAGATTATGAAGTTAGAGAATATTATGAATGGTTTTAGATGTTAGTATATATATAAAGATCAACATGACCATTATTGAATATTACAATTTGGAATTATGATTTCTGGTCAATTTGGTCACTAGAGATTATGAGCATTTGTCAATATATCCATTGGGCATTATGACTATTGGTGGTATAGGGCTTAAAAATAGACAGACATTATTTTTCTATATTAAAGGTAATAAGGAAGGTTAATTATCATATAAGGGGGAAAATAAGGTGTCAAACAATAGGAAAATTCATTATGAATTTCATTTATCAGATCTTGGGAAGGTTGTAGCATCACTGAGGTTCTCCCTTGACTAAACCCAAGAAATACAGTAACAGGTGAAGTTGAAGTGGAACTGTATGTTGGAAAAATTCAAGTTATTAGAGATCACCACTAGGTAAACGTTTTATTAACCACCCCATGAGAATACCACTATATCATACCTTTCCCTTAGGGTATGTTCTGGTGTGATTAGTTATTATGTATCTTGGGTCTGAGTTCAATTATAATTTAAATTAATTAAGAAATTAAAAGGATGTTTACTCAAATTAATTAATTTTTATAATTATATAAACCTAATATAAAAAAGTACAATGAAGGTAATTAGATAATGATATTGATAAAATGGTTTTCATATTTGTAATCAGGACATAAAAATTACAAAAGAGGTTAAATTTGGTATTTTCTTATTAAAATAGTAAAATACAATAAAAAATGGAGGGATAAGATAAATTTCAGTAAGTAAGGTATATATGACATCATATATATGTCAGAATGACTAATTTAGGCTAATAAATTTCTATTTTACTCTTTTTGGAACAAAAAACTATAGTGTGGAATTAGTAGTGGTTGCGGAGAAAAATGGTTATAGTGGGAAGGTAAATGAAAGTTGAATATTAAATTAATTAATAAATTATTACATGAAATTTCACTCACCACACCTATAAATACCCTTACCTCCTCTCTTTTTTAAAAATAAAAATCTATGTTTCCTATACAATTCACTCTCAAATCATCTCTTGCCTATCTATATAATAATTCTTGAATAGTTTGGAACGATTTAATGTCAGGTTCCAGTTTGTGAAGTTGAAGAGATGTAAGGGTTCATATTTCTCTCTCTTCATTTATTATTTCAATTTCATTATTTTTAATATCTTTTAAACTACCATTTTATATGATTATTTTCTATATAACCACATTATTATGTCTCCTTTGACAAATTATCAATGTTCAATTACACATACCCCTTACTTTATACCCATTTTGTATGTCATTACTATGTTGAATCGAGGGCTGCTTTTTCCTCTCTTTATAATTCCTATTTTCATTACCTTTGTCGTATCCTTACTAATCCACAATTTATTATTATATTATTGTTTTTATGTAATTTTATGTTCTATTATTAAGAACATCTAACCCATTTGACCATTCCTTTATCTAATAATTTTCCAAATTCATAAGTCATTATTATTCTTAAACCTATTCAACCTTGATTATTATATCATATATATATCCTATATTTATTTCATATGTGATGGAATGAATTGTACTATTTTGTAATGCGTAGGACTTGGAATTATATATCCCATCAGTGCACTGATAGGTCTCATGGGACTACTAAGACAAGGTAATTTGAGTATCCTTTCCATTTATGTTTAATGTTTTCGTATAAGGCCTCAATGATATTTTTATGATGTTTGATATTATGAAATTACATCATTTAGATTATTTTTGTGGTCCATGTGAATATGAATTTCTCTTTATCCATGGATTACACTTATGTAATAATTTTTATGGATTCAATTGTACTTATGATTCTTTTAATTCTATATTTATCCTTTATTAGCTTCCATTGTTTGATTTTCCCTTAATGATCATTTATGATTTCCACCTTTATTTATTTTCTCAATTTCCCATAGGTAATGTAGTGTAATAATATAATTGATCAAGGTTATAGATGTGGAATAATAACTTGTACTTTTATCTAGTAACGTTTTAATGTAATGTATCTAGTATCTTCAAGACTACTAAACCTTGATTGTTGAATTGTATAATCTTATACTCTATTTTATATGTAATAATTAACCCACAAACTATAGGAAACCAGGGTTGGAGGATTTTCAAAAATAAAATTTCCACCTATGAAGTCCACCAATCGATATCCCTATAAGAAATTCAATTAATTCATGATTTTAATCCGTCATTTTCCAATCATAACAATCCAGTAATTATTTTTTGAAATGGATTAGATTTTTTATACCATCCCCTCTTATGCCAATGGGGATAACACATATTCACTAATACACCATGAAAATATTCCAGAACTGGAAACTACAATACCATACAATTCTATAATTTGGGTATCCAAGAATTTTATAAAAACCGTATGAAATTTTTAGAGATAGAAGAAGTATATAACCAACTATTTGATGACATCATTACCAAGGAATATTGCCCCATCTTGAGATACAATTTCCATTTTCGAGTAGGTGATGTATGATAAAACCTTATTAGTAATGTAATGTACTAGACCCGATCTGCCACCTGAATAGTGTTAAAAGGGTCAGGTGTTACTACCTTAGGTGCACCTCCCCCAAACGCCAAAGTATGATGACCAGAAGCTAGGGTCTTATAGGTATAGTGGGGAGGCTATACCCTCTAGGAAGATAATAATGGTACTAGTCCAAATATAATATAAAATTAGAAGACTCTGTAGACTCAAATTAGAACCACATACTGAAATCAAAATCAATAGCAGTAAACAGTTGATACAAAAAAACTAAACAAAATCAGTTGAATGTAAATACAAAATCATACTGAACCACTTGTAAAAACTACTAGAATAGATAAATCATTCATCCATATCAATTCAATATATAAAAGGATGCCAATGGATAACCAACAGTAGCTACAATAAACAAGGTAAGCATTATGGTACATGAAAGAATGAAAAACAATTTAAACTCCATCTAGGAAAGACCTCAAGGTCTCTAAAATCTTTATGCGATAGCTAATACATTCCAGCTCCTAAAGATGGTCTCTTTCATTCACATAAATCCATAAAGTCTACATGCATCCTGAAGGGATAATGTAGGGTGTGAGAAGAATCTCAGCAGGATACCATCCAAATGTATGTACCTAATATAATTATTTAAGAAGGAATGCATTTATATGGAAGACAATCAATAATACGATGAACAAATAAATAAAAACTCCACTAGTGCTCAATTGACACCATGGAGTGTCACCTGCTTTGACCAATTCCATAATATCTTAAATGTATCCTAACACTATGTGCCCCCTAACACCACGTGTCTCAAGTACCGACATCCTAAAGGCACACCCAAGAAGTAGTAATTCAGATGAACATTTTTTCTGTCCTCAAATATGTAACTGGTGGGAGAGTGATGACTTCCATCAACAAAGTTATCAGAGGGACAATGATAGCTACCCTCAAATCAATAACCATAGGGACACCAATGTCTACCCTCAAACCACGCTGAGCCTCTGCCCCTAACCTAATACCCTCAACGCTATCACCTATAATCTCAATACCTTCCACATGGCATCCTACATAAATCACCCCAAACCAATAGTAACTAAACCACAACTAATGGGTTCCTCTACCCAAATTAGTTGCCAAAACCACCTCATCATGTAGTCTCTCTATGTGCACACTAATCAAAGATCCGGGTGAGTGGTAATCAATAAATTATGTTCCCAAGACACAATACATCTGACACCTCATGCCCCTATGACCATGTCACTCAAGTCTGATGGCCTTAGTATCCAAGTAAATTGGGCCATTCCCATCATGACAGTCACCCTACCTCAAGATGACATCCATGAAACCCAATCCTATTGTCTGAACCACCTAATGTAACCCTGGAAAAGCCCAACATGTTATCACCATCACTCAAAAATACCCAATCCAGGACCATCACATCCCTAAGGTTCTAACATATGCAATATCACACATCACATATATTTTTAATCAAAAGAAAAACTTTAAATAGAAAAAATAAACTAAACAGTTAAATTTCACTAGCTATGTGTTATCCCATACCAACACCAAGGTCTTGGAAGACTCTAACAATTTGTATACATCAATTAACAAACTGAACATAGAAGCTTAATCAAAACAATTCATTTTAACGCATTTTGGCATACCCGCCCAAAATTCCCCAATTTGGAAATGACCCGTCGCCCGACCCCGCTCAAGAAAAATTATTAAAAAAAGGCCTACCCAAAGGCATCCCACATGTCTAATAAGCGATTTAATATGCAATAGAAGACAAAACAAGGTCCCACACAAAATACCCAAATACACACAAATGGTCGCATCACCCAAAAGTCTGAGAAAACATGAAAGAAGGTATGAAATACCTACCTAACACTCATATACGTAGGAACGTCATATATCAAGCTCCAATTCTAAGACGATATTCAAAGAACTATGTTTCTGTAAAATACCAGAAACTCTTATCGGATGGAATTTATGGTGTGCGAGGAAATGAAATTGGAATGGAAATGGGTGCGCAGGTTTAGCCTTCCCGATGCGATCCTGAGGACAAAGACAGATTGAATAACAGATGTCAGATGATGATTCTAGTGAAGGAAATGTTCTATGAAAATATGGAACGGACCTATTATGAAGTTGGAGAAGAAGAAGGTATTTTATGAAATAAGATGAGATGCTCTTTCATTTAAGCGAATAAAAATAAAAATACATGGCATGTATAAAGGGCTACACACCGTATAGTGGCCTTGTCTGTACTGTGGAGGTTTCCACAAGGCTTGGATGCGCCACATGGGTCGACACACAGCTAGGACTCAGCCAGTATACAGAGAGAAAAATACACTACTTATCAAGAAGCACTACACACTTTGTAGTAGGAAATTATTATAGGGCCGTCACATGGAATGTACTTAGTAAGCACATGGCTGTTACATGCCTAACCCATACACGGTTTGTACTCTGGAGTACCTGGCATGTGATCTAGAAATTTCCAGAACATCTCAGATTTTCCCAGTTTTCTAAGAAACAAGTCAAAAATTAATACAAGGTCGGGATTTTGACCCTATCTAAAAACTTGTGTTGTTAAAATCTCCCAACCTTAATATAACTCTTCCCTGAGGTATCAAATGAAACCTGAAGATTGCACCGAACATACCAACCCAATCAAGGTAACCCAGACTACCTCAATCCCAATGGTTATAGATAAATTCTTCAAGGGGATCCCCACCTTATAAATTTCCTAGCTCAGTCTCAACCCTAAAAAACTAAAAAAAGAAGAGGTTCACTAACCTATTTACAGAACCATGGTCATCTTGTGATGCATTATCACCCTTGCGCCTCATTAGTGATCCAGTGTCATTTAAGAAACCCCAAACATATCCCGCTCTACATCAGTTCCTACCTCCATGAGGTCCTACATCTCATGGATGGTGAAAATGAACTAGGATACTAGCACCTCAAGTAACCCACATCCCAGATGCCTTGATTCACATAGAACTTCAAGAAACCCGCATCCTCGATGCCCCAATTCCCATGACACCTCAACTAACCCACATCCTTGATGCCCCTAATGCTACACATCTCATATATATATATACACACACATATATATATATATACATATATATATACATTTAAATATATCACGCACCCGATATGGCATCAATCCCACTAGCCAGCATTTGGTCAGTCCACATAAATCATGTTCACCTCATGCACTAAAAGCAGACATGCCTCACAATGCCATGCCAAAACAAGTAAAAACAAAATATATCACATCCACACTCTTGGTGTACCTCTAACTGTCATCATATCACTAGCTGGCTTAGCCCTTGGCTGCTCCATAGTGTGCACCTAACCTGAAGTACGAGAGCCTGATAACTAACCTCCCTACGGTGATGCTCCAGTCACTAGTCAGTGACCCGTCAGATGGGTCCTGCTATCTCTGTCACGTCCTCCACATTCAGTTGAACCTTGGTTACCATCACCTTTAAAAACTCCAGATTCCACCATCTGTCTTGGTCCCTGCTTTCTAGCTGTCTGAGAAGGCTACCTACAGAACCTCTCTAGATTCCTGATCGGTCTACATGCCTGGAACTCTTTTGGAGGCCTATCACACCGAGTCCGAACATGCCCTAGTTGTCCATAGTAGAATAAAAATACTGAATAACTGATATGTGGTGATCTAGCTGAGTCCTTGGCCTGATTTCCCTACTAGACCTCATCTCGTCCTCACTTCCTACTATCCGAACAATCACCTGAAGTCGTCGCCTAGCCAACCTAGGGCCTATCCCTCGGGTTTCCCTCTACTATGAGTTCCTAATTCACCACATATGAGAAAGAACCCAACCTAAAGATATTTACCTAGATATGAATGGTGTGTTTCAAGGTATCCTCAAAGCACCTCACCCTTCCAATGTCATCGCTTACCATACCAGGTGAAAATCCATATTGCTCAGTGAAAGTTGCTCCATAGTCCATGAAAGACATGTCTCCCTATTGAAGGCTGAAGAAATACAGATCTCTCAACCCTTTGTGTTTCTGGGTAAAAGTACTTGAAGAACCTATCCTCTAAGTCTGTCCATACTGGTACTTCATGTCTATGAGCTTGAACCTGCACATCCCACCAACGCATTTCCAATCCTCACAGCATGTACATTGACAACTTCACCCTCTGCCCAGAAGGCATCTCGAGCTACTCAAAGATTATCTTCAAGATCTCTATCTAGTTCACAACCACCTGTGGACCACCCTCACCTTAAAAATGTGATGGGTACTGTGACTGGAACTCTTGAGTCATATATTTTATAGATGGCTCGGTACACTGTGAACCTCTATCGATCCCCTAAAAGGCACATACTAGACTAGACTAGAGTTGCTCATCGAGCCAAGAACCCAATGGTACCAAAATCGGTAGCTATCCAGCCTACACTAGATCCTAAACCTTGTCATGTCCCTGATCCTGTACCAGCGGCTCATGCTCTGCATGCCCCAGATCCTAAACCTAATACTGCTTCTGTGGCACTGTACCATCTCCTGCCTAACGCTCCATCTAAGTCGTCCAGAAGGAACCTGTGGAACATCATAAATGGATAGAAAACCCATATATATATATAATATATTGAATGCATATAATGAAATAAGTAAATAGGAATCATATAACTACCACCCTTACTCTCCCTTATCACAACCCATTCCCTAGGCATCCTGGCCTCATGGCCTCCTTACCTGCCCCCACAGATCCTATTATCAAAAGCACCTCAGGTCATGCCCATCCTGACAACCAGCATTTCCTCAAACCCGATGACCTAGTCCCCCAATCATGGTGATCAAAATTACCTCAACCGTAGTACCTGCCCTCTCATACAAGAGCCTGGACCAAACAATCCTTCCACAAGATATTCACAATATATAATAAGCATGACATTTTAAATTGAAATTAACCAAAAAAATTATTAGGAATTTCGTCTATTCACATTTCAAAGCTTACAATGTATGGAAATTGGCATTATTCACATGGAATTTTCACTTCAAAATGCATACATACAGTTATGAAATTAAAATACCCTAAAAACGTTCCTATCAAAATCCAAACAATCATGCCTTACCATACCGTGCCAAGGTCCAATTCTCCCTTACTGCACCAGGTCAAGGGTTACATATCACAATCAATAAAATCACACACCAAGTGAGCCACTAAGGTAGATATCACATAAACTGTAATGTGAGTAAAATGAAAAATAGAAATTCCCACCAAAGGAAACTTGGTTTATCCCTCATACCTAGGGTTTCCAACAATCAATGAGGGTATTATAGGTATAGTGGGAAGGTTGTACCCTCTTGAAGTATAATAATGGTACTATTCATAGCATAATATAAAATTAGAAGGCTCTGTAGACTCAAACCAGACACGCATAGCGAAAGAATAATAAAAAACAATAAATAGAGGAAGAAATAAATATAACAAACATTAGCAGAATGTAAACACAACAGCATGCTGAACCACTTATAACAACTACTAGAACAGACAAATCGTGCATCCATGGAAAGTCAATATAAAAATGGGAACCAATGGCTAACCAAAAGTAGCTACAATAAATAAGGTAAGCATGCTGATACTGGAAATAAATCAAAACAAATTAAACTCTAGCTAGGAAAGAACTAAATTTCCCTACCATATCCATTTGATAGCTAAAACTATCAAGCTTCTAATGCTGGTCACTTAACTGCACATAAATCCATAAAGTATGCACGTTCCACGAAGGGCCCATGTAGGGTGTGAGACAAATCTTTGTAGGATGCCACCCAATGGTGCATACCGAATATAATTGTTTAATCATGCATGCATTTATAAGGAAAAAAGTTTACAATACAATGCACAAATAAACAAAAAATCTACTAGTGCTCAAAATCCACCATGGAGTGTCACCTGTTTGGACCAACACCAGAATCTCTGTCATGTAACCCGACACCATGTTCCCCCTAACACCGCGTGTATCAGTTACCGACATCCCGAAGGCACACCCAAGAAGTAGTAACTCAGAGTAACAACAATTTCTGTCCTCAAATAAGTTTCTAGAGGGGCAACAATGTCTGCCCTCAATAAATTAACTGGAGGGACAGTGATGTCTGTCCTCAAATAAGTAACTAGAGGGAAAACGATGTGATCCCTCAAACCATGGCGAGCTTTTCACCCCCAACCTAATAGCTGCAACGCTATCCACTAAAGGCAACTCATCTTCCACGTGGATTTCTACAGTAAGTACCCCCAAACCAATAATACCTAAAACTCAACTAATGGGGCCTCAACCCCATGAGTGGTCAAAACCACCTCATAACAGAGTCTCTCTTTGTGCACACTACTGAATATTCCAGGTGAGTGGTAATCACCAAAATATGTTCCCATGCCACAATATCTCTGACACCTCATTCTCCTATGTCCATGTCGCTCATGTCCAATGGCCTCACCATCCAAGTAACCCGGGAAATGACCAACTTGAAAATCAAACTATCTCAAGCCGACGTCCATGATGCCCAATCCTATGGTCATAAACACCCAATATAATCCAGGCCAAGCCCAACCTATGATCAAATTCACTCAACAATTCCCAAGCCATGCCCAACACCGCCTAAGGATTCTAGAATATGAAATATCACACATCACACTCACAATTATAATCAAAAGAAATACTTTAAACAAAAAAACTAAATAGTAGAATTTAACTAGCTATGTGTTGTCACATACCAGCACCAAGGTCTTGGAAGCCTCTAACAATTCATATCATCACTTAACAAATTGAACTCAATAGTGTAATCAAAACAATTCATTTTAACTCATTTTGGCATACATGACCAAAATTACCTAATTGAGAAACAACTCCTCACCCAGCCCTGATCAAGGAAAACATGTAAAAAAAGTCATACAAAAATGCATCCCACAAGTCTAATAATTAATTTAATATGAAATATCAGATAAAACAGGGTCTCGCTCAAAATACCCTAATGAACACCAAAGGCCACATCAACCAAAAGTCTGCGAAGACACGGAATATAGTATGCACCACCTACCTGAGACTCATGGACATAAGAACGTTTGATATCAAGTTCCAATTTGAAGCTGATATTTTTAGATATATGTTTAGGTCAAATACCAGCAACTCAGATGGAATTTGTGGTGTGTGTGGCAATGAAACTGAAACAAAAAGGGTGCACAGGTTTATCCTTCCCAATTCAATCCCAAAAACATCAAAAGACTGAAGAATGAACATAATATGATGATTCTAGGGTAGGAAATGTTCTACAGAAATTTGTAATAAACCTGTTCTGATGTTGGGGGAGAAGAAGGTGTTTTCTGAAATAAGATGTGACACTCTTTCATTTAAGAGAATAACAATAAAAATAAATTTTGTGTATAAAGGACTAAACATTGTGTCGTAGCCTTGACTATAGTCCCACTTAATTGGAGGTATCCACATGGCTTTCATGCACCACACAGGTCGAAATGAAGATACGACTCAGCTGGTACACAGAAGGAAAAATACATGGTGTGTCAAGCAACACTACACACTGTGTAGTATGAAATTCTTACACGGTCATCACACAACATGTACTCGGTGAGCATGTGGCCGATACATGACTAACCCATACACATTATGTACTTTAGTGTACACAACATGTAAAATGAAAATTTCTAGAACTTCCCATATTTTCCCAGTTTTCTCTAAAACATGTCAAAAATTAAACCAATGTCCAGATTTTGACCCGTTCAAAAAACCCAGGTTCTTATAAGTAATAACATCAAGATATATTTCTATGAATCTTCTATAAAAAAAAGTCACACCAATGTAGTTGAATTGTAAATCACCCTACCTAAAATTTAAGAGGATAATGATATCTCTAATTTTGTTGTCTAGTGTTTATTTCAAAAAAATAGCCATAAATTTGTTCCACGAGATAGATTATCAATATATATACTCATAGTTCTGTAATATTTATCTAATGAAGTAAAATATCCATTTTTAGCCTCATATATGAGTAATATATCTTTAGAATAGTGTAATTATATTGAAAAAATATTATTTCTAGCTACTTTAAAATTTATTATTTTATTATCATCCATTTATTTGATAATAAATTTGTTGAGATAGTACATAATGAGGTTAAAAAGGTACATAGAAGGGGGTCCCCATTCCTAACACCACTCAAGATACAAAATTATACTCTAAGTCAGCATTAAAAAAAAATAGAAAACTGTAAACTTTTACGCATTATGTGTATTAGTCTGATGACACTGTCATAGAATCCATTAGAGTGTAGGAAATTCAAAATTAAATTACAATTTTTGATCTAAAAGTATTTGGATATGTCTATGTTCAAGGAAATGTTCCTATGTTTTCATTTATTTTAAAGGATATTGGATCCTTCTAATTTAGTATAAAATCATTCATGTATTTTTTCTACGGGACAAAACTAAATTGATTAGAATAAACTGTTATATTAGTAATGTTATCAATCTTTAAAGAGAGGATCTTCCCAAAAATATAGGGAACTATATTTTTGAAAACATTGGGAATGTAATTGTTCATTTCCATGGAATCCTTTACTTTCAGAATATGGTTTATAAAGTGGGCATTGATTCCTATAAGAATTTACTCTGAAATAAAAACTTCTCTAATAACCCATGAAACATCAGGTAACAAAATTCCCCATAAGTATGAAAATAACTTGTGAGAGAATTCATCAGGCCCAATAATAATTTCTCTATTTAAGGAAAGTGGGAATTTTTTTCCCATAATCTGTGTGAGATACTGTTAGGTTTGAATTTTTCATAATTTTCACAGCGAATATTATAACATCATCTATGGTCTAGTGTAAGTAACAATTTCAATCTTCATTAAAAATCTAGAAAAATAAAGTGAAAAGGCCCTCAAATAACATGTCATCCTTTTTGAGTGTATTACTGTTAATACATTTTGATGTAATAGATCTTTCCACTTTTATTTTCTTATGATAGAGGTGGTAGAATAGTGAATCCATATCCCCTTCCTTGAGTGAGTTGACCATAAACTAATCCTTTAGGACACCTTATCACTTATTAATTAAGTATTAAAGATAGTGGGATTTTTGAATTTCATTGGTGGCTATCAAATCATGTTTAGAATTCTTTTACTAATATTATAAATATCACCTTAAACTTTAGAAATATCTATATCCAAACTAGGAAATATGTTTTTTCTGCTGGTTCTCATAGATAATTTTTAACTCTTTTTAGTTTTTAGACCATTAAAAGTAATATCCATTATCAAACATAGAGCATTATTTATAAAACATCTTTTTACATTCCCTAAAGGTTATCCAAGCATTATTAAATTTCAAGGTACATGGAAATTTCATATTTGAATCAACCATTGAGAGAAGAATAGGGGTGAAATCTAAGTAAATCATATTTTAATCTATACAAGAAAGAGTTAGGTTATATTCACCACCAATATCACCTTGAGATTATAATTTATTACTACCTTTATATTATTCAATGTGTTCAATTTCTTACATTACATGTAACATTGAACTAAATAGAAACTACGATATATATTATTAAATATATATATATATATATATTAAGTACGACCATTGAATCATAGAATTTTAATTACCAGGAATGAAAATGAGTGATTCAATTATTAAATAATTATAGAAATAAAAATATTTCTACTTTTAATATAAATAAAACTCAATATTTATACCTAAAACATCTAAAAAATAATTTTATGATAGAAATTTATTTTTATAAAATTGGTTTTTTTCTTTCAAGAAACTATGAATATTATGAATATATAATAATAATAATATATATTTATAATATTATTAATATATTAAAAATAAATTATATTTTACTTAATATGAAACAAGAAATAAAAATAGTTAAATTTTTTTAAATATATTTTCTAATGTGAATAGTTTATCATTATATTGTGGGATATATTTTTAAATATTGAATTATCAAATATTAGAAATGTAATTTTTCAAAATGAAAATAATTTTAATATTAATCATAATAATATAATCTTAATATTATTTTGTAGAATTTTTCTAAAGAGAATGATTTTTTGGTGAATTGTGAAAAATAGTATTTTTAGCAATAACATGTCTTTTATTATGTTATTAGTATATAAGTATGAATTATAAATTCATTAAAAAAATTGTTAGACAAAATATTTTTTTATAAATTGATTTATAATTTTAAAAATTTTGGTTTTAATTTATAAACTTATATTTGAGATTTTAGAACATAAGAAATATTTTCTCTAATTTTTTTAATATATTTATTTTTTTATTTTCAAATAATTTTTTATAAATTTTATTAATTTAATCAAGTAAAAATCAATTAAAATTTATAATTATTGGTTCCAAATTATATCATAAGTTCCACTATATTTTTAGGCATAATTATTATGTTACCTTAGGTAAAAACTAATTATTGTTGTAAAAGGTAAAATGTTAAAAGTAATAATTCAAGGTGTAAATAGCCTGAAACATGACATAAACATGTACATTATTGAGTCTATTATGCGTTCATTGACCTTATATCTTACCAAATCAATTATTTTCACAATTTTGAAGCCACATGACATGCTAAACATGTGGTACCTTTATATTATATTGAAATATTTACAAAAATTCCATTCTCACCACTTATAAAAGGGGACTCTCACCATTCATTCAAGGAAATAATGAAATTTTAACTTCCTCATAAAATACTAACCTTTTTCCCACCCCATATAATAACCTTTAATAGTATCTATCTTATGGTCACAAGGTGTTATCCTTTCTATCCATTTCGAAGGGATCTTCCTAGGAAATCACAAAGTGCTCAATGTGTGTAATTATTTTTTACTTAACTTATATTTTTATTTTTCATTTACAATTATAATTTTCAAATCCTTATTTAAATATATCATTATTTTATATACACATAATTTTATTATACTATGGTAATAATTATTAATCACCTTTCCCCTTTTCAATTAATAAAAATAAAATATTAAATTGTGCGTTGTGTGGACATCCGCATTCACATCGTAATTTGTTTTATTTTCCTTCACCACCATAAAAGTATTACATAAAAAATAAATTTAATAATTATTTATGATATTTATATTATTTTTTTGATTCTTAAATCTTCAACCATATTACTCCATTCTACTATTTTATGGAAAATTGAATTTTCAACCATGCATACATGTGGACTATCACCTCTATCAAATGATTGATTTTCGTTTTTCTTTTCCACATCACCTCACAGAAATTTGAATAAGGATAATATTAAAGGGTAAATATTATTTTTATTATACCAATAAATTTAGGTTGGGAAATTTTTTTTAACCAATTAACGACATGATCATCAAATTATTATCTTTAATTTAATTGTTTAAAATAATCGAATTAAGAGGAAAATGATCCCTTATTTCTAATTAATGGATTTATTTGAATTATATTATATTTATATATCATTAAAATTCTGATATATCCCACTTATATATCACTAAATAATATCATTATGATTTTTTTTATAATGATATTACTAATAAACGATCATATAATCATATATTAATCATGGTAGGTTTATGTTTGGGAAACTTTAACCACCTACTAGAACAATACTATTCATTTATATCATGGATGACTATGCGATCTTATTTACCATTATAATATTATATAAATAGTTAAACAATTTTTTTCTTAGTTTCAGTAAGGATATATCAACATTTAAGTTATTAATTAAGAAAACACATTTTGTTCATTAAGAATCATTAAAACTTGATCATTGTTGACTTTATCTTCATGGTTTGTTACCAAAAATAACTTTTAATTAATTTATAGCTTCATAAAATATTATGTAATATCAATCATAGTGACATATATTTATAATAATGACATACTATATAAAAATAATAGATTCCAACACCTTTTTTATGAAACTAGTTCAATGTGATAAACATAAAATTCACCAAGTGTTGAAAATAGACAAAAATAACTAAAATTGATATGTATGGAATTATTGTAAATTAAGAGTATTAATGGTTATAGTTAGGAATAATTATCTTTTTTGTTCATTAAATTTACTAAATTTAATTATTAAATATAATTTGTGAAAGTGAAAAATGAATCAAGACCAAGGTAATGGTTTTTATCTCAAATTCCTTTCTTTGAGATATGCTTGAAATTATGAACCTAATTTAATTTATATAGAATTTATAATTCATTTTTTAGATATTATATAATAAATTATATTTCAATTATGGTATTTTTAGTTCAATTACAACCATCCCTTTTCAAGGGTTTTTATTAAAATGTTACTCAAGCCGTAAGGGTTTTCTTGATGTCAATTTTTATTTTTGTGACATGTAACATGTTATGCACTGTGTTTCATTTTTCTGTTTTTTTGCTGATTTACTATCATATGAGTGGTATATACTTTATATAATTATAATTTTTGGTGTATAATAATATAAATAAATTTATTTTCATCAAACATCTTTTGAATCGAGTGTTACCCCAGTCCTAAGTTTTTTTGGTAACACAATTTTCATTCATTGAGTTCTGATCATTCTCTTCAACTTATTTCATATACATTGGTAAAATTATACCCTTTGATTGTATTTTATTTGTATTCTATCATTTTTTACATTTTTACCATGTAAACCCTTTTTCAAATATATTATGATTCATGGAGTATGTTTCTCTTAAGTGATATTGATAACTCAAATAACCTTTATTTGAGTTATAAATTTTTTTTGTACTTCATTATTCAATTATCAGGTTATCCAAACATAATATTTTATTATATGGTATTTTATAATCCAATTTAGGAAAAAAAAAAATTTAATATGAATGAGGTTTTATTACTATTTTTAACTTCTGTGTTTTCAATAATGGTATTCCAAATTATTAAAAATGTATCTTTCCTTTCATTTTAAAATTCCGTATACTTGGAACCACATTTAATATAGAAAAATTTATGTAATTTTCAAGGATCCATTATTGAAGATTATTTTAAATTAAAATTGATAAAAATATTTGACATCAAAATTTCAAAAGTGACTTTTGAAAGTAACATGTATGTTTTTATTTTATTCAATGTTATTTTTTTTCTTTCTAAAAGATCATAGTACTTTTAAAATAAATTTTTGTATTTATATTAAAAAGTATTTAAAATCATCATATTTATGTTACATGATTTATTCTATAATATATATATATATATATATATATTTATATTTATAATTTTGGGGATTAAACTCATTATTTAAAATAATTCAATTCTTAATCTTTTCATGGGTGATACCATTATAAACATTCATTTGGAAGGATGTTTTTCATCTATGCCATCATTATGATAAGTTTTTATTACATTATAGATATTATATTTTTGAAACATAAAACTTCTTCATATTTATGTATTATATAATGCCTTTATATTTTGAAGAAATTACACATCACTTACTTTGTGTTGCTTATGTGTTTTAAGTGTATAATTTTATTTTTTTTCTTCCAAAGTATTTCCTCTTTGAATACCCTATTCTTGATTAATTTTATTAAAGGGTTACCACCTAGATTGTATACATTGATTTTTTAGGGAGAATTATTCTCTTAAATGTTGCAACCCAGCCCCATTATCTTAAATTTTAGTGGCTATTACTGTTACATTGGCATTATTCTATGGAATCAAATCCTAAAGGAACTGCGAGTTTATTAGTCTTGGTAAACAAGATAATTTATAAGTCTTGTATTATAAATGAATAGACTAATTAGAACATAATTTTTTTCTTTGGAGGATAACATTATTCTATATATGATATCCGTACATATTTTTCTTAATACAATTCATGGAATCGTAGGGGATAAACATAACCAGATCTCAAATTCTTATTAAGTGTTATGTACAACAGAAGTAGTAACGAATCAATAAGAATAGTGAATATGAAAGGGTAATAAATTAATACACATACCAGGTAATCAATAAACTGAGAAGGAATTGTGTAAACAATATGAAAATTTATGTAACTAAAAACACATGCACATTAAAATAAATTAAAAAAGAATAATCAATATAGAATGGTAAGAAACTAAAAACACACTCTATTTAATGAATAAACAAAAAATAAAATGGATCCGTATATGTGTCGAAGAAAAATATCATATATACATAATAACTAAGTATAAATGATGGAAAAGATTAATTATTAGTTGTCATGTTTCCTAGGTACATTGTACATTTACCATCAAGATGTTTTACAAGATAGTTTAGCATATCAGGTAAAATACATCTATGGATATCCACCCGAATCATCCCATGAGATTAATAATGCATCGAGGGGCTATTTATAACTGATATCCACATGTGTCATACATATCTAAATCATTCCTCATATATTGAATAATAGATCTAACAGTGTGCCTTATCCAATATCTATATGGATTAGAAGATACAGAGTAATCAATATTTCCCTAGATAATTAAATATCTTTCAATTAAACACCATTTGTGAAAATTGTTTACAATTTATCCAAAAATCAAATCCATGAAAAATGATATGGATACTTATGGGAAACATAATTTTCAAAGATGACTGAAAATTGATTATTTCAGGGGGGATAATAAATGAATCGGGGAAGTGAATTTCAATAATATACTTTCTAAATAAATCAAAAACCATCTAAAGTAATAATATTTACTGTATCAATATGAAATATACCAATTAGAGTAATAATATGGGCTATTTTCATTGATGAAATTGAAGAAAAACTTTAAAAAATTATCCATGAAAATATATTTTTTTATTGAAAACCTTTTTGAAAAACCATTTATTTGAAAATCAGTTAAATAATAATATTTATTTAGATATTATCTTTTTAAACTCAAAAATGAAGCCTCAAATCTACGATGATGTGTAAATCTATACATGTCATGCACGGAAAAAAGAAAATTCCTTTGGCATGGTTAAAATGTTATAAAAGTTCCTTGTTCATAAAGAGACAAGAAAATTACATTAAAAACATTTTTAAAAGATAAAAGGTTAAAAAATAACTAATAAATAATTTTTTAAAGGTTTAAAATTTTTTAAAACATTTTTATAAAATAGGTTTTTTAGAAGAAAATGGGTTCTCTGACTGAAGAGAGAAATAAAGTTTGGTATTGTTAAAAAGATTTTCTATTACATTTTAAGTTCCATAGAGTGTAAAAATGGTACTATTACTTGAAAAAATTCCTTAATAACCATATTATAATAAAATTAAAAGTCATATTTGTAAATGATCAAATATTTTCCTCTAATGGAAATTATAGTGCAAATAATCCGAAACAAAATGAGATTCTGATGTGAATACTTGAAAAGACCCCAATATTGAAGTGGGAATCAATCAGTGAGCATATTATGTGTTTTAAATTTAAATCCACCTAAAAAGGTAGAAATAAAAAAAATACATAGTAAAAATTTATTACACACATAATCTTAGAATATTAATGATAATAAGGAGGTAATGTAACCCAATATAAAGGAATTAAGTTATAAAATTCCTTACCACACGGTAACATTTAATTTAAATACCCCTAAGAGAGACAATTCAAATTTAAACCAAAAATACCATGAGTAATGGATGAATAATGATATTTTAATTTAAATAGGTAGTATGTACTCAATATATAATAAATTTGGTGCACAACAACAAAGGATTCCTCACATAATTGAATTTGAGACGAAGTCCTTTAAAAACGGTGGTATCATTTGAATTAGAAACCCAAAAAATAGTAGTCACCAAAAGAAACATTTAAATAAAATCAAGATAGAATAATTAATGATAAAATATACCAAAAGTGGAAATAGATAAAGTAAAAAAAATATGTATGTAGTGAATGTGACATTTATCTCATGGATGTAAAACATGAGATGAAAATACCTTACCTTGTGTTTCCTTTTGGGTGAACATCATTTAACCTCCAATAGAAGGGGTTTAAAAATGTCACTAACATACACCAGAACAATAATTATATTCAAAATATCTTATATTATCTTATTATAATATCTTATTACCCCTTTTTTAATAATCATTCATTATTTTCAATATTTTGGGTGTTAATTGCCGAGTTTGTTGAGTATATTTTAACTTGTTAATTGCTGTTATTATTAATTAGATACTTATTTAATCATATACAGAATATAAAACATGATTTAAATGTCATATATATCCATTATATATGTATTTATAATAATTCATAAAATTTTGTGATAGGAAATAAAATTCACTATTCATGGAGATGGTATGTTGTACGTACGCAAGAACCCTACTTCCATTTCCTTGTTGTATTTAAAAGAATGAAAAGTAAATGATATATAATTATTTTTATATTATAATTCCATAATCATATTTATGTCATATATTTCACATAGTTTCATTAAATCCATCTTTTATATATTTTATGTATAGAGTGAATGAATTACGTCGCTTTGAGGAGGTGGTTGTCCACAATTTCACAAATGATGTTATCATATTCTCCAAAAATGGTAATCATAATAGTATGTTTTTTATAATAATTTATGAATCATAATGAATTTATAAATATCACATATATCATATATAAACATCATCATCATCATAATTACCAACCGTGAGAGTTGGTAATATAAAAATGAACGACATTATTTTGTGAGGTGATAGTTTTTCATACACATAAATTGAAATTTTATTACCCATAAGACTAAATAGTGTGTAATTGTAGGTTTAAACAATAATTTTAAAAAATAAAAGTATATTTAGGATACATAGTTTGTTATTTAAAAATAGAATAAGAATATTTTATGGGGATTAGAATGAAATTACATTAAAGTGATCGTTGAAAAATGCTACCTCGTTTCTTGGTAAATCTATTATGTTTATACCAAAAGACATCCATGGTTGGATTTATATAAAAGGAGAGGCTTCTTGGTTTAAGGGAGGGATTTTTGGAGTTTATTTTCTCAAATTTTTAGTGAGAAAAGGGCTTGAGAGGTGCGATTAAGTTTGATGGGTGAGTGCCTTTTTATAGTGGAGTGACATTTTTGTAATTTTATTAAAATGGAATTCCATCCACGTTTTTCTATAAACCGTGGATTCTATAATGATATGTATTAATTAAAATGGATTATTGGGTATAAATATGGATGTAAAATATAATTTTTACAAGTTTCAAGGTCATTTAGGCTATTAAGATTAAGGTTTAGTCCCTTGTTGTGCTAATTTTTCTCTTAATCACAATAATTAATTTTAATTACATTTATAATTATTTTTGGTAAAAAACTAAATAGAACTTATTATAAATTATAAATTATTTTGACTCCAAATATAAAATCCATTTTTCAAAATTCCAACCACCTAATTAGTATAAATTGATTTAAATTTAATCCCGTAGATGGGATGACAAAGTGTGTTTTTAAAGTAAAATAATCAAAAGTTTTCTAAGCTTCTATATCCAATATCAAATTGAAATTGATTAAAATAAACTAAATTTTAAAAATTGTTATAAAATTTGTCTAATTAAACTTTAAAATTAATAATAAAAATATAATTTAGCCTAATATATAAATTAGATGAAAAAGAAGTTTTGAATTAAAATTCATTATTTTTCACTATTCATCAAAAAAATAGACATCATTGGAAAATATAAACAATTCACCCTGAGATAAATTTTATGCTCCAATTTGAAAAATTAAATTCATTTTGACATAAAAAAATTTATACGTCTGCCAGAAAATTTATTTAATATAAGATATCCATTAAGAGGTGGTAAAATTTTATTTTACAAAAATAAAATTTTAACTATACAATTAAGTCAATTATTATATTATTCTTATAAAATATATTGGATGACTTGCAAAAATATTTGATTGAATATATAGATATATATATTACATTACATTAATAAAAATCCATGATTTTAATTATTATAATTTATTAGGATAAAACTGCTTTGTGAGTAGAAAAATAGTTTTCTATAAAAACATTCTCTTTTTATTCGATTAGTTTTATATTTTATTTTGTAATTAATCGGTAAACAATGAATTCATATTAATTTTTTTCAAATCATATATTTTGATAAGTTAGTTAATCTTATTTATAACCACTAATTTACTAGGTAGGTTATATATTATTATATTAAATAATAATTTTTAATAATATCTTATTGTTCAGTAAATATGATCTTGCGTGTAATGAAAACTACCAGAGAAAGTATATGTTGTATTAGATGAATGAAAACTCTGTATTTCATGAATTGAAGGATATATCATATCTTAAATTTATTTAAAATATCAAATATTCCATAACGTCTCAATAGGTTATATTTCTTTCTATATATGGTGTTGCATGCCATACATGCTATCAAAATAAAGTTACTATTTTAGAATTTTCAGGGTGTTACATTCTCCCCCCCAAATATAAATTTTTTCTTTAAATTTAAAGTATATATTGGAAATAGTTTTTTTATATTTACATTGTTTAAATCCCTCATCATGCGGTGGTTTAGAAAAAAATTCTCTTGAAAAGAGAGAATGGGAAGTATAAATGTCACCTAGACTAACATATAACTAGGTATCTGAATCGAAGAACATTAGTTGAAAGTATAGATATGAACATGGAGTAATATTGTAAATATTTAGAGGGAGTGATTGAAGTCATCAATCACAAACATGTGAAAGATCAATGAAAATTTGAGGGCCTAAAAGGCATAAATCTATGATGATTAAAAGGCCATCAGTTCAACAAAATATATGTTATTAAGACATAATTTATATTTTAAGAACATTTTCCTAATGTTTCAGAATTTTTTTATTAATCAATAATTTAAAAAAATATATTCACTTGATATGTTTGAATTTCATATGAATAATTCCATCTTTTGGGTGTGTTTCGATCAAATTCTAATTCATCCCTTTCTTCATTAAATTGACATCCTAGAATAAACCTTTTTTATTTCATAAGAACTGAAATAAACATTTAATGGGTCTTAAGGCCCATAAAATAGGGAATAGTCTTTCTATTGGTCTCTAACTATTTTCCAAATCCAATATGGTTAATACATTAATCTTTCAACCTAGAAAGTAACACTACGGGTTCATCATTAATATTTATTCATAATTTTTTTAATTACTAATATTGATATATTAACCCAGACATCACATAGGCTAGTTGAAGGTGTGAAACAATTATTGTATTTCAGTCATGAATTTAAGTAATGTGGCCTTTCCAAACATCATGGGGTTTCACCTGTAATACAAGTTGTCCTTTTCTAAAACCATGGTAATATAACTTCCTAAGTGAATATAATATCTATTATTGAAATAAGGATAATCAATAAATATACTTTTAACAATGGTTTTCAATAAAAACCCAATACATAAATTCTTCACTGATTTATTTTCATATAGGTCCTTCCTTGGTGTATGGTTTATCCTAGTTCATTCATTTTCATCATCTATTCAAATCCTTTATAATGGTTTATTAAGAAAATTTTAATTATCCCTAGTATATCCCCCAGGATTGTATAACTAGGTGCATAGTAAGGATTATTATTGTGTACTAGGTTAAAATTGAGTTAGGCTCGATGTACCTTTTCAAATTTATCACGCCTAGGTAAGTCTATGTTAGAATCACATCTACTTGTAGTATTTAGACACAGATATATTTTTTGGAATGCCCACATAATATTTTCCTTACCAAAATTATTGGAAGTTCTTCTATACTTATCCTCAAAGTATACCTTAGAGTTATGATCTCTAATCTATGTTTTTCAAAATCTAGTTCCTAAGGTTTCAACTAAACATAATCTGATACCAACTGTAGCAACCCAATCCTATTATCCTAGAGCTCGTGTTTAATACCATTACATTGGAATGATTATAAGGAATCAAATTCGAAAGGACTAATGTGTTTAGTATTATTGGTAAACTAGACACATACATGAGTCTTGTATTACAAATGAATAAAACAATTACAACATAATATTTTTCTTTTAGGGAAAAATTCATTTCATCTATGATATCCATGCATATCTTTCCTAGTAAACATCATCAAATTATAAGGAAAGAAAAATATAACGGTGAGCTCAAATGATAAGTAAATGTTATGTACAATAGAATAAATAATGAATCATTGAGAATAATAAATATTAAAAGTTAATAACTGAACACACATTTCATTTAATCAAATAACTTTTAAGTAAGTGTATAAAAAATATGGAAAGGTAATAACTTAAGATACATGCCATGCAATCAATAAACTGATAAGTAAGTGGATAAATAATGTGGAAAGGTAATTAATTAAAAACACTTTCCATTTAAAATACATGGATAAGGCACAATCAATATGGAAAAAGGTATGAAATTGATAGGACAATAAATTTAGTCAATAAACTAAAATCAAATTCATCTATAGATATGATAATGAAAAATATCATAGATAAATAGTAATTAGTTCTAAATGAGGGAAATTATTAATTAGTGGATGTCATTTTTCCTAAGTACATGGTACCTTTACAATCAACACATTTAATAATATAGTTTATCATTTCAGGTAAAACCCATCTAAGAATATCAAATTGACTCATACCATGAGATTAAACATGCATCAAGGGATTATCTATGACTAAACCCAACCCGTTTCTTACCGTCACAAAGAATTCGTCATATATTGAATAATCCATTTTATAATGTGCCTTATCAAATATCCACACAGATTAGAAGATACCTATTTATCAATATTTCCGAAGTTAATCAAATAACTATCATGTACACAACATATTCCAAAATGATATATAGTTTAGGGAACAATAATATCCATGATAAATAATATAGATATTTAAGGGAAACAAAATTTTTAATATTCCATGTAAATTGATTATTTCAAGGGGACTAAAAAGGAATCAAGGATGCGAATGTTAATAATATCCTTGTCTAAATCAATCAAAAAACAATCCAAAAGATGAATAATGATGGTAAAATTATGAAATATACAAATTGGAGTATTAATAAGGGTAGTTTCCATTTATTAAATATAATAAGAACTTTAAGACCGTTCTTTAAGAAAAAGTCTTTTTTTTGATGAAGAAAATATTTGAAAATAACTTTGAAAAAAATTATTAAAAAATTTACCTTTTAAATTTGAAAAGGAATCTCTTAAGGATTGATAATGGGTAAATACATATATGTCATATTAGGTAAAATGGACTTTTCTTTTGCATGATAAAAATATTTAAAGGGTGATTTTTTCAAAAATAGACAGGAAGATTCCTTTGAAAACATTTTTAAAAGAAAATGGGTAAAAATTTATTTAATAAATAATTTTTTAATGTTAAAACATATTTTCAAACCTTTTTAGAAAATAATATTTTTATAAGAAAACCTGATCTTCGACTAAAGAGAGAAATTGAGTTAGGTCTTCTTAAAAACATTTTTTAAGCCTTTTAAGTACCAAAGAGTGTAAAATTGTTACTATTAGTTGAAAAAGGACATTATTAACCATAGGATAATTATATTAAGGGGTTTATTATAAAATGATCAAATAATATCCTCTGAAAAAAATTCAAGTGTAAAAAATCCCTATTAAAATGAGATTGTGATGTAACCCCTTAAAAAGAACATAATTTTAATGTGAGAATAAATAAATGAATATATTATGTATTAAAATGTAATTAAACATAAAACATGCAGAAATAAAATAATATATTGTTAAAATTTAATACACGCATAATCCTATAATATCAATGACAATGAGGATGTAATATAACTAAATAAAATGGAATTTGGTTATGTAATTCTTTTCCACTTGGTAACTTTTAATTTAAATGAATTTAAAATAAATGAATAAAATTGAAAATAAAAGAGCTATACATAATTAATTAATCATTTTATCAAAATTCAAAGTGGTAGTTCCTAAACCATATATATGAAAGTAGGTTCACAAAAATAATTTATGCCTAAATGAATGGAATTTGAGAGGAATTCCCTTACAACTGTTGTAATGTTTGAATTGGAAACAAAAAAATAAAATTCACCAATTGAAACATTTAAATACCATTAATATAAAAATATTAAATATATAATATAACGAAAAATTTAGTAGATACACCACATAAATGAATTAAGTGGTAAATAAGAAATTTATCTCACTGATGAAAAATGTGAGGTGAAAATCTCTTACATTGCATTTCGTTTTGGGTCAATGTAATTTAAAATAAATTATAAGGGTTTTAAACATGTATCTAACATTAATAAATCCATAATCATATTTATAATATCATATATTATCTTCTTATAATATCTTATTACCCATTTTTTATAAATCTTTCAGTATTTTCTCTTTTTTGGTATTAATTTCCTAGTTTGTTGAGTACATTTTAACTTGTTACTTGCTGTAATTGTTAATTAGGTCATGATTTAATCATCTCCAGAATTTAAAAAATGATTTAAAATTCATATATATCCATTATATATTTATTTATAATAAACCATAAAATTTTGAGATAAGAAATTAAATTCACTATTCACAAAGACAGCAGGTCATACAAACATATGAACACTACTTCCATTTCTCTATCGTATTTAAAAGAATGAAAATGTAAATGATATATATTTATATGTATATTATAATTATAGTATCATATTTATTCCATATATTTAATATATTTTCTTTAAAACCACCCTTTATACATTCCACTTATAGCTTGATTGAATCACATCACTTGGAGGAGGCGATAGTTCACATTTCCATAAATGATGTTATAGTATTCCCACAAAATGGGAATCATGAAGGTATGAATTATATAAGAATTAAATAATACTAAAAAATTATCAATATAATATATTTCTTATATAAATAGTTTTTATATCATAATTACCATCCATGAGTGGTGGTAAAGGAAAAACAAACGAAATCGTTTTGCGAGGTGGTAGTTCACCGTACATATAAACAGTAAGTTCATTACCCATTAGATGGAAGTGAATATAAGTGTCAGTAAAAAAATTAATAAAAAACACCTTAGTATATTTATGATACTTATTTTCTTATGTAATCATAGAATATATATATTTTATTTGGTGGATAAGAAATAAAATGATAGTGATCGTTGAAGAATGTTACCTGATTTTGTGGTAACTTCTTTTGGTTTATACCAAAAATAATTCTATGGATGAATTTTTATCCAAGGTGAGGCTTATACGTATAGGTTAGTAATGTTGGGATCATATTTTATTAGAGTTTTGGTGAGATAAATTTCATTATTAGTGTGAATAAGTGTGATGGTGAGTGCCTTTTTATAGTGGATTATGAGTAGAATTCTTGTAAATTTTTTAAAATGGAATTAAACCTATGTTTCTAATATGAAAAATGGATCCAATAATGAAAAAAAATAAATACAAATTATGATAGGTTTGAAATATTTCTATAAAATAGATTGAAGATAAATTTATAAGACATTTTTTCTTAAGATTAATTTTTAGTCCCATGTTGGGCTAATTTTTCTCCAAATCACTATAATTAATTTTAATTAATTTCACTAATATATTTGACCAAAAACTAATTTGGAATTATTAGACGTTAAAAACTATTATTATTGAAAATATGGAATCCATTATTCCAAATTAAAACCATAATAAGTGGCCAAAATTAATTTAAATTTAATCCTGCATATGGGACGACAAAGAGGGATTTTAATGTAAAATGTTCAAATTTTTTCCAAGTTTATATATAGAAAGTTAGAGTGAAATTGAATAAAATAACCTAAATTTTATTAATTGATATTAAATTTATCAAATTAGACAAAAAAATAATCTAAAATATAATTTAATCTTACAATTAAATTAGATTAAAAGGTAGTTTTGAATTAAAATTCACCACTTTTCACTATTCATCAAAAAATGAAACTTCAAAGAAAAATACAAAAACAAATTATAAGTTATTTTTTAAGGTAATATTTCAAAAATGATATTTATTTTTACATATAAATTTTATAAAAGTGAAAAAATTGTATTTAAAATTGGTTCTCTAGTAAAAGGCGGTAAAATATCTTTTTTAGAAAAAATATAATTTTTAAGCATAAAAGTTGATTTATACTTATCTTATTATTATATAATATAAAAGGGGAATGTAAAAAATAATTAATTGGATATATGATATAAATATATATATTAAATTAATACCACTCAATAATGGGTTCTGATATTTTCATTTTTAATTAATTGGTAACCAATTAATCCATATTATATTACTTAAAAAAATATTACCATAAGTTAGTTATTACTATTCATAAATTCTAATTTAAAGGATAGGTTATATCTAATTTTATTAAATAATAATAATTTAATAATATATTTTTGTTCTGTAAAACCCGATATTGCGTGTAATACAAGATATCAGAGAAATCCATTGTTGCATGTGATGTAAGAGAACTATGTATAGTGGAATTTCAAGATATAGAATATATTAAATTTATTTAAGATAATAAATATACCATAAATTCTCAAGTGGTTATATTACATTCTACATTTTTTTTCATGTCATACATGCTATCAAATAAAATTTACTATTTTATAATTTTTATGGTGTTAGATTAACTAAATATCCTTTATCTATGTAGTGTAAATAACATATACTTTTTTATCATGATTGAATGTATTTACCTAGAATGTTACTCTATTTTAATGAATCCCATTTTATTTCCATAGGATATTTAGATGGGTTAAATTAAACACATTTTCATTCAATGTGTTATTTATGCTATAAAGGAGAATTTTTATTATTTGTAATGTTTTCTAAAATACATTTTCCTTACATGGGTTACTTATGATGTGATATGTGATTTATTTGATAGTAGAACTAACAAGTATGGATTATTATGAGTGGGGTCCCATATCACCTTCCAATATATTGCTTAAAATTTTATATAAAATTAAATAATATAGTCATGAGTACATTTTTTGTTTCTCAGAAGCATAGGCACTAATGGTGTGGATCATTAAAGTAATTTTCCTAATACTAATGTTTTTTCCAAAATTGAAATATGTTTCATAGTTTTATTATTAATCTCCTGACTATATCATGTTTTCATGGATCAAATCAATTGATCCAATATTTTTATTTGTGTCCTATTTTATTTTAATATTTATACATTGATTTATGACATAATATTTTTTAGGAATGATTTTACTATGAATCTTGATTGCAACCATATGATTATATTAGGTTCACTTATGATCTTTGTTTGTTTTCACTTATATTTACCCGTACCTAGCATATGAGGTGACCACTTTTTTATGCTTCCATTTACACAGGTTATGAATAAGGCAAAAATTTAAGATGTTTATAGAAGGGTATATTATGAGAATAATTTATGGGCTATATTGAAGAATTCTTATGTATTTAGAAATTTATCTCACAGTAGAAAGAAAAAATGAACATTGGTAGAAAAAGACATTAGTTTTGTTAGTTAATGTTTTGTACTTATTCTATAACATTATAAACATATTTTTTTGGTATTATGTTGAAATGAAATATTTTATTTAAGACATATAGTTTCCATATAATTATATCTATTGTAAAATAGTTGGTATTAGAGTAGGGATCAGATAACTTTATAGATTAGGTTATTTTTAGGATAAATCCAGGGTTGAAAACATAAGGTTGATCATAATAGATAAACCTTTATGATAGTATAATATTTAATTATAAGAAATTCATTTAGATTTTATTTGGTTATTATGGTGAGGAAATTTTAGTGAAAACCTTATGGATAAGACTAAGTGAGAATTTTATGTATATGATAACGTAATTGTATTTTAATAATGTTATTATTGTATTTTTCTTACAACAATTAACTCCTTTTCTATATAATATAAATTTATTTAGGATCTATAATATATTTTCCTAGGGGTAATAACTCTAAATAGGGATGATTGGGTATTAACATGATCATAACCAAGTGCATGAAAAGAGGCCCAAATACACATCTAATTTGACACTCTTATGTGATAAGCATTTGTTGAATCACATTCTCATTATAAACTATTATAATGGATGTGAATATTTTTAGGTTACATAAACTAATAATAATGTTATTATTTTTATAATAGATTGAAATTTTTAGATTCATAAGTTAAGGTGAATATAAATAGATATGTGCTTTTTGGGATAAAGGATAAGATATATTTTTAGGTAGTGGATTTAAATTATTATTAGGTTTAAAAAATATGAATATATTTTATGGTAATTTGTGATATCTATATTAAGAATTATTTTAATAAGTATTAGAGAACATTATTTAATGTAACCTAGTTTGAACAAACAATGATATAAGTTAAAGTTTAAAGTGATATTAGTTAAACAAAGTCAGATATAGGTTATGTTGTAAGAACTATTAGCTAACATGATATTGTTATATAGTAAGAAATATTGAGCATAAATATTCATGAACTTTTTATGATAATTGAATTTTAATTATCATCAATTAAATTACCTCTTTTGATTTTAGTAATGGATGAATCCTGAAATAACCAAGTTAAAAATAAACTCCATGGACAAAATAGAAAATGAAGCAATGAAAAAATCAACAGGATACTGGTTGGAGTGAGAAATCAAGAGATTTTTTCAAACTAGTTATCAAGAATTATGAATAAAAATATAAACATAGTTGAAATCCTAAACAAATTATTGAAGAAAAAGGATAGACTCTCATAGAAATTGATGGGATAAAGATTATGAAGGAAATAATTTTCAATTTTTTACATGTCAAAAATTTGGGAAGATTTATGGGGGGAATTTCTTTAAAGGGATAGGTAAATGATATAATTGTGGAGATTAAGGTCAATAGACTCACAAGTGTAAGGGAAGTAGAGAAGCTAACGAAATAATTTCATCAACTGAAAGAGAGTTAGGAACTATGCGACTCAATGAAATAATCCAAGGTCCAATGAGAGTTATAGTCACTAAAAAACTTGTATGAAATGAAAAAAAATGCATCAACTAAAAAAATTTCAGATTAAATTTTTCCCTCATTATCTCCTAGTGCTCGATAACATGTAAGTTTTCACCAACTACTAGATATTGTGTTATAAATTAAAATCCCTAGTTGTATGATCATCAAATAATTCATTTTCTAGTATTGTTAGATGTTATTAATTATAGATCTAGATCTTATTCCTATAGTATAATTCAATGTAAAATTATGAATGAGTTATCTATCTTTATAAATTGACTATAATAATATTTCTTATAGATAAAATTATTTCTACATCCTAAAGAAATCATTAATCGTCAAGTAGTGTATAATTAACTATGAGTTATAGAAATAACTCTAATATTACAATTAAAATTAAAAGTATGAAATTTATTTAATGGGTGAGTATGTAACACCCCATGATTTTAATATTTTACAACATTTAATTAAGTTAATGTGTTCTCTAGCTTACTCTACACGCATCACCAAACAAAAACAAAACCATGATATATTTTATTAGAAATATAGGTATTAAGTATGACTGTTAAAACCTAAAATATGAATTATTGGGAATTAATTTGAGTAATTTTATTATAATATATTTATAGAAATAAAATAATGGCTACTTTTAATATTAATGAAATTTAATTAATATAGCTAAACAACTAAGAGAATAATTTTATGGCTAAACATATATTTTTCAAAAATTAATTTTTTATTTAATGAAAATATGTATATTATGATTAGATAATAAGAAAATATATTTATAATATGTATAATATATTACCAATAAATTAAATTTTAATTGATAGTAATCAAGAATAAAGAATACTTAACATTTTAAAATTCCATTTTCTAATACGAATAGTTTTCCCCCATATTGTGGGATTTTATTTAAATATTTAATTACCAAATATTAGAAAATTAAATTTACAAAATTATTATTATTTATGTATTAAAAATTATAATATAATCTTAATCTAAAATTTCGTTTTTTTATAAAAAGAATGACTTTTTGATCAATATTGAAAAAATGTCATTTTTACCAATAACATGACATTTTTGAAATTATTATTATATAAGTATGAATTTAAAATTCATGATTTTTTATAACAAAAAATATTTATTTTATAGGTTAGATTATAATTTTAATTTTTTTTAATTTTAAACACATATTTTACATTTTAGAATACAAGTAATATTTTTGCAAAAATTGTTTTTAATATATTAAATATATATATTTTAAACTAAAATATTACCACTCTTATAAATTGAATAAAATAAAATATATTTAATATTTAGAATCAGTGGTTATAATTTTCCTAATAAGTACCTCTTTATTTTTATGCCTAAATATTATGTAACCTTAGATAAAATCTAGTTACAGTGGTAAAAGATAAAATGGAAAAAGTAATAATTCAAGGAATAATGGGATTGAAACAATAGATAAACATGTATAGAATTGATTTTATAAGTTTTTTACGTACCTTAAATCTTCAACACTCAATTATTTCCCATTACTGGATCCACAAGACTTTTTTATCATGTTCTCCCTCTATATTAAGTTGAAATATTTAAAAAATGCCATTCTCACTACAAATAAAAGAGACCCCTCATCACTACTTCATCTAAATCACAATAATTATGTTCCCTACTAAAAACATAACATTTTTATATCCCCAAGAAAAATATTTCAATATCCTTATCTTATGGTCATATGGGAATATCATATTTCATCAATTTCTAAGGAATCTTCTAAGGATATCTCAGAGTGCTCAATGGGAGTTGTTATTGATACTTAACTTCTTTCATTTATTTTTTTATTTTAAAATTATAATTTTAAAATCCATATGTAATTAAATAATTATTGTATATATAATTTTTTTTTAATTATATGGGAATAATCATTAATTACCTTTTCCATTTTCTATTAAGAAAAACAACATTTTAATTTGTGAGTTGTGGGGACCTACACCTCCATGACACAACTTGTTTTGTTTCCCTTAACCACACAACAAGTATGGTATAAAATGGGAATTTACCAAATAATTATTATATTTATATAATTTTTATTAGTCTTAAATGGTAAATCATATTAATCCTTTCTCCCATTTTATATAAAACAAAATCATCAACCTTGCGTACATATGAATAATCACCTCCATGGAACGATTGATTTCCATTTTTTCAAAACCACCTTGTGTGAATTTTCTTAAGTATAATATTAGAGGTTAAATATTATTTTTATTATATCATTATGTTCATGGTATGTAAAATTATAGAACCTATTAATGATATGATTATCAAATGATTATCGTTAATTCAATAGTTTAAAACTAGTGAATTAAGAAGAAAATAAACTATTTTTTATAGGTAATGGCATTATATAAATTATATTCTATTTAAAAGTATTTAAGGTTTTTATATATCACACTAATAATCCATAAAATGTTCATTATTATGTTTGTATTATTATATTACTACTAAATCGTCTCATAATATTATTTTAATCATAGTAGGTTCATGTTTGAGGCGCTTTTACCACCCCATTGAACAAGACTATAAAATTATATCATGGTTGAATTTGAGAACATAATTACTGTTATAATATGGTATAAATATTTAAATTATATTTTGTTTTTTTATTGTTTTTTTACATTAAAATTTAACTCATTAATCAATAAAATACCTTTCATTCGATAAGAGTCAGCACAACATGATCATCGATGATTTCAACTTCCTGGTTTGTATTAAAAAACAACCATGGAATGAAATTATAGCTTTATAAAAATTCATGAAACATATATTATTGTGAATTAAATTTTCTAAAAATTATTTAATTGAAAGTATAACATATATCAACACCATTTTTACAAAACCAGTTCAAAGCGATAAAGATAAATTGCACCTGGTGTTGAAAATAAGAAAAAATCAACTAAAATTACAATGTATATAATATTTCATAAATGAAAAATATAAAAGGGTATATTTATGAATAAATTTATTGGGGTTTTTTTAATTAAATTATGTAAATTATATATGATTTTTGCGGTAAATGTAGAACAAAACAAGACTGAGGTAAATGTTTTTGTCTCAAATTCATCACTTAGAGACATGATTTTTATTAGGAAATTAATTTTATTTATGTGGTGTATATACTACCAATTTTAGATATCATTTGGTGATTTATATTTTAATGATGTTATTTTATGTTTAATTACACTTCTAATATTTCAATGATTTTTTTATTAAAGTGTTACTGAATGCGTAAGGGTTTTCTTGGTCTCAATTATGATTTTTTGATACATGTGACATGTTATAAACAATTATTCATTTATATAGTTTTATATATATTTAATATCACATGAATTTCATATTAATTATTTCAATTTAATTTTTATGATAATTAGATTCAAATCTAGTTATTTTCTCCTAACATCTATTGACTCAATTGTTGCCCTAATCAAGAGTTTTTGCTAACTCAATTTTCATTCATTGAGTTATGTTCACTATATTGAACTTATTTAATATAATTTTGGAACATTATAACATCTGATCATATTATATGTTATTTTATCATTATTTATATTTTTACCACTTAAAATCTATCTAAATTATTTCATGCATCTTGGAGTATTTTCTCTATAACGGATATTGATAGCTCAGATATCCTTTCTTTGATTTATAATGTTTTACCTTGAAATTTATTCTTCCATGATTGTGTTTTCCAAACCAAATATTATATTATATGGTATATTATATTCCTATTTTGGAAAATTATTATTTAGTAAATATTATTTTTATTAATCTTTTTATGATGTTGTTTTTCAATAAAGGTATTTCCAAAATATTTAAAAGGTTAATTTTATTTCATATTCAAATGTTTTATCTTTGGATCCAAATTTCATAAATAAAATATTATTTTATTTCCAAGTCCCCATTACTGGATAGTTTTTTTTAAAGTATATATTTTTCAAATCTATCACATCACCTTTTAAAAAGTTACTTTTCAAAGTAACAAGTAAGTTTGTATTATACATCAGTGTTAAAAACGTTTTCTAAAAGCCCTTTTATGTTTTCACCAATATTTTCATGCTCATATTCATATGATTTACACTAAAAAATTTTATGTTACATGATTTATTCTCTGATAAATATATATATTTACAATTTGAGGGATTTAACTCACAATATTAGACAATTTGATTCTTGATCCTTCTTTTTGTGATATCGTTCAAAATATTCTTATGAATGAATTTTTTTCATCTATGTAAAAATCCTTAAGTTTTTCATTTATTACACAAGGAATATGTTATATTGAAACCATCCAAATTATTTCTATTGATTTATTTTGTTATGTCCTTTTATTTTGAAGAAATGATCCATTCCATCCTTAATCTCAACTAATTTGTTTCAATATAGAACCATAATTTTTCTTAAAAAGCCTTTCCTATGTGAATACCTTATTATGTAATACTTTGATTAAAGGGTGTTTACCTAGATTCCATGCATTAATTTATTAGTGGGAATTATTATCTTAACACTATATCCTTTCTATATATTATGTACATACAATATGTTTTAATTATCTTGATTGAATGGTATTTACCTATAATGTTATTCCATGTCATTGATACCCATTTTATTTCCATAAGTTCTTTAAAAGGTGTTGAATGAAACCAATTTTATTTACATGGGTTATTTAGGGTATTAATGTGAAATATTTTCATTTATAATGTTTTATGAAAGATTTTTTTCCTTGGGTTCTTTAATATGTGATAATCAAATGATTTTGAAGTGGCACTCATAAGTATGGATAATGATAGGTAGGGTACTATATCACACTCCAAGGAAATGGTTAAAAGTATATATCTCATGAGATAATTTATTTGTGAGTATATTTATATATATTTTGTAAGTGTGAGAATTGATGGTGTGGATCTTGAATGTAAATTTACCTATACTAATGTTTTTCTAAAGTTGAAATATGTTTCATAGTTTTATTCTTATTCTCATGACTAGGCTACGTACTGAGAGCTAATGTTTATTAAATTTATATTTTGACTAATGTCTTATTTCATGTCAATATTTATGTCCACGAATTATGAACTAATATTTTTGGGGTATGATTTTATTATGTATATTGATTATACCCATATTCTCACCTTATTTTCACTTATGATATTTGATTGTTATAACATATGTTTACCCTTAGTAAGAATTTGAACTCACCCCTTTATTATGTTTTTATTTACCAACGTTAAAAATAGAGGTAATACAAAAGATATTTCTAAAAGTGTATCTTATAAGAACAATTTAGGGGAGATATTGAATACTTTTTATGGTTTAGGCAGTTTCTCTCATAGTGTAATGGAAAAATGACCGTTAGATAAAAAAAATTTATATTTTTTAGTTAATGGTTTATCATAATTATATAAAACTATAAACCTAAAAGGTATTTGGTTTGTTTTCTAATGAAATGGTTTCATTAATTTATCTAATTACTATACAAATGGGTATGCATTTTAATACCATGAATGAGAGAGAAAAAACATAGATCAATCTTACTCGCTTGCCTCCAATTAATAGAGTTGTATAACCAGATAGAATAATTTCTAAGAGGCCTAATCTCATTAAAGGAATTGAGATCAATGAAGATTTAAAATTACATGGAGCCCACCATAATAATTTTATATTCAATCTTCTCATCAGCATTCAGTATATAGTTAAAAACCAAAAGGAGCGTGTAATTCAAATGAATTTGAGAGATGATTATCGATTCTTATTTCCATAAAGATCTCATTTTAATATAATTGTTAGAAGTTTATATAATGGAGACAAGGACTTGTGATAGAACAGAATCAAGGATAATAGTGATATGTTACTATGTAATTTGGAAAATATAGGACTGAACGCCCTTCCATATATGAACCCACTAATTTTCCACATGAGTATTTCTAATTTCATGTGCCATCTAGTTGTACACAATTATTTGTTGAATTTTTTTTGAAATAGTTATACCTTACCATATGTTTCTCAATTCTGATTAATTCCATTAGGTGTTGTGAGATGAATTTATTAAGGTCTAGAGAAGTCGTTATATTGTTGATCATTTGAAATTCCAAAATATATGCTCATTTTGAGGTTCATATGTCCCTATTTTGGGGTTGGATATTATTTTAAACCGCTATAGATAGATTTCTATTTCTCCACATACTCATTTCCTTCTAGTTGGATTACACATTTTTGTTTCATTTTTTATAAATTATTTAAACTTCATAAACCTATTTAGCTTAACTCTTACCACTAAGTGGAATAAATTTATTTTTAAAAGAAATAAATTTGGGAGATTCATTTAGAAGTTTCTCCTAAAAGCCTTGACACCCACTGCTATAATAAAGTAATCATTAAATTTTTCGGATAAGGGGTATTACTATAAACCCTCCTGATTGATTTGAATAGGTGTGTTCACTAGCCCAATGCTATCAGAGACCATCAAGGTGTTATAAAAATTACCTATGTTATTAATATAATAGTTCATTTTGATCCCATCATAGGTGGTTCCAAATTCACTCCACACATGTTCCAATGAATTAGTTGGAAAAGAACAGTAAAATGAACCTCCAAAATAACTAATTTTAGTTGGAAAGACTAGTTATGTTTCCACCACAATATCATTCTCTATTTACACCAGTAATAAGTTATCCTTACATCCTTACCAAGGTCTTCTTGGACATCCCCATCCACGGTGTAATGATTTTTCTTTTCCATATGCTCTTCATTTCTTGAAGTGATACTGTTAAGGTCCTCCACATTTTATTTATCTAACTTTCATCTATAGATAGGATTATTGTTCCCCAATCAGTTTTATAATTTAAATAACTTTCATACATGAATTCAATTGGGATGAGTTAATAATTTTACACTCCTTAGGGAATTTAGGATTCCAGTCATGTTGAGTTTCCAAATTGATGTTTTCTTCCTTTTTTTGAAGAAAAAACCCTCCATAAGGGTGGAAGAAAGATCCACCTCCACCAAAACCATAGAATAGTTCCTGTATAAATGTAAAACTAGTAATATTATATATAAATGATTTTGAAAATATATTGATATTTATAAAACTGTAAAATTGAATGTAATAATTTCTATAGTTATATTTAAATAGATTTAAAATTTATATTATATATATATATAATATTATAACCTAATTAATTATATAGATGATTATATTTTATTGATTGTATATATATAACATAATTAATTATTAGTTATATTTAATTTTTAAATTATAATAAAAAATTAATAATTATATAAATGGATAAATATTTTCAAAAATATATAATTAATTATATAAAATTATTAATATATTTTGAAATAAAAATACATGTATATAAAAAGGATTTAATATATACATTAAAAATTACTTAAATGTAAATATTATTAAATAATATCAGTGTTATAAAAATATTAAAAAATAATTGTAAAATACGTAATTTCTAAATATATGTTCATTTTAAAAATTCATTTAAATTTTAAGTTGTATTTTTTCAATTGGTGATTTACATGTATGACTATTTATTTATATATAAATATGTGCATGTGTGTGTGTGAATTACCCAAGGACATGTGTGTGTGTGTGTGAACATTCATGTAAAAGGTGAACCCGACACATAATTTTATATATCCATGGACATGTGTGCGAGTCATGGATGTACAAAAGAGGGTGAAAATGTATCACAACAAGAATTTGTGATATGAGGGATGTGTAGGGGTGCTTAGTGGGTACTTTGTATATGGGCAGGGAGGATGAGGCATATGACGTGGCCCCTATTCTTTTTCTGTACCAAAAAAAGTTTCCTTTAAGACTCATGGATTAAAATCCATATACTTTAGGTCCTTAATCCATATCATCTAAGGTATTTGGGCCATGTATTATAATAATCATTTCCAGTGAGTTCTTATCAATCCTAGTCGAGAGGGATGATGCTTTCCTCCTTGGGGTACCTAAGACACATGTTTGTTATAGTTTTTATTCCCTATCACCTAAATAAACATTATATATATATACATATATAGTATTTAGGCTGTTTAGGAGAATAGAAATCTACTCTATTGAAGTGATCAACTGAATGAAGCAATATTTTTTGTTAGTAAAGATATGAAGAAGGAAAGTAAATGTATGTTATTGAAGATGAGTGGCCCATTTCAATGTTTAATGAAAAATGAAATTTGGATACCTCATAAGAAACATATCTAGAAAAATTAATGTAGAAACCTGTAATTATGATGATTATTGAACTGATATACATGTAAAAACAAGTGATAATGAAATGGAAGTTTTTTTAAAACATTTAATTGATGTGGGAACAATCTATGTCAAGTGGATATTAAAGAACAAAATATAATAGAGGATGGAGCTCACATAAAGAGTATAGAACCCATAAATGGAACATCATGCATGACATATTCTTTATTGACTGATAATATTATTTCGATGATGATTTGAGTTGAGTTAAAGTGATTAGGAATACTCTAAAATTTGGGAAAGAGGGTATGAGGTTGTTTGAGTGAAGTTGGTATGTTATGGATTTGAGGTGAAGAAACAGGGAAAATTTAGGATATTTTAAGGATGAGAAAATAATCATCATAAGTTTGTGATAACCATCTTTATAGTTTTGAGACAACCTACAATGCAAGGTTGAGGCGAGTTGTTGAATGGTTGAGACAGACTGATTTTTTTTCATAATGTTGAGACAGTTGTGTGTAAGGTTGAGATAATGGATTTATACGGTTGATATAATCCATCAAATGGTTTTTATGAGGAATTCCTAAGTTTTTTGAAAGAATATTTTACGGTTGGAGAAAGACATAATAAGGTACACATAGACCCTAGAAACTATCTGAGTGTTCAATAGTTCATATATTCTGAAGAACGAATAATGAAATCAGATAATAATTTTTTGTGATTTTTACAATTTAAATACAGTAAAAAGTATTATTATTATTATTTAATCTAAAATCGAATTAGAATCCATTTGAGGAATAATTTTGTTCTTAAATTTCATCCATTTCAGAAGTAGAAGAATTTCATGATTTCATACACACATGGATTAATTTTAAAATGAATTTAATTGAAAAAAATTATATGTTATTTCAAAGAAATAAAAATCCCAAGTCAAAAGGGATATTTAAATAAAGATTATTATTTATAATTTGAATGAACAGTTTAATTATGAATCTGAAGTCGGACTTCAAGAAGGGGTTTGCGATTATAGCTTCTTTCAATAATCAATGAGTTTCCAAAATTCCATTTGGAAACTACTATTCATGATATTATTTTTTGAATATATGTGTGAAAAAAAAAGAATAATGGGTGAACTCATTAATGCTACATGATTATTGATTTTTTTAGAGAAACCCAATACATTATTTTATTGAGGAGAGAGGAAGGGGACTAAATCTAGGAGATCATAAGAAGAAGAAGAAGAAGACTCGCATACTTGTGTATTTAGTAAACTGTGGAAGAACTAGATTGTCTATCATATCAAGTGTGTGTTTGAGACTAACAACTATGATCATGACTATTGTATTCTAATTTTATTTACGAAAGTGTACATTATATTACCTATTTTTCATTTTTTGTGTGTGGAGGATGATAATATCAAGATGTGATAATGAAACTTAGCGCATAATGTGATCTTTCTTGTTTTGGATCATATTTTTAGTGGGTTATGCGATCCTACAAAAATTATTTGGTCTATAGAGTGGAAAAATAGTAGGAATAAATATTAATATTATAAGGAAGATCATTTCTATAACCACTTGGGTATATAGTGGATAATTTTTGATTGGGAGGACTCTCCAATCACAACAAGGAGTATGATTTTATGGCCAAAACATATAAATACTTATGTGTTGGGATTTATCTATATTCTGATGAATTCTATTTGAGGGTAAAGTAATTCAATATTTAGAGTATCAGTAATTTTACCATTCCAAGAGATTGAATTAAAAATAAATTTTTAAAAAGTGTGCACCACTAAGTCACGCCCCCTACTAGTGGTGCCTAACCAAACCTAGGATCTAATTGTGGTATCATAGATAAAATATAATTCCATTAAAGATGAAATATTTTACTAATTATAGAGAATATAAAATCTTTAAATAGTTGTGGTGTCATATATAATAATGGTAGTAACTACCACAATAGGTACAATACGATATAGCCCTACTTTTTGTCACTTATAAAGGAGGTAATAGATTCTGCCACCATTGGGATTTCACCCATTACTAAGGGGTCCTCTATATGTTTTTCTGGATAATATAAATATATAATTTTATGGAAAAAATAACAATTCTATTTTTATGTCTCTCTTAGAAACGATATAAATAGAGGTCATGTGACTTCAATTATCCAAAACAATATTAGATAAATTGAATTTCAATTAATAAGTTATTAAAAAATTCAAGAAACCAAAGAAAATATATAGTTTAAATATATTTGAGGATATAAATATGGATAATAGGGAAAATTTGATGACTACATCATTATATTAAACGATATTTTCAATAATATTTAATGTTTTGGTGAGAAGATGCATGAGTTAATAGTTTGAAAAAAGTTCATAATAAAATATCTAGATTAGTTTGAATTTTGAATTTATTTCTTAGAAGACAGTGAAGACCATTCACTAAATTAACTATATAATATCCTCATAACAATTTAAATGAGAAATGATCTAGATTTTATGAATAAATAAATGGTCTATATGGGTTTTAAGGCCATGAGAAAGGGAAAAGATAAACACATAGAAAGTGTAGTATTAAGTGATTTTAATGATGAGGATGATAATGTGAACTTTATCTAAGTAGTTTCTCTATTATCAATGATCTATAAGTATGGAAGAAATCTAAAAGTGAATTCACTAAACATGTTTTTGTAACTATAATGGAGTTTACATTTTGAAAAAAAATCCACAAAAAGAGTCATATGAAATCTAAAACAAATAAGGAAGATGAGAAAACCCAAAAAAAAACTGGTAAAAGTAAGAATGAATATTCAATAAAAAATAGTTAAATGATAAAGAAGGAATAATTTGAATCAATAAGTAAATAATATATTGGATGTTGAGTCCCAATTTTCAGCTCATATTGAGATTGGTTTTAATATATAATGTAGTGTTAATAGAGAAAAAAGACAGAGTTCTGAAAAATGAAATATTTATTCAAGAAATAGGACGTGCATGATAATGAATTCAAGAAGTAAAAACTCAGTGGGGTTAAGAAAGAGAAGGTTCATAAAGATCTTGAATAAATTTTGTATGGGAAAGAAGAATAAAAATTGAAGAAAAAATCACCAATGATTTTATCCAAAAATTATTTTAAGTAATTCGAATAACACTTATTAATGGTAGAAGATGTTAATTTCATGTCTTATCAAGCTGGTGAGAAGATGGTTTCTAAAAAGAAAGTTGAATCTAAACATATTTAGTTCCAATTTAAAAATATTATTTCTAATATTTCATATCAAAAAACTAATTCAGAACATACTTGGACCAATACAAATAGTGAGAGACAAACATCTACATTAGAGTATGTGAAGGGTATTCTAATAATACAACTACCCATAGGGTAAAAGAGGTTCATTTTTTAGTAAGAAAATAATATGAATATTGTAGATGTATTTATTATCTTGGTGAGAGATCTATGTTTATATGATTATACAGGTTCTATGGATATTATGGAAATAAATCCAAATACTTTTGGTATAATATGTCATTTCCTGGGGTTAGGTATGAACTGAGCAGGATCTATGGTATGAAAATGTGGAACATTTCTCAAATAAATCACGTTGAAGCCATAAATTCTGTAAATATATCAATAAAAATAGATTTGGGTGTCTCTAATAGGTGTGTGGTATATGTAGATAAGAGGTCCATAAAGTTATTGATTGTAAGACTAGGCTATTATGAGAATTTACCAATGGTGATAAAGGGAAGAAAATGTTGGTTGGAGTGGATACTCATGTGGGGGGGATTTATTTCCAGTAAATTTTTTTGTTAAAAACGTTGAGATTAAAAACCCCAAATAAAAATGTCCCATTTAATTAAGGAAGTAGATATGTAAGTGTTTAATCTCTCAAAAATTTTCTCAAAGGATGATTAGTCCTCAGTTGAATTAATGAGAACACTTATTCAGCTTTTGAAACAGATTTACTAAATTAAGCATATATATACACTAACCAAAACTGACCATCAGAGAGAAAGAAACAAAACATTTTTAAGTCTTTTAAAAGATAAGAAGCCGATAATTGAAAAATAAAGGACTTGAAATTAAATCACACAAAAATTTAGACAAGAGGTTCTGTCTCATGCTGAGACTTAATCCTCTCCACTTGGTGATCACCTACCACCAAGCAGTTTATATTAAAACATTATATAGGTCCTGTATCATGATTTAAAATAGTTTTAACAAACTGTCTAGGTTTTACAACCTCTTCCATAGTTCTTCATGGGAATAAAACAAACCAAGACACACTAGGATTCTTCCACAGTTATGCGTGGGAAACAATAGGTAAAGAGAGTTTAGAGTGAGGATCTCTAGTATCCCCTAGATTAAGTACCAGAGACGGTGTGTGTGAGTAACAAACACATATTACTCAAAAAATGTAAAAAGAGAACACAATAGAGTTAAATATATTAATGTCGAGCTTATAGTTATCTTTGTGTTTACAGATCATCTCTCAACTTCTTGGGATGTGGAAAGAGATGTTTGAGTCCTTCTCAAAAAGTTTCCTTCCAAACAAAGAGTCGTAATTCTGGGTCCAGGTTCGGAGATGTTCAACTTCTTGGTTTAGGGATTTGATGAAGAACAGTTGGAAATACTTGAATATTTTCTTCAATATGATCTTCGTGAGGCCCTTATATTATTAGAGTGGGCACATGGAAATTTATTATTTCTTCCCTTTGTTTTTGTATGGTGTATCATAGCACACTTTTCTTCGCAACTTGGCATACTTTATTTTTTTCTCAGTATTCCTTTTTATTTTCCTAGAGCCCTCTAGGGGAATAATAACACCATGGGCGATCTTCCTCATACCTCTTACAGTTTTTAACATGTCTTTAAATAATATTAAGGAATTTCAGATGCATTAAATTATCGAGATATAGCTATTATAATATTCTTAAGACAATGGAAAAATTTGAAATTATGATATCAGTAGACTGGTAACGGTAGACTCATAGTAGTATCCTTATTAAAAGCACACTTTTCAATAGTAGGCTTCTCCAATGGTGAACTTATCAGCTGTATACTTCCTATGGTAGTCTTCCATTAGTGACCCTGTACCAATAAGCTGCAAGCAGTAACTTTACAAAAACATACATTCCATAATAGCAACCTTGTTTCAGTAGGCTGACAATAGGGACCTTCGGATAGTAACTATGCATCTGTGTACTTCGATAAGTATCCCAATGGTTGGCTTCATAACAATAACCTTGTAGTGATAACCTTCAATAGTAACTATTTAATAGAATCTCTTGTGCGATAAACATTCAGTAGTGAACTTGTAGTAACCTTCAATTGTAAGGCCTTCAACAGTGATGTTCTCAGCAATGACCTCTATCGGTATGTTCTTGAATGGTAACCTTGAAAGTAACCCATACAAGCGACCCTTCGAGAGAAGGCTCCTAACAGTAACCTTCTACTGTAACCCATACCAGTGACCATTTGACAGAAGGCTCTTAACAGTAACCTTCGATAGTAACCTTTACCTAGAAAATTGTATACTATAAACTGATTCCAGTAAATTCATGATCATCAAGATACAAGATTTTTACGTGATAAAAACTATAAAAATATGATCATATAATTTACATATTATTATCAAGGAAGGAAAACGTGATTTGGGATTATCAAAACAGGTGAGTCCAACAATTTCCCACTTTTTGATAATCAAAAATTATGCCACTAAAGGTGAGAAGAATTACAACTGTATTAGAGATAATTTATCTCATAGATAAGTTAGGAAAAGAAATATTGTAGGAGACATAAGAACATGGTATCACATATCTTGATCATTGAACTAATTTTGGTGGATTTTCTACCCTTTAGTGATTAGAAAAAATAAATAAAATAAGAGATAAAAGAGATGTTGGATGTATTAATGAAACAAGAGTACAATATACAAAAAGAAATTAAAAATCCCTATCAATGATACATCCACATTTATTTCCCATGAGAAATATTCAAAGAGTTTGCACCCTTGGAAGAAGAAGGGGTAGGGTCTGCAGGTGGAGGTCGAGGTCGAGGCCAAGGGATAGCATCAAGGATGGTAGGATAAGCTGAAACAAAAGAATCATTGTATCTTGAGGGAGTAAATCTCCGAGTAATCATTGGAGTAATGCTCCTGATGGATTGATTAGGAGACATTATAGGAGCAACACTGGCCAAGGATGAGGCAGTGGAGGAAGAAGGTAATGCTGGAAGAACAATGATGGGTATACAGTCCACATGGAGGAAGGGTAACAGAAGATTCTTAAAGTCCATGATGATGCTTCCACCTCTCTCCATTGCTGGGATAAAGTCATCCTTATTCTCCATAAAATTTTCCAAGAAAAGATTCAACTGTCCCAGTCTGCTGACCTGATCATTAAAAGATCTGGTGACAGGAGGAATCCTCAGGTTTTCTAAGAGAAACTTGAAGTTCCTATCCATCTGATGCTTGGTATAAACCCTTTTGTAATAGAAGTAAACTTGATCCTTGATGGAGATCTGATCTTGAGAAGATTACCTTTAATAATTTCTCACATGGGTATGAATTTCCTTGGTAATAGAAATGACCTAAGATTCTGTGGTACTAGAACCATAGATATTTTCCACTTATTCTCTAAAAATGGATATGAAAGATTCAATGTCAACTGGAGGAGAGTCTGAAGTGGAAGAAGATGCACCTAGAGGTGGGAGAGATAAATCCACTGTCTCCTTAAAGGATTTATTCAATACACTAATTAGTTTTGTCACATCATCATATTGACCTTTCACATGTGTTTCCATGGACTTATTAAAGTCCTCAAACAAAGTTACCAACTGCTGAACCAAACTCTGGATATATCTGAGACCTCTATACACTTGAACCCATGAATCCATATAGGAGTCCAACATACAATTGACTATTTCACATTTTTCACAGACTCTTTCATCTCACTCATTTGACTCTGACACTACTTTACTTCCTCGAGCATCTTAGATTGAATGCTGGATTAAAATTTAGCTAACTCAGATGCTAAAAGCTCCTCAATTGGAGTAATAACCCTCTCAATCTAATAAAAAGTATCCTTAGACATTCTCAACAGGCCGGATTTCAAGGATTCAAGGTCCACCTTACTGACATATTCTTGAGGGAAGAAGATCACTAGGGGAACAAAAATAAAGTTTGAAACAGAAGGCATTAGAGGTTTTATGTTGGTCATTTCATCTTCTAAGTCATGATAATCTAGACCCAACACCATAAACCTAGTGTCCTCAGTCAAGTCTTCAATGTCATGCAAAATTGATACCGATACTTTGGCTATAGGATGCTCACCCTCATTTGGAGCTACCTCCTAGAAAACTATTTCAGCCTCTTCCAGCCTTTCAACCTCAGCTGTTGTTGCTGCTTGATCAACTGACTCACCAGTAGAGTGAGCCACTTATTATACTGATTCATCCTCAATTTACATAGAAATGGAATTAGATACAACATTTTCTTCATGTTCACATACTTCTCTTTCAATTACTTCTATAAGAGGATTAAGCTGAGTTCCTCTCCTTCACTATCCTTCTCAACAGTAGTCTCATTTTCCTCATGGTCAGAATGACCAGACATAACCACTTCCTCCTCTTATAAGGTATCTCTAGCAGTGATATGAGCCTCATCATACTCTTCTTCATTGGTTTCTTCATCCTTATCATCCCTTAGGATAGAATCTCTCTTGGGAAACTCTCTTGGAGAAATAGGCTCAACACAAGCCATAACTGTAACACCCGAGACTTTTATGTTATATAAACCATCAAAGGAATCTTTTTCTACACAATACTTGCTTGGCTTGCTTTGCACGCAATCGCGACCTTCCTCGATAGCTTGCGTCGTACGCAATACCGAGTTTCACTAAACAACAATATGCTATTAAAACTAGCCGTTATGAATAGTAATAACCACTTTTTAAAATTTTATAAATTTTATTTTTCAATATTGACTTCATTTTTGGACTCAGAATATCGAAATTAGCCTAGGGTGAAATTTTGGTATTTTTCTGAAAACTTTCAATTTTTGATGAATAGTGAAACCACTAAGTGGTAGGTTAAAAACTGAATTTTGCATAAAAATTAATTTTACCGCTTCTTTGAATGGAATTTCAAAAATCCGAGAGACACGGTTAATATCAAGGACTAAAATGTGGTTCAATGAGATGAAAATAATTTTTTGGTGAATAGTAACTTTTTACTATTTTTACCGCGGTTAATAGTAAATAGGGTAACTAAGGGTAAATATGATATTAATATTACCCTAACACATGTCCTAATTCTATTGGACAAGTGTAATTCGACCAAAAACAAACTTAGGAATAAAATATGACCATTTAGGCCCACTTGGATTAGATTAGGACATTTATTATTAATTTATTTAAAGAAGGGTTAAAATAGTTAAAATCAAAGTTTAATAAGTAAATCATTTTTAATATGGGGTTATACATAAGATAAATTCGATTGTAAATATTCATTAGAAAGATAAAAAGATTTCCTACATGATGGTATTTTATTTATAATTTTTAGACATCAAATAATTTAATTTATTTATGACACAAAGATGATGCAGTAATTATCTTATTAATGAAATATTGACAAAATTGATAATATAAATACCAAAATAAATGTAATTTGAGACTTTTTATGAATTACACTAATTTTCTAGGTTACTATGATATATTATTGTTTATTTAATAAACTTGGTTCGAACATATAATTCTGTTATGACTTTCACAAAAATCATATATCAAATAGTGTCAAAATTGACACAAAATAGTTTTTAAATCAAATATTATATTATTAATTGTTATTTTATTCCTAAAAATCTAAGGATCGGCCAAATGACTTAGATAAGGATATATGTATTAATAATATACAATTTGGGGTTCGTTTGGCATGTTATAGTAAGTTTATTAACCATATAGTGAAAGAAAACAAAAAGACACGGTAAAAGTTAAATTATTTAACTTAGAGTTAAATCTAATTGATAAGGTTATAATAATACCCTAAACTTGTCTAAATCCTATTGGTTGATAGGATTTCGACCCATCCCCACTTTAGCTTCGAAATAAGACCCTTTGGAACCATTATAAACCGATTTTAACTTTAATATAAAATAATATTTTGAGGTATTCCTAAGGTGCCCCTCTCCTTCCTTATAAAAGGACACCTCCTCCCCCTCCTCCTCACACCAATTTGAGCACTCATGCTCGGCCAAAACCTTCCATTTTATCCTCTCCACTTCCCTAGAATAATCCTAGAGGTCCTGGTCTTCTCCAAAGACCAATCTTAGTTCCTTAAGTGGGGGATTCAAAGAGGCGTTCCAAAGAAGAGGTAATATCCATTACCGATCTTTTCAATTTCTTTCTTCTTCAACTTCTTCTTCTTTAGTTGTTTCATGATAAAGTAATAACATCAGTATTACTTACATACTGATATGTTATTATAAATATGAAACAACCCTAATTCACCTTCTATCCATCCTACGGAAAAATGAAATCACCGCGCGTGCGTACGTACGGAATACCGTCTCCACGCCGTGGTGTAATCTATTTTCCACCATCACCTTACAAGGATGGGTATAATGGTGTAATGAGTAACTATATATGATTATTATTAAGTAATATTGATACTGAAATAATATATATATATACTCCAATACAATTCCACGATCATAGGAACGATATCATCACTCGTGCGTACGTACGGAATACCGTCTCCACGATGTGATGCGACTCGTTCTACATGATCTTCATTTCATAATGATTATATAAATGAATTGAATGAATGAATATGGTATATACTACACTAATACCATTCTGGAAATTAATTATCTATAACCTAAAGATAAGAATAATAATTTATTCTACAAAACACGCATAAGAACAAAAAGTTATAAAGACCCGAGTAACAAGTAACAATGAAATATTACTAACAAGAAGCTAATAATATGACCATATATGATCTCATATCAATATGTATGATTCTGGAATAAGTCAATAACATTATTTAAACCATTATACAGGAGCTTCGGACACGAACAAAGCAAATCTAACCTAAGGTAAGGGAAATATCACAATCTCATTTTTATCCGAGATTGTTTATTCGTAAGTATTTACTGGGGTGTATTTTATCATCCACATCCATGTTTACTCAATATGTAATATTATTTCCATTCACCTAAAATTGTTTAAATCCATTTTTACCCTTCAGTGAGTTTTTAGTAATACGTATGAAAGGAATCTTTTGTCGTTTTTCGTACGAGGTACTTTTTGACTTTTCCGACAAAAGTACGAAGAATGTTTTTTTTAACTTATACGGCACGAACGGATTTCTACTGTTTTATAAAGCCTTATCTTAATGAAGCTTCCTCTAAAAGATTTCATGACTATTTTCAATAAAATCTCTTTCTTTTAAAATTGCATGATGTTTTGTGAAAAGAAATTGATTTTGAAGAAGAAAGGATATTTTCCTCAAGAATTCAATTCAAGTGTTTTATCAAAATTATTTTCCATCTAAGATAATAAAGGGTTCTGTTTCTATCCATATTTTTACATTGATTTGACTATGTTGTGATGGAATTATGTTTATGAATTCCTTTATCTTATATGAATTGATTTATGATGTCATGTTGTTTCAAGAATCCCATTTTTGTTACATGTGTTATGCGATGATGTATGTTTTATGATTATGTGGCACACATAAGAAAGGATTCATTATAAGATGGGTGGGACCTATATCTCCCTCCAATGCATTGGGTAATGATCTTATATCTCATGAGATAGACATGGCTGGAACGGAAGGTTATTTCGGTTCAGTGATACTGGACTGAAACGAGGAGTGAACTCGGTTCAGAAAGGGACTTTGTCCACTAAGATAGTCTTGGAAATGAGTCATGACTAACAAGAAATGATTTTCCATGATTATGTGTGCATGCCACAAAGTTTCATGTTTTATGTTATGATTATGGGGATCTCATTTTCACTTCTATGATTTATTCCATGTTAAGATATTATGATCTCTTTTGCAGGTTTTGATTTTCATAAAGATATGATATGATTTTTATTTCCTTTATTTGACCTTGCTGAGAATTTGAGCTCACCCTTTTATGTTTTCTTTTCCCCAGGTCAGGAAGATGGATATTAAGTAGAATATGCTAAAAGGGACCCTAGATATGATGAAATAAATGGGAGACACTGTAGAAGATTTATGAACCAGTTGTTTATGTTTCCCAGTTTCTAAAGACACTATACCTATACGGTCCTTTGTGGTTTTGTCATATGTTGTAATAAGTGTGCTTCAATTTTGAAGTATTAACAATGTATGTAAAGTATGGGTCGTTATAGTTGGTATCAGAGGAAAGGTATAGTCAACCTTTGGAAACTAGGATGTGAAATCCTTAGTAAGAACCCTAAGGATAAGTCTAAGCATAGAACACAATCTTAGAAATGGCCATGAATAACCTAGTATAAGACCATAAGCATGAAAATTTTATTCTTGAATTATGTGGTTTCCTATTATAATTAGTGTTGCTCACACTATTCTTCTTGGTTTTAGTCAATGGATGGAACCCGAAGGAACCATGTTAATGCGGAATGCGATGGGCAATGCAATGATTGTCCCCCTGAGCAACCAAACGATATGGGAGATGGAATGAAAAATCTTGTAGCCATGCTCACACAACTTTCTCAAGCTATGAATCATGCAGGATTTCCAAACGAACAAAGGAGGGAGCAACATTCTGTTGAATCCTTCATGAGGCAGCGTCCACCATCTTTCAGCGGGCCTACTGATCCATTAGTTGCTGAACAATGGATTAGTACTACTGAAAAGATATTTTCAGTTCTTCAATGTTCTGAGCATGATAAAGTCATCCTAGCAGTGTATCGTTTGGAAGGAGATGCGGATCAATGGTGGAATCTTGTTAAGAATACGAGGCAAAGGGATGAAATTGAGTCTATGGAATGGGACGAGTTCAAGAACTTATTTTTCAATAAGTACTTCCCTCATATTCTCCGAACAAAGATGGAGAAAGAGTTCCTTGAACTGAAGCAAAGGGATGATGAATCTGTTAGTACCTATGAAGCAAATTTTACAAGACTTGCAAGGTACGCTTCTGGTATTATTATCCAACCTGAGAGTAAGATCGATCGATTCTTTAGTGGCTTAAAACCAAGTCTTCGAAGGGCGTTAGCCATAAGGGACTTCAATAGCTACGAGGAAATCGTTCGATGTGCTCTCAAAGTCGAGATGGAGATTGGAGTAACCCATCAGTCACATGGGTTTGATAAGAAGAGGAAGATGGAATTCAAAGAAAAATCTAAAGAGCACACGGAAAAGAAGATGAACTTTCCCTTATTCTCAAAGTGTGGAAAGAAACATGGAGGGAGTTGTCTTAAAGGGACAAGTAAATGTTTTAAATGTGGAAAGGAAGGTCATCGGGCATTTGAATGCCGTGATAATGGGAAGAAGATGTCTAATGATGCAAACAAAGGAAGGGATACGCAGAATGAACCTACTACACTTCAATGTTTCAAGTGCAAGGAGATGGGGCATTATGCCAATCAATGCCCAAATCCAAGGGTTGATGATGATGGTCGACGTCAACAAAATCTTAAGGCTAAAAAAAAAGGAAAGTCACATGCAATTTCTATCAGCGATGTGGAGTACGATAACGATGTGGTGAAAGGTACACTTACCATCCACTCTAAAGTAGAAAATGTTTTATTTGATTCTGGATCGACCCACTCTTTTATTTCTAAAGAATTTTCTAAGGGTATCACCGTATTACCTCAACAATTAGATGTTGAGTTAGCTGTGACAACACCTAATGGCACAACAGTCGCATCAGAAGTTTATAATTCTTCTCCGATCGAAGATTGTGGGAAAGTGCTTCCTGCAAATCTTGTGATCCTTCCTTTAGTGGAATTTGATGTGATTCTTGGCATGGATTGGATTTCTCTACATGGAGCTCATATCGATTTCCAAAGAAGGGAATTCACATTTCATATTCCAGATCAATCTACGATCGTCTATCAATGCAAGGATGAACATAACCTTCCAGTGGAAATTTCTTCCATCTTATGGGTATTGATTCCACTAAATGAAGGTCATTTATCTCAAATGGTTGGTGAGAAACTCACGATTAAGAATATGCCCATTGTACGGGAGTTTGATGATGTCTTTCCGGAGGAATTACCGGGTCTTCCACCAAATCGTGAAGTTGAGTTTTCAATAGAACTCGTACCGGGTGCTTTGCCTATTTCAAAGACACCTTATAGAATGGCCCCAATTGAGTTGCAGGAATTGAAGAAGCAACTCCAAGAGAATCTTGATAAGGGATTCATACGCCCTAGTGCGTCACCTTGGGGAGCACCCGTTCTATTTGTTAAGAAGAAAGATGGATCAATGAGACTCTGCATTGATTATCGAGAACTTAACAAGATCACTATCAAGAACAAATATCCTCTCCCACGCATTGATGACTTATTTGACCAACTACGCGGAGCTCAATACCTTTCCAAGATTGATCTTCGTTCAGGGTATCATCAATTAAGGGTCAAAAGGGAGGATATACCAAAGACGGCTTTCCGTACAAGGTATGGACACTATGAATTTATAGTGATGCCATTTGGTCTTACTAATGCCCCTGCTATCTTCATGGATCTAATGAATAGAGTCTTTAGAGACTATCTTGATCAATTTGTGGTAGTCTTTATAGACGATATTCTTGTCTATTCAAAGAGCAAGGAAGAGCATGAAGATCACTTGAGAATTATATTGAAGACCCTGAGAAAGGAGAAGCTTTATGCCAAATTTACCAAGTGTGAATTTTGGCTTCAAAAAGTTGCATTTTTGGGTCACATAATCTCAAAAGAGGGGATATCTGTGGATCCAGCAAAAACAGAGGTTATCGAAAGATGGTCAAGACCAACAACAGTAACTGAGATCCGAAGTTTTCTTGGTTTGGCTGGTTATTATCGACGTTTTGTAAAAGATTTTTCACGATTATCTAATCCACTCACCAAGTTGACTCGGAAAGGAGTTAAGTTTGTCTGGACAGAGGAATGTGAAGAGAATTTCAAGGAGTTGAAAAGAATGTTATCCAGTGCACCTGTGCTCACACTGCCTTGTAGTGGAGAAAGGTTTGTGATCTACAGTGATGCATCCAAGAAGGGATTGGGGTGTGTTCTTATGCAAAATGATATGGTGATAGCTTATGCCTCACGACAGTTGAAAATCCATGAGCAAAATTACCCAACACATGATTTGGAGTTGGCTGCGGTAATCTTTGCATTAAAGATTTGGAGGCATTACCTTTATGGTGAAAGGTGTGATATTTATACTGATCATAAAAGTTTAAAGTATATTTTCACACAAAAGGAGCTGAATATACGCCAAAGAAGATGGTTGGAGCTGATTAAGGATTATGACTGCTCAATCCATTACCACCCTGGGAAAGCAAACAAGGTGGCAGATGCATTAAGTCGACAAGACCATGCTAGTTTATCCATGATGAGGATCACAAAAGATCCAATATTTATGGATTTACAAAGGATGGATCTTGGAATTATAATGGAAGGGGAAAAATCTTATCTTTCTCAAATGAATGTTCAACCATCTATACATGTGAAGATTAAAGAGGCACAGAAAGAAGATGTCGAGTTACAAAAGAAGGTGAGAAATGTTCCTGAAATCAACCTTGATTGTGATGGGATAATAAAGTTCAGGAATCGGGTTTGCGTTCCTCCCATCCCCGAATTAAAGAAAGAGCTGCTGGATGAGGCTCATAGTTCTTCATTCTCTATTCATCCTGGAAGCACGAAGATGTATAGGGACCTGAAAGAGTACTTCTGGTGGGATGGCATGAAAAGAGATGTTGCTGAATATGTCTCTCGATGCTTGGTTTGTCAACAAGTTAAAGCTGAGAGACAGAAGTCTAAGGGGATGTTACAACCATTACCCATACCCGAATGGAAATGGGAAAACATCACTATGGACTTTGTCACAGGACTTCCTAAAACATCCAAAGGCAATAATGCTATCTGGGTCATAGTTGATCGTCTTACAAAGTCTGCACACTTCATTGCTATTAGAGAGGATTTCTCTCTAGATCAGCTTGCCAGGATATATATAAAGGAAGTGGTAAGATTGCATGGAGTACCACTTTCTATTATATCTGATCGAGATCCGAGATTTACCTCGATGTTCTGGCGAAGTCTTCAGCATACTCTGGATACAGAGTTGAGTTTCAGCACTGCTTATCATCCCCAGACAGACGGTCAGTCTGAGAGAACAATTCAAACCCTAGAAGATATGTTGAGAGCTTGCTCTATGGATTTCAAAGGAGGTTGGGATCAACACCTACCTTTGGTGGAATTTTCTTATAATAATAGCTTTCACTCCAGTATTCAGATGGCTCCTTATGAAGCTCTCTATGGAAAGAAATGCAGGACTCCAACTTGCTGGGATGAAGTTGGGGAAAGAAAGCTATTAGGACCTGATCTCGTTGATGAAATGGCAGAAAAGGTTAGATCTATTCAACAACACATAAGAGCAGCTCAGAGTCGACAGAAAAGTTATGCCGACAACCGAAGAAAAGACCTAGAGTTTGAAGTGGGTGATAAAGTGTTCTTACGAATATCTCCCTGGAAGAGGGTTATGAGATTTGGAAAGAAGGGGAAGTTGAGCCCTAGATATATCGGTCCTTTCGAAATACTGGATCGTGTTGGGAAGGTAGCTTACCGATTGGCGCTTCCACGGAATCTCTCTCAAGTTCACGATGTGTTCCATGTATCTCTCCTGAGAAAGTACATACCAGATCCTTCACATGTACTCAGCTCAGAAGTTGTACCGCTGGAGCAAGATCTTTCTTATGAAGAACAGCCGATAGAGATTCTGGATCGTAGCGAAAAAGTCCTACGAAACAAGACCACTCGCTTGGTGAAAGTTTTATGGAGGAACCACCAACTTGAAGAAGCTACATGGGAGCTTGAGGATATGATGAGGGAGAAGTATCCTCATTTGTTTGTTACAAAGTGACGAATTTTGAGGGCGAAATTCTTTTTAAGGGGGGTAGAATGTAACACCCGAGACTTTTATGTTATATAAACCATCAAAGGAATCTTTTTCTACACAATACTTGCTTGGCTTGCTTTGCACGCAATCGCGACCTTCCTCGATAGCTTGCGTCGTACGCAATACCGAGTTTCACTAAACAACAATATGCTATTAAAACTAGCCGTTATGAATAGTAATAACCACTTTTTAAAATTTTATAAATTTTATTTTTCAAAATGGACTTCATTTTTGGACTCAGAATATCGAAATTAGCCTAGGGTGAAATTTTGGTATTTTTCTGAAAACTTTCAATTTTTGATGAATAGTGAAACCACTAAGTGGTAGGTTAAAAACTGAATTTTGCATAAAAATTAATTTTACCACTTCTGTGAATGGAATTTCAAAAATCCGAGAGACACGGTTAATATCAAGGACTAAAATGTGGTTCAATGAGATGAAAATAATTTTTTGGTGAATAGTAACTTTTTACTATTTTTACCGCGGTTAATAGTAAATAGGGTAACTAAGGGTAAATATGATATTAATATTACCATAACACATGTACTAATTCTATTGGACAAGTGTAATTCGACCAAAAACAAACTTAGGAATAAAATATGACCATTTAGGCCCACTTGGATTAGATTAGGATATTTATTATTAATTTATTTAAAGAAGGGTTAAAATAGTTAAAATCAAAGTTTAATAAGTAAATCATTTTTAATATGGGGTTATACATAAGATAAATTCGATTGTAAATATTAATTAGAAAGATAAAAAGATTTCCTACATGATGGTATTTTATTTGTAATTTTTAGACATCAAATAATTTAATTTATTTATGAAACAAAGATGATGCAGTAATTATCTTATTAATGAAATATTGACAAAATTGATAATATAAATACCAAAATAAATGTAATTTGAGACTTTTTATGAATTCCACTAATTTTCTAGGTTAATATGATATATTATTGTTGATTTAATCAACTTTGTTAGAACATATAATTCTGTTATGACTTTCACAAAAATCATATATCAAATAGTGTCAAAATTGACACAAAATAGTTTTTAAATCAAATATTATATTATTAATTGTTATTTTATTCTTAAAAATCTAAGGTTTGGCCAAATGACTTAGATAAGGATATATGTATTAATTATATACAATTTGGGGTTCGTTTGGCATGTTATAGTAAGTTTATTAACCATATAGTGAAAGAAAACAAAAAGACACGGTAAAAGTTAAATTATTTAACTTAGAGTTAAATCTAATTGATAAGGTTAAAATAATATCCTAAACTTGTCTAAATCCTATTTGTTGATAGGATTTCGACCCATCCCCACTTTAGCTTCTAAATAAGACCCTTTGGAACCATTATAAACCTATTTTAACTTTAATATAAAATAATATTTTGAGGTATTCCTAAGGTGCCCCTCTCCTCCATTATAAAAGGACACCTCCTCCCCCTCCTCCTCACACCAATTTGAGCACTCAAGCTCGTCCAACCCCTGCCATTTTCTCCTATCCACTTCCCTAGAATAATCCTAGAGGTCCTGGTCTTCTCCAAAGACCAATCTTAGTTCCTTAAGTGGGGGATTCAAAGAGGCGTTCCAAAGAAGAGGTAATATCCATTACCGATCTTTTCAATTTCTTTCTTCTTCAACTTCTTATTCTTTAGTTGTTTCATGATAAAGTAATAACATCAGTATTACTTACATACTGATATGTTATTATAAATATGAAACAACCCTAATTCACCTTCTATCCATCCTACGGAAAAATGAAATCACCGCGCGTGCGTACGTACGGAATACCGTCTCCACGCCGTGGTGTAATCTATTTTCCACCATCACCTTACAAGGATGGGTATAATGGTGTAATGAGTAACTATATATGATTATTATTAAGTAATATTGATACTGAAATAATATATATATATACTCCAATACAATTCCACGATCATAGGAACGATATCATCACTCGTGCGTACGTACGGAATACCGTCTCCACGATGTGATGCGACTCGTTCTACATGATCTTCATTTCATAATGATTATATAAATGAATTGAATGAATGAATATGGTATATAATACACTAATACCATTCTGGAAATGAATTATCTATAACCTAAAGATAAGAATAAGAATTTATTCGACAAAACACGCATAAGAACAAAAAGTTATAAAGACCCGAGTAACAAGTAACAATGAAATATTACTAACAAGAAGCTAATAATATGACCATATATGATCTCATATCAATATGTATGATTCTGGAATAAGTCAATAACATTATTTAAACCATTATACAGGAGCTTCGGACATGAACAAAGCAAATCGAACCTAAGGTAAGGGAAATATCACAATCTCATTTTTATCCGAGATTGTTTATTCGTAAGTATTTACTGGGGTGTATTTTATCATCCACATCCATGTTTACTCAATATGTAATATTATTTCCATCCACCTAAAATTGTTTAAATCCATTTTTACCCTTCAGTGAGTTTTTAGTAGTACGTATGAAAGGAATCTTTTGTCGTTTTTCGTACGAGGTACTCTTTGACTTTTCCGACAAAAGTACGAAGAATGTTTTTTTTAACTTATACGGCACGAACGGATTTCTACTGTTTTATAAAGCCTTATCTTAATGAAGCTTCCTATAAAAGATTTCATGAATATTTTCAATAAAATCTCTTTCTTTTAAAATTGCATGATGTTTTGTGAAAAGAAATTGATTTTGAAGAAGAAAGGATATTTTCCTCAAGAATTCAATTCAAGTGTTTTATCAAAATTATTTTCCATCTAAGATAATAAAGGGTTATGTTTCTATCCATATTTTTACATTGATTTGACTATGTTGTGATGGAATTATGTTTATTAATTCCTTTATCTTATATGAATTGATTTATGATGTCATGATGTTTCAAGAATCCCATTTTTGTTACATGTGTTATGCGATGATGTATGTTTTATGATTATGTGGCACACATAAGAAAGGATTCATTATAAGATGGGTGGGACCTATATCTCCCTCCAATACATTGGGTAATGATCTTATATCTCATGAGATAGACATGGCTGGAACGGAAGGTTATTTCGGTTCAGTGATACATGACTGAAACGAGGAGTGAACTCGGTTCAGAAAGGGACTTTGTCCACTAAGATAGTCTTGGCAATGAGTCATGACTAACAAGAAATGATTTTCCATGATTATGTGTGCATGCCACAAAGTTTCAAGTTTTATGTTATGATTATGGGGATATCATTTTCACTTCTATGATTTATTCCATGTTAAGATATTATGATCTCTTTTGCAGGTTTTGATTTTCATAAAGATATGATATGATTTTTATTTCCTTTATTTGCCCTTGCTGAGCATTTGAGCTCACCCTTTTATGTTTTCTTTTCCCCAGGTCAGGAAGATGGATATTAAGTAGAATATGCTAAAAGGGACCCTAGATATGATGAAATAAATGGGAGACACTGTAGAAGATTTATGAACCAGTTGTTTATGTTTCCCAGTTTCTAAAGACACTATACCTATACGGTCCTTTGTGGTTTTGTCATATGTTGTAATAAGTGTGCTTCAATTTTGAAGTATTAACAATGTATGTAAAGTATGGGTCGTTATAATAACTCCAACAAGTGGACTAGCTAGTAGATCAGAATCACTCATGTCATCTGTAGGGGTATCCTTTTTCTCATGAACCATATCATCCTCTATTTCTTTATCAGAATACATAGGCTCTTCCTCATCAGGATTCAGACCTGTATCCCTCTTATCCTTTGGCCTTGAAGGATGGGTAACAGGGGTGAAATCCTCATAAATCTTTCCCTCATCATTCACCAATTCTCTTTTCTTGGGATTCCAGATTATCTTCATGAACTTAAAAATTTTCTTTGAGATGAAATAGTTATTCTTGGCCACTATGGTTTCCTCTTTATCTCCAGAAATACCCTCTACATTTACCATCAAAATAATTTTCTTCACATGGAATAGAGAACATGACTTAGAACATGTTTTTTTCATATCTTCTAACTAAACCGTCAACAGTCTGCACAGATTGATCCTTTCCCCATGTTTCAACAGATGCATTAGAAACATATCCAGATACTTCAGTACAACAATATCCCCTCTCCTGGGACTCAAAAAATTCTAGATAAACTTAAATAAAAATATATCCCCCCATTCATCTCAGCATCAATCACCTTCCAAGGGACTCCATTCCATGATAGTTCTGTAAATGATTCTTCATATAAAAAAAATCTCTATCTGAAGGAACTACTCCAGAGTAGTAATCTATTATTCCCTCATGTGGTACTCTTAGTCATTCAGCGCATTCTGCAGATGAAAATCTCACTTCAATCCCATTTACTCTAGATAACATTTGGTTCTCTTCATCAGACTCCTCAAATCTTAGAAACTCAAAAAATTCTTTGACCATATTCGGATAATAAATCCCATTGTTGTTTTAGAAACACTCCACACAGCTCGGAGTTTCTAGTGATTCTAGCACACCAAAGATTTTCTCGAAAGAAACCAATCCTTATTCAATTCATTTTTTGGAACGATCTCCCTCTTTGATAGATATAGATTAACCAACATCTTTATAGTGCTTCTTTAACCATTGGACTCAACTCGAGGTCTCCTGTGGTTTAGCACATTTCCATCAGCAACCATTGGCCATTTTACTCTTTTTATTTTTGAGATGATGCGGTTAGAGGGATTTTTAGAGCGTTAGGGTTTAAGGATTTTATGATAAAAGGTTTTACAGTGAAGAAGGATGTGGATTGAAATGTTCTTGTATTTTGATTTTATCATTTTGGGATTGAAATGAAAACAACCCGATAAAAAGAATAAAATAAAACGGTTCAGATTCTGAATAAAATGATATAAAATAACGATAAATTCCAAAGTATAGTCTAATCAATGAGGTGTTATAATAGTGAGGTTTTCTAAAAGTGAGGTTTTCTAACAGTGAGGTTTTCTAACAGTGAGGTTTTCTAACAGTGAGTTTTTCTAACAGTGAGGTTTTCTAATAGTGATGTTTTCTAATAGTGAGGTTTTCTAATAGTGAGGTTTTTTAATAGTGAGGTGTTTTAATATTGAGGTGTTCTAATAGTGAGGTCTAACCGTGACGTTTTCTAAAATGGAGGTTTTCTAATAGTGAGGTTTAATAGTGAGGTGTAACAGTACGGTGTTCAAATAGAAAATAATCTTACCTAACTCATGTTTGATGAAATTTATCTTCTCAAAATTCAATGGATTTGTGAATATATTAGCCAATTGATGTTTAGTGCGAATGAATTAAATATTGATATCACCCTTTTGATAATGATATCTCAAAAAGTGATGTCTCACATCAATGTTCTTTGTCCTAGAATGAGATACTATATTTTTAGAGATGTTAATAGTACTTTTATTATTACACTTTATAGGGACATGTTTTAATTGATATCCATAATCTCGCAAAGTGTGCTTCATCCATATAATTTGAGCACAAGAACTACCAGTAGCTATATATTCAGCTTCAGTAGTGGATAAAGCTATAAAATTTTGTTTCTTTCTACCCCATGATACTAGTGAATTACCTAAAATGTGACATGTTCTAGAGGTGTTTTTTCTGTCTAGCATGAAACCAACAAAATCACCATCTGAATAACTTATCAAATCAATTGATTGTTGTTTTGGATAAAATAGTTCTGAGTTGAGATTATACTTAAGATATTTAAAAACCCGTTTAACAACAGTTAAAAGAGATTCTTTGGTATTATCTTGAAAATGAGCACACATGCATACACTGAACATAATATCATGTCTGCTATATGTAAGGTAGAGAAGACTCCCAATCATACCTTTGTAGTTGGTTTGACCCACTAGTTCACCAGTTTCATCAGGATCCATCTTACAAGTGGTACTCATAGGTGTATCACTACCTTTACCACTATCCGAACCAAAATGTTTTAGAAGATCCTTACTGTATTTACTTTGATTTGAAACAATTCCATTTTTATTTTGAAAAATCTGAAATCCAAGAAAAAATTTATGTTCCCCCATAAAACTCATTTCAAATTCATTTTTCATTGTCTTTGAAAAATCAGTACATAAAGAGTTTGTAGAGATTACAAAAATTATATCATCTATATAAATTTTTACTTTTAAAACATCATTAAAAATACTTTTAACTAACAAATTAAGATCTTTCATCCCTTTAATAAAGAATTTTGAAACAAGAAAGGAACTAAGTCTATCATACCAAGGTCTTGGAGCTTGTTTTATCCTATATAAAGCTTTTGAAAGTTTAAAAACATGATTTAAAAAATGGGGATTTTTAAATCCATGGGGTTGTTCAACAAAAGACCCTCAACTATATACCCATTTAGAAAATTACTTTTATCATCCATTTGATAAATAATAAAATTCAGATGAGCTGCATAAGCAATTAGTATCCTAATGGCCTCTAACCTAGATACAGGTGCAAAGGTCTCCTCACAATCTATTCCTTCCTCTTGACTATACCCTTGTGCAACTAATATTTCTTTGTTTCTAACTATATTTCCAGACTCATCAAATTTGTTCCAAAATACAAATTTAGTGCCTATTGTCAATATTTCCTTAGGTCTTTCCACTATTTCCCAGACTTTGATTCTTTCAAACTGATTTAATTCTTCTTGCATAGCCATCATCCAAAATCCATCAATGACAGAATCATTGATATTTTTGGGTTCATGTTGTGAAAGAAAATCTTGGTGTTCAACCTGGTTTCTCAGAGAATCTCTAGTTTGTGTTCCCCTATTTATATCACCAAAAACATCATCTAAAGGATGATTCTTAAGAGTCCTAATGCCTCTAGAATAGGTCAAACTAGATTCCTCAAGTTTTTCTATTGGTTCAGAATCAATAGGTGCAGATTCTGGAAGATTCATAGAACTGGTTACAATTATAGGGGGTTCACTATATTTATCATTAAGCTCCAAAATTGACATATCATCCTAAAGATATTCAAGAGTGGGTTTTTAGGTTCATGTGGATCAGTCTTATCAAATAGGACATGAACTAATTCTTCTACACATTTGGATTTCTTATCGAATACTCTATAGGGTTTACTCGAGATTGAGTAACCTAGGAAAGTTCCCTCATCACTTTTGGGAGAAAACCTGTCAAGATTATCTTTTATGTTAAGAATAAAGACTTTGCAACAAAAAACTCTAAATTAATTAAACTTAGGCTTCCTATTATTCCAAAGCTCATACGGAGTCTTCATAAGAACATGTTTAATTAAGACTCTATTGATAATGTAACAAGTTGTATTAAAAACTTTATCCCAAAAATAGATAGGTAGAGTATACTCATTGAGCATAGTCCATGAAATCTTTTGAAGTGTCCTATTTCTTCTTTCCACAACTCCATTTTGTTGAGGTGTTCTTGGAGTTGAGAAATTGTGAGTATACCAATTTTTTGAGGAAATATATTCAAAGTCCAGATTTTAAAACTCACGGCCATGATCACTTCTCATGGTCTTAATTCTAATTCCACTAATATTTTCCATAGACATGGAATAATTAATGATGTAAGTGCATGATTCACTTTTGTAAGCTAGAAAGTATACCCAAGTTTATCTAGAAAAATCATCCACAAGAACATAAACATATTTCTTTCCTTTTAAACATGAAACCTTAAATGTTCCAAACAAGTCTATGTAAACCAACTTAAGCGGTTGAGAAGTAGAAACTTATTTTTTTGGTTTGAAAGAAAATTTTTGTTATTTTCCCTTTTGACAAGGATTACAAACTTTGTTAAGATGGAATTCTAATTTAGGTAAGTCTCTAACAAAACCTTTCCTAGTTAGTTTCCTAAGTTAGTGCACAGTGCAATGCCAAATATTCTGTGCCAAAAGCAGTATTCCTTATGAAATGAATTTAAACAAGAAACATTCTTCTTAGCTAAAGAATATAAATCAACTGCATATACATTCTCATTTCTAAGAGTAGTAAATATTAAATAATTTTTAGAATTAAAAACATTCCATGCATCATTTTCAAATTGAACATTGAATCCATCATCACCTAACTGAGAGACACTTAGAAGATTGTATTTTAACCCATCAATAAAAACTACTTTTGAAATTAATACACCATCAGGGTTACTAATTTGGCCTAAACTGACGATCTTCCCTTTAGCATTGTCACCGAATGTGAAATTTACACAATCAAATTTAATTAGGCTCCTGAAACATGAATATTCTCCTATAATATGTCTTGAACATCCATTGTAAAAGCACCATAGAGTCTTTCAAGAGCTTTTCAGACAGTTTTTTCTGTAGATTATATTAAGTGTAGGGTAACTTTGGTACCTATATTTTCTTGGGTCTAGAGAGTTTAGCTAGTAAATCATTAGGAACCCATACTTGTCTCACATGTTTTATAAAATTAGAAGATATGTTTTGAGACATGAATACTTTGTATGGTCCTTTTGATAATTGTATTTCAAAAGATGGTCTAGGACTTGAACTGGTTGTGAACTATCCAGATTTTTGGAACAAATTTAGTTTGGGAAATACTTCTCTATCCGACTTGATATCCTAAACAAGTTGTGTATTTTGGAGAAATTGGTTTCCCTAACAACTGTGTCAAGGTATCTCTACTAGAAGTATTCTTTTACAAATCCTTTTTTAATTACTCATTTGATAATTTAAGTTCAGTGATTTCTTTTAATAGCTGAGCACATTTCAATTTTTCAATATCTAGATCAGATTTGTAATTAGCATTCAAAGCATGTTGTATTTTCAATAGTTTATATTTATCCTCGAGTTCAATAAAGGTATCCTAAATCATTACATAGTATTAAAATAGTTCATCCTTATTCATATTTTTATCATTGTTTGATCCACTTTTATTCCCAGAATAATTGGCATTGGGTATAGGGGAATTGGGTGTTATCTCGAATGTTTCTGTCATGAAGCACAGATTTTTATGTTTGTTCTTGTCACTATCAGAAGTATCGGATCCACTTGAGATATCTTCTGAAGTACTCCAGTTATCTTTCATAGCCTTTTTAGAACCCTTTCCATTTCCCTCATATTTATTCTTAAATTTAAGCATGGGGGAACCAGCCTTTACATGGCCATTTCGTTAACACTCATAACAAACTATATCAGTTCTATTACCATTCCATTTTCTATCATTTTTTCATTGTCCTTTATTACCATACCATCCCTTATTGTTTGAATTTATAAAGAGTATTTTTATTATGGTAGAACATCTTGAACCTTCTATCAATATGATACATCTCATCATCACTTTTTGAGTCCGAGTCTTCTCTTGTGGAAGTGTCTGAATGATCTTGAACTTTTTCTTTTTCTCTATTCTTTGAGGTAGCAGTCTTGAATTATACAGATTTTTTCCTTGGTTCTTCATCTACTTCTTGATTCACCTTATGTTCTTATTCATACATAACATTATTTACAATTTTTTCCTTCACTAGTATTTTCCTTATGTCACAAGATTATCAGATAGAAACAGAAGTTTCTCTCCATCTGTCTGGTAGGCATCGAAGCAATCTCATAATATGGTCCTTGCTGTCCACTGGTTTTCTAAAAATACCCATGGTATTTACTATTTCATTGAACCTGAGATAGATTTCAGAAATAAGTTCATCATGCTTCATTTTAAAATTATCTTATTTAATAGTATACATTTTTAGTATCATTTCATTAACATTAGTTGTTCCCTCATGGTAAATAGCTAGAGTATCCCGCATTTCATATGATGTTTTAAAAGAAGATATTATATTGAATTATTCACCACCTAGAGAGTTGTAAAAAAAATTCATTACTTTATTGTTATTATTACATGTAGCTTTATTCAATTGAGACCATGTGTCCCTATTAGTAGTAGGCAACACATGTTGTTCTTCAATTATGTCCCAGATTTCAGGTCCCATGCTCTTGAGAAACATTTTCATTTTTAATTTCCATTGAGCATAGTTATTACCCTTAATGAATGTTTGCCTGTTTGTAGCAGCACCCTCAGCTCTGTTATCCATAGTTGATTATAATTTAAAGAAATCAAAATTTAGATATGAAAAAAATTGTAACAACTTTAAGATACAACTAAAATCATAGTTGAAAAGAATTTGGAAACATAAAAATAAAAAACCCCTATAATAAAAAAAGTTAGTCACAGTGGATACTCAAGAGGTAGAGGGGTGAATTGAGTTCCAATTAAAATTAATGTTTAAAGAATTGAGATATAAAACCCAAAATAAAAGTAGCCCAGTTAATTAAGGAAGTAGATATGCAAGTGTTTAATCACTCAATAAGTTTCTCAAAGGTTGATTAGTCATCAGTTTAATCAGTGTGAACTCTAATTCATATTTTGAAACATATTTACTAAATTAAGCATATACATACACTATCCAAAACTAACTATCAGAGTGAATGAAAAAAAATGGATTTCTGTCTTTGAAAATATAAGCAGCGGATAATTGAAAAATAAAGGACTTTAAATTAATGAACACAACAATTTAGACAAGAGGTTCAGTCTCAAGCCAAGACTTAAACCTCTCCACATGGTTATCACCTGCCACCAAGCAATTTATATTAAAACTTGATACATAGCCTGTATCGGCTTTACAATAGTTTTAAAAAACTGTCCAGGTTTTCCAAACTCTACAACAATTCTTCGTGGAAAAAAACCAAGCCACAACTGGATTCTTCCATAGTTACACATGGGAAACAATAGAGAAGATAGTTTAGAGTGAGGATCTTCAGTATCCCCCAGATTAAGTACAAGAGATAGTGTGTGTGAGTAACAAACACACACTACTCAGAAAATGTAAAAAGAGAACATAATAGAGATAAATATATTAAGTTTGAGTTTAGAATGATCTATGTGTTTACTGATCAACTTTGGACTTCTTGGGATGAGGAAAGATAGGTTTGAGTCCTTCTCATCAAGTTTCCTTTAAAACAGAGAGTCACAACTCCGGGTCCAGTTATTGAGATGTTCAACATGTTGGATTAGGGAGTTGATGAAGCACAACAGGACAACCTTGAGTATGTTCTTCAGTATGATCTTCATGAGGACCTTGGATTATCATAGTGGGCACTTGGAGAGTTTTTCTTGATTCCCTTTTTTGTATGGTGTATTATAGAACACTTTTCTTCGCCCCATGGCATACTGTTTTTTTCTCAGTATTCCTTTTTAATTGCAAACATCCATCTAGAAGAATGGTCACACCATGTCCAGTCTTCCTCGTACCTCATATAGTTTCCTACATGTCTGAAAATAATATTAAATAATGTCATATGCATTAAATTAGCAAGATGTAACCGTTATAATACTCTAAATACAATGAAAAAAGTTGAGAGTATGTTTTTAGTAGACTGGTAATAGTAGACCCATAGTAGTAGACATTTTAATGGTATTCTTTTCAACAGTAGGTTTCTACAATGGTGAACTTATAAGCTATAGGATTCTAGTGGTAGACTTTAATCAGTGTCCCTGTACCAGTAAGCAGCAAGCAGTAGATTTACACCAGTAGACATTTCATAACAACAACCTTGTTTCAGTAGGATGACAATAGTGTCCTTCAGATAGTAACTCTGCATCTGTGTACTTTGACAAGTATCACAATTATAGGCTTAATAACAGTAACCTTGTACTAATAACCTTCAACAGTTACATTATAACAGAATATCTTGAGTGATAAACATTCAGTAGTGAACTTGCAGTAACCTTAAATGTAAGGTCTTCAATAGTGACATTCTCAACAATGACATCTATTGGTATGTTCTTGAATGGTAACCATGATAGTGACCCATACCAATGACCTTTCGATAGAAGTCTCTTAATAGTAACCTTCGACAGTAACCCACATGAGTGACCTTTGGACAAAAGGATCTTAACATTATCCTTCGAGAGTAACCTTTACTTAGAAATATTTATATTGTAAACTAATTCTAGTAAAGCCATGATATTGAAGATACAATATTTTTACATGATAAAAAATATAAAAATATGATCATATAATTTTTATATTATTATCAATGAAGGAAAACATGATTTGGGATTATTAAAAAAGGTGATTCCAAAACAAAATTATGAATATAATGGAATAAAAGTCATGTTTTGTTGAAATATCTAAGAATTACTATGAAAAATATAAATAAGGTGTTAATGTTTAAAGGGAGTGAAAATGATTGGATAAATTATCTGTAAATATATAAAAAATAGAGAATTCATAGATTAATGATAGTGATAAAAAAATAATGTGACTTCATATGGAGAAGTTCATGTTCGTTATGAGGTGTCTAAAAGTGTAAACCTATAGATTCAAGGAAACCATCTTGAGAGATGAAATCAATTTACACATGGTATGAAGGACTATTTGAATATCCTTCCTGCATAAGTAGAATTGATGAGAACCTGAACAAATATAGAGTAATTGATTTTCATTAATGACCAAATTGAAGAAAACTGATCCACACAAAGAAGTATATCATGAAAATAAAATAATCATGAAACATAATGAGTCTTATAATAGGAAAAGAGACATTATAAAATATTTCCACACTGATATCAAAAGGAACATGGAGACTTGGAAGAGTGGAAACTGTCATCCTTTTTTCTAATAACGATGAATAAAAAGTTACCTCTTTAATCCTCCTGTACATGTTGTGTTTTTACAAACATGATGTGAATTTAAAGAGAAATTTGAGAGTTTAATAGATTTAAAAAAAAAATATGCATACCTAAGAATACTTTTTCATAAATTTTTTTTCTAGATTAAGATCAAAATCAAGAGGTGTTGACGCAACCCAAAGTATAAGGATATATTTTTATTATTATTAAATTTATTGTGGAAATTGGGAAGGTAAAAACAATAGTGGGACTCTGGACCAGAAAAATAGTGGGACACTATATTGATAGGATTGAGGATGTCCTTGATCTTACTTCTTGGATATATAGTCAAGAACATGTGATTGGGTGGGGGATAACCAATAATACAAAGGAGTATAATTTCATGGTTCGACCAGGAAAATCCATGTGTGTTGTACTTCATATATAATTTTCTATATATAAGGTGAGGATGAGTTAATTCTAGATTTACAGAATTTTGAATTTAACTAATTCAAGAGGTTGAATTAAAAATAATTTATAAAAATTTTACCAATTATTAACCCCCTTTCAATGGTACCTAATAAGACATGGTATCCACATCAATATGTATGGGTTATATAAGAGTAATCATAGGGGTTTCTTAGCAAGGATATATAAGGGTTACTTTATTTGGTATCCTTTATCTATTTTTTTTTAAAAAAATAACCTTTATCAATTCCAAATAATAGTGATGATTAAGAGTTTGCTTTATCTGTGATAAAATTCACTGATATAGTTAAGCCTTTAATCAATGATAAAAATTTATTTTATCATTTCTAAAAAAGATTTTACGTTTTGAGAACCCTTAAAGGTAACATTCTTTTATCAATCCTAAAAAAGTGAACCAATAAATTGGGAATTTATCACTGTGTATTCAAGAACTGATAAAGATATCTTTATGAGTTCTAGGTTCATTGATGATAATAGCCCCCTTTAAAAATTCTTTTTTATCTCTAATAAGATCCTATTTTAAAAATGCTACACCAATCACTAATAAAGAATAATACTAAAAAATATAGAGTAATGGAACATCTATAAATAGGTATTCAGATAAATAAATAAAAAATATAAAAATCAATTTAAATTGTGGTATAAATATTATATTAAACAAAAAATTACATTGAACCATTATTTTAGTGAAAACAATGGAAGAAATAATTTCAGTAAAATATAATTGCATTAGGTAAAATTAACTTATAAGCAAAAAGAATTATAAAAACTAAAAATAAAACTCTTGTATCATTTCTTCTCTAATTTCCAACCCATCATTGTACCAACAAATCATGTGACTATAATAAAAACAATTCTAATTTTTGTAATAAGTGATAAAAAATGAAAAAAATTAAAATTAAAATTTTATATAATATCTTCTAAGTTTACATTAGAATGACATGTGGTTACATAATAAAATCCACAAATGAATAATAAATTGTTTTTATGATGTATCAGGAAATTTTGAGCATGTATTCTTGGGTTTTACCATTTGACATGTGATGTGATCTAAAATGTTACTTTTAATTTTAAAATAAGAACTTTGAGTTATACCCACCCCACCATGTGTCATATTTTTGATAGGTTGATTTATATACCTCAAAAATGAATTAATGGTCATTATTATAAATCATCAAGACAATATAAGTTTGTTGTCTATGTTTTTATTATGTGACATTTGTATTGAAATAAAGTGTTTCCTTTAAATGAAAATAAGAACTTTTCATCATGTCAATCACACCATGTATAGATTGAGGTGTGGTTAATTCCTAAATATAAAAATTAAATTATCAATAATTTTACTAATATGTTAATATAATATAAGTTTATTTTCATTGTTTTGAGTATGTGATGAATTTTTGCAACTAAAATTTCACTTTTAAATGAAAAAACACACTTTCAGTCATACCAGCCACATTGTGTATTATATTGACATGAGGTTAATTCATACATATAAAAAATTATTTAGGGTCACTATACTAAATCATCAAGATAATTCAAGTGAATTATTTTAATTTTAAGTATCTGACATGTGTTTTAGACAAAAATGTCAATTTTAAATAGAAAACATGCCCTTTTAGTCGATCTGGAAACACTGAGTGTTGGAATGATGTGAGGTTAATTCATAAACAGCACATATAAATCATGATTTTTTTTTATAAATTGTTATGAAAATATGTTTGCATTTGATTAGTCTTGATGATGTGACACACATAGTTAGATAAAATGCCACTTTTATATTGAAAACATGGACTTTGAGTCATATCGACCACACCATGTATTAGATTTATGTGTAGTTGATTACCACAATCCAAAAATGACTTTTGAATAACTTTCTATAATGTATCAAGATAATTTTATTTTTTTTATTTTGTGTATGTGACATGTGTTCTAAACTAAAAGTTCAATTTTAAATGAAAACACACATTCAGAAAAATAAACACATTCAGGCACACCTACCACATCATAAATTGAATTAATATGAGGTTAATTACTAAACATAAAAAAATTATATATATATATATACTAAAAAATAAATTCAAATTGATGGTTTTATCTTGGTTTTCAGTATGTGACACATGTTTTGAACTAAAATTTCTTTTTTAATCAAAATAACGCACTTTCGGTCATACGTACGACATCCTGTGTAAAATTTTATTTATGTTAGTTTCTATAAGTCAAAAAATAATCTCATATATTTTTCCAAAATTATCAAGAAAATATGAGTTCATTTTATAAGTTTTGATTATATGACATGTATTTTAGGCTAAAATGTCACTTTTGAACTGGAAACATGAACTTTCAGTCGGTTTGGGTATACTCTGTGTCAGATTGATTGAAGGTTAATATCTATACATAAAAAATAAACCATAGATAATTTTATAAAATAAGAAAGATAATTAGATATTGTTTTCTTGGTATTGACTATGGGATGCGTGTTTTGAGAATGAAAATATTATTTTTATATTGAAATCTTTCAATTTGAGTCATATCATCAACACCATGGTTAGATTGGAATGTAGTTTTTTTCCTTTACATTTTATCTCATATGTTTTTTTATTTTGATTATGTGATGCATGTTTGGAACTAAAATATCACTTTTTATCATTTTATTGATTTTATTTCACAAATGAATTATTGGGGGTTTTACTAAAATATTAATATAGTATGAGTGTATTTGCTCAGTTATGAGTATACAATATATGTTTTGAACTAAAATTTCATTTTTAAATGAAAACAATACACATTAATTCCAAAAAAGCACACCATGTGTCGGATTTAGTCTAAGATAATTCATACACATCAAAATGAAATCATGGATAATTTTAAAAAATTATAAATACAATTCAAGATTATTTTTTCAGTTTTGAGTTTGTGAGATGTTTTTAGACTAAAATTTCACTTTTAAACTAGAAACATAGACATTCATTAAATATAGCCACAACATGTGTCTTATTGATGTGTGGTTAATTCCTAAAAATTACAACTAATTCAAAGGTAATTTAACCTAAGAATCAAGATAATATAAGTGTTTTTTCTTTTTTGTCTCTATATGACAAATTTTCAGATAAAAAATGTTACATTAATATTGAAAACATAAAATTTGAGCCATAAAAACCACACTATGTATTAAATTGATGTGTGATCAGTTCCGTCATGCTCCGAATTTACTATTTATCATTTTTATAAAGTATCAAGGAAACATGAGATCAATTTATTAGTTTTGATTATGTGATCTGTGTGTTGAACTAAAATACCACTTTTATATAAAAACACACAGTTTTTTGAAACTAGTCATATTATGTGTCAAATTAACATGAAGATAATTTATACATGTAAAAATGAATACTTTATCACTTTCATAAATTATAAAAACAATCTCGGTGAATTTTTTCATTTTTGAGTATGTGATGAGAGTTTTTGTTTAAAATTCCACTTTTAAACTAAAAAAGGAATTGTAGTCAAACTTTACATATAATGTGTTAGATTAATGTGATGTTAATTCCTACACGTAAAAAATTCATAATATTTTTTTCCTAAATTATATAGATGGTCTAAAAAAAATTTCATAGATTTTTATTATGTGACTGGTGTTTTAGACTAAAATGACACATTTGTAATGATAATGTGCACTTTGAGGAAATTATTCCACACTATGCGTAAAATTAATTTGTGGTTAATTAATATATTACATTAATTAATTATCAATATTTCACTAAATTTACGAAGAAAATCTATGTTTTTTACTAATTTTTACTATGTGATGTACATTGTTAGAAAATTTGTTAATTTTATACAGAAAACACGCACATTGAGTTATATCGGCCACATATTTTATTTCATTGACTTGATTTTAATTACTACACATTAAAAAGGATCATATATCAATTTCATAAAGTATTAAGAAAATCATTTTTCTTATTTTTGAGTATGTGATGAATGTTTTAGATTAAAATAATACAATTATACTAAAAACTTGTACTTTTAGTCAATTAATAAATACCATGTATAAGAATGACATGTTGTTGTTTCATAAACATAAAAAATAAACCATGGATCATTTTCTAAAAGTACCAAGAATATCTAAGCATGTTTTATAAATTTTGAGTATATGGCATGAATTTTGAAATAAAATGTCGATATTAAGATAAACATTTACAAATTTAGTTAATTGGACTATATTATATGTCATATTAAGGTGATGTTATTTCCTACACTTCATAAAATAATTTCCCATATATTACATTAATGTATAAATTATACTGAATATTTAATTTTTTCAAAAATACAAGGGTCTCTAAATCAAACATCCATAACATTTCTGTAAAATAATTTTCTAGAATGAAATTCCATATATTCTATCCTATTCTTACTAATATTTAAACCAATTAATTATAAACCTTACCACCAATTATGTAATTTATAATGATAGAAAATTTAACAATAATAAGTATAAGAAATCAATCTTCACAATTTTTATTAAATATAAAAAATTACAGACTTGATAAAAAATCACATCTTCATGATGTCTATAAACATTTTTACACAATTTATGCTACCCAATCCATTCTAAACATATCTAGGTTATATTTTGAATATGTAGACTATCAATATTATTGGTAGTACTGTGAAAATATATATAAGTATATTTTTAATAACTATTTAAAATGAAAATCTAATTTCCTTATGAAATAACTCTTTGAGGATACTAGTTTGTTGCTAGAAAATGATATTGTTCATAAATTTAAAATTTTAATAACCACATTATCAAAAATTTATTTGTTTTAGAAAGTACAAAAATATTGAGAAAAATAAGTAATTTTTTTATATATATTTTGGGAGTTAAATATTTTTTTATATAACCTAATAATTATCGATTCAAGGAAATACATAGGCATATTGTGTTATTTCTTTCCTCATCATTGATTTTGATGATATATAAACACTTTCCTATCATTAAAAAAATAATTAAAGCATAATGTGAAATTTATAATTCCAATTTTATTTGTAAAAACTAGAATACAATGTCTTATAAATTCATTAGAACATCATGTGTTGTCAACTTATTGGATATCCATGCTTTAATTATAAAAAATAAATATTTACTATATCCAAATTGATCACAATGTGAATCCAATGTGTCCTAAAAAATGAAATGTAATGAAGAAAATGAAAATATATTTTATAAAATTATATTTTAGAGTTTTACCCTTGCTTGTATTTATTATTAATAACCCGCTATCTATTATTTTCTTTCCAAATTATTTAGATACAAGATATTTGTTTTTTTTAAATTACATATTCTTCTATCGAAAATTATTCTATAGAAGTGATATGAGGAATAATGAGTCCAAATTTTTTTACAGGATTCTCCCTTTACATAGTAGTGATATATATTCTTATAGAAAATGATAATAGTATTTAACTATAATCAACATAGTAGTCAATTTATTGGAAAAACATTTATGAAAATGCACCTCGGTGTATACATTCACAACCAATGATCCCAGTAATTCATGCGTGAGGATTTCATTTAAATTATCAAAACCAATTATCTCTATAATGTCCTCTCTATAGATTTGTTCTAAAAATTAAATGTAGTTTATATTTTAATATTTGGATACAGTATTCACAAGAACATATAATGCTAATAAATAATGAACTGTAATTAATGGGGTGAAGGTACTCTGAGATGGTCCTGTAAATTTGTTGGTTGATCCTTTAGATTTTCTTGACTCAACTTTCTATTAACCCTTCCCATTATCTTTCTATAATTAAAATACTCACTTCAAACCTTTTTTCTTTAAAATTTAATGGTATTTAATATAAATTAAATTATAATAACATACCTTATTATCAAAATACATTTTAATAATATTAAAAAAAGATGCTATGAGGGTTCCACTAACAAGTTTGAACATGTGTGCATCTAGATCATCAAGGGGAATATGTAGCTCAGTTCTCATCTCATGAGCTACATTAATTCCTACTCTTACATGATCATTTGTAACTTTTTTATTGTATAGAATGTCTCCTAGTATATTATATAATATATCCCTCACAAAAAGGGGATGGGTGGTTACTGATAGATATAAAACAAATCAATTTTACCCTAAAAAATTATATTACAAGAAATATATAGGTGGTTATTTGATTCTAAATTAGTAGAAACTGTTATGAAAAAAATAAAATACCATGCTTATGGTAGTTCTTTTAGGTGAATGGATAACCTTAATTCAAAGGGGTGGATCTTCATGTAGTGGTTGATGTTGTGGTATTTTGTCTCATTTATCCCTTCACATAAACTTATCTATCTCGACAAAATTCATTGTAACTTTTTCCCATATAGAATCTATTTGTTCCCACATGTATTTTATTATCTCAATTTCATACCCTAGTGTCTTTACATTTTCTAAACATTCCCAAGGTGACACGTCAAACCCTAAACCTCTGACGAGACTATATTTTTCTATTCACTTATAATACACTAAAAGGATCCATTTGTTAGGTATAAATGATGATGATTCTTTTGTATAAAATAAATAAAAAAATATAGGAAAATAAGTAATCATTATTATGTAATATGTATTTAAATTAGAATAAATTTCTATTATGGTATAGTTACACATGATTCTTATACATTTTTTTTGTGTTTTAATAAACTATTTGTAACATTTTATTTACACAAGCCTCCTTTCATGGAACACAATATGGTATGGAAATGGAATTTTATTCTGATTCATTAGTGTATATATATAAAAAGAACATAATTATGTTTTTGCTTCATATAACATTAATTTTTTACTATAGGTTTAAAATACATAAATTTTTTCTCAAATGAATCATACCCCATCATTGATTTACAGTAGGGGTGCCGTAGGTTTAATGCATGTTTCTTATTTTTAACACTCATTTATTATTTCATAAATTGACAATTTTAAATCTAAGTAATAAATACAAAAAATTTAAAATAAAATATTATGAATTAAAATTTATTTAAAATTATTCCTCCTTATGAGGTCCAATAAAAGAATACAATGTTTCTTGTTTTATTATGGGTCTATATATACCTGGTGGGTGGGTGATTACATTCCCCTCAACATCCCAAAGATGATGCTTTATAAGAAGTGTCTAAAATTATCTATGAAAAATTTCAGTGACTATTAATTTGAATTCCATTCAACAGTAATCTAATATAGATTTAGTCTATAAGGGATAATAAAGAATAAATCAATATTTCATTATTTTAAATTTTGGTAATAAAAATTTATTATATAATAATGTTACATAAATGTCTTCACAAGTTATTATCATAAATGGAGTCACAATGTTTTTCCATATATCTACGTCAATCAACACATGCATTTGAGTAGCAGACACAATGCAACTAATGAAAATAGAAAGGTAAATAGTTTGGATATGTGTATTTCATCCAAACTCATATTTTAACCCTTTGATTCCTTCTTTAATAATTTGTTTTAATAGTATTTCAATATGACACTCTTTTATTTTTTCAACCATATATTTTCAAACTTATAACATTTTATCAGTTGCAACATTGTAAATATATTGTTCTTTTGTGTTGGTCGCATCAAAATATAGAGAATCCATTATCTGCAACATTAGTAAAACATTAAATTTAGATTACATAAATGTGTTATTAAACACATATTATTATGAAAAAACACATTATATATTTAAAAACTTTAACCAATTAATTAAACTCTCTCTTTATTATTTAATGGTTGATGTAATTTCCCCCCTATATCAAGTATCAAAATCCCGTCATTTTGGTCCCCTCAGATATAAAAGAAACTGTAAACATTAGTACCACTGTGAAATTATTTCAAAATCACAATGAAAGGGTCATGATTAAGGAAATTTTCATTTGAACATGCATTGGTTTTAGTGTAAAATAGAAATATTTTCCAATTTCATTTTGTAATATCTATGAAAGAAAATACTTTTACTTCACATGATTCCATTTTCAATGTTTCTTCCTTGTACCCTTATAGAAATTTAGTTTCATGTATACCAATTCATTACATTTAACATCTGTCTTATTATCAACACATTGTCATAAAAAATAATCACTTAAAATATTGTATAATCAGGGTCCCATATTTTCTTGATGATGAAAATGTATGACATATTCATGTAAATTGGATTTTAGGCCTTGGTACCAGATACATGAATCTATTCCTCCATAAGAGTAACTCAAATATTTTATCATACCAATGAAATCATTCTACTTATTTAAATAAGATGTATAAAAATTAATTACATAAACATTATAATATACTAATGGAACTCATGTTCCTCTACCTAGCCATTAAAGTCATTCAGAAATTGAAATCAGATTTTTAGATAACTACTTAAAAATATAGTCTTGAACAAATAATATAAACCATGGATTATGTGTATTTAATATATATATATCAACCTTGTGATGGATTCAAATATCTTTAAATTACATTTTGGGTTTCAAAATATGGTACAAACTCTATTATTTTTTTAAAATTTATTGGTGAGTGTGATTCTTTTCTATAAGGGTAATTGTTAAAACAACACTTCTTAGAATTCCTTTACCCATAAGGCTGACATTTTAATGATATTTTTAAACACTAATGTAATCCACATCAGATAGTTATTAATTATATTATTCAATATCTTCCTTAATAAAATTTAACTATATAAGTAAAACTTCTAGTTAAATTCAATTTTTGATAGTACCTTTAAATTTTTCCTTATTTCATTATAGAGAGTATAACCATTTGGAATATACATGACTACATAGTTTTATCTCCCAATATAGGTGGACCATCAAGTGAACCATTATATCTAAAAATTATGGTTGGAATAAAATATCCAATTCAAATCATATGAAAATAATTCCCTTTTCCAAATTTTAAAACGTTGACAGGTTTATAACATTAGTAAAAATAGCTTTGAATAGTTAATGTGAATCAAACATTTGCATACAGAATGAAACATAAATACATAGGCTTTAAATATTTCATCAAAACATGATATTCATGTGATTTTAATTTCATTACCTTCAAATTACTCATTGGAATTATATTCTTGATATTTGATGAATACCCATCTAGAACCTTTACACTAATTAAAAAGCTGAAAATTTGAAATATCTCTTTTCCTAAAAGAGTGTATTCTACTGGAGGATGAAAATTCCTTCATTCACCCTTCATGGGTGCCAACTATTCTTTCATCTCTATGTAAATCATGTCCAAACTAGCATTAATTTAATAATTTATTTTTTTGATTGAATTCAGTATCATTATGTTGACACAGTAATATACCATTATTTTATGTGCATGACATAAAGAAAATATTTGATGTAAAAACAATTCCAGTTATGTGATTTAATAAAAAATGATCACTTTTTCCAACCTATTTTTGTAACGTTTTTGAATAACGGTTTAACAAAAATGGTGAAAATATCCTTTAAATTATCAAACTATCGATCACCTTCTAGTGGTGATAGTGTTTTATGTTATTTTTAATATCTATGTAGTGAAGTTTTCTATGATAAGTATTTATGTAATTTGAGAAATAAAATTATGTCCTAGAAAAATAGTCTTTAAGGAAATTTTCAACCTAACTATGTCGCCACCTTATTCATAAATGTGACACCCTAGTATTATTTTAATGTTATATCTTAAATATTTTTCATTAGTAGTAACTCAAATTATCATCCCATAAAAAATGTCTTTCAAATTTAAATTTTCATTTTTATAAGCATCATACAACATAACACCTAAGTCCCACATTAATTTCGTATCTTTTTGCAAGTGATCAAAATGAACATTAATATCATCAACCAATTTTTTGTTAGTAATATAAATAGAGAAAACATAATGTATTTATGATTTATACATAAATGTAGTGGAAAGTTATAGTGTACCAATACATCAAACCATGTATTTTGATTTATAATTTTTATATTAAAATGATTCATTCTATCTACAGGCAGTGCACGATAGAGGTTTCACAACTCTTTTCAAAATTTAACAAACTATAAATCAATTTTCTTCCACTGATGAATGTATTCTAAGTGATGGATTTTACAATATTTATTTCTTATAATTTTTTTCCATGTAAATAAGTTTTCAGTATCCTCAATTCCATCTAGGCATATAAACTATAAAATTATTTTAAAGTACCACACATCTTTTGGAGCACTTGATTTATCTTTATTGTATCGAGCCACACAATACATAAGATTTTTTAAGTGAATCATGGTCCTTATGAAACAATATAGAGTCATTCAGATAGGCATGTCATTTTTTAAAGATTTTTCTAAATGAACATAACATTTTTTAGTGTTATATTTTCAATAAAGAAGTTAATTGTCTTATGGTATCATATCATTCAAGAGAGTATGTATTTATATAAAGAAAATTCTACTCCATTTATTTCCGTATCTAAAAATATATTGTTTTAGTAGGGTTAATAATGTTATTTATTTAATACAACCAACATATTTTGGAATCATTACACAACTATTAAACTTATAAAATAGTGTTGGACAATCACAAATTCCATCTTTAACTACTATTTTCCTTTCTTCAATACGATCTCCATCATAATTTACACTTATAATCATATCAGATGATCCTTAATCCAAAGTTTTATCCCAGTCACTTGTTATATGAGGTTCTTCCCCATATTGAGTCCAAAATTTATAAATTAGATCAATTACATTTTAGATCTAGTGTAATTATAACTCCTTTATAAGAAGTTTCTTGAATAAAAAATTTTAAACAAGGACAATGATTTGATAAGGGTCATATATAAACTATATTGTAGACATTATGAACTCTTAAACCCTATACTCGTAAAAAAATTTCCATCCAATTAGAATCCATACATTTTATTACTCATATCCAAGATATTTAGATCAAAAATTTTAATAATTCATAAAAAATAAATAAATACACAGATGCAATGTATATAATGTATTATTTTTAACGTTTATAAATTATATGAAGTAGAAATTTAAAAAATATAATTATAATTTATAATAAATACATATTTAATGTATACAAAATAATAGATATAAAATCTATTTTCTATAATACAATGAATTTTTTTCAAATTTGGGTTATCATCTAAATGAACACCAACGATTCAATCAAGATATGACGTAGGTATAATTTTCAAGATGACAAAATATTAGATTCATTTTCCAATCTAGAGTTGGTATAGTCATTACTTTCTATTATTACATGAAACATGAGAGTTTTTCTTAAGAAAGATACTTAAAAATTAATTATTAATTACGAAACAATAAAAATATGGTTCAAAAACTCTAAATGATTTTTTAAGAACACATGATAATTTTTTATTATTCTTATAGATATGATTTTATTTATTTAGTTTCTAAAATTTTCAATATTATTTTTTTTCATTTATTAAGTTACTTTAAAATTTAACATTTTCCCATTTTAATTTATTTCTAATAGTTCTAAAAATATGGCATATTTTAAACATATATTATGATTGTTATTTTTAAAATCATCACCCTTTGAGAAATTTTTAGTGCAATTATCATTGTTTTCTAATTATTATATTATTAGTTTTAAGAACGTAAAAATGTTATAAAGATAATAAATGCACAAAAAAGACTCAAACTAATCCACAACTTTCAAAAGGACGAAGGAAATGGATTTTGTTAATTATTAAACATATATAGACAATTATTATTTTAGGATTAATAATACTTATATTAGCCGTTAACTATTAGAATGGATTTATTTTAGTAATTTAATTTTATTAATTATAATATATTAATATACATATAAAACAAAGTATTTATTATTTTTAACACATTGTATTAATATAATTAATTTTATATATAATACATATATTATGTTTATTAATATTTATTTTAAATTTTTATTACTCTTTAATGTGATAGTCTGGATAAGTATTAGTGACATATTGGAGAGGGATTAAATTTGGGGTATTTATCAAGAATATAAGGATATTGAAAAAATATTCATACTCAATATTGATTTAGGATTTTAATAGTGAAGATTGAAATGAAAATGAAAAAAAAAAATATTTTTGGGTACCAGCGTACACTATTCCAAAAAGATGTGAAAAAAACATTTCAAAATGAATGGCCAATTAAGTTTATATTGATGCTAGTACACATATATCAACACAACACATTAATTCTATGGTGACCATTGATTAAATACTTTTTATTATAATTCATCAAAGCATTACTATCATTAGATATATCATATTTATAATTGAAGTGAAATGTAAATTAATGATAAATGAAATGTTTTTTATTAAATCAGTACATGATATAGAATGTTCCATAAGTCACGACCACATGATTAAGGAAATATTAAATAAGATGGAAAAATATAATTAGAATGTTTCAATAATATTGGCATGTGTCTAAATGAAAGGGATAATTCATGTTTCTTGTGGAATTATATGTTTCGTAAAACTTTGGACCATTGTTTTTTTGTTATTTTTTAGGTGAATAACTTCTAAAAATGAAGGTACTATAAAAGTGATTATGACCCAGGTTAAGGAACCAACTTAGTACTTTCTTTCTCTTCTCAACATATGTAATGAGTACATGGATTGGTATATGGTTTCCATAATTTTAAATGGCTGGTCATATATAGTTGGCATTGAAATAACCATGATTGGCTCCAATATACAATAGATATGGATAAGTTTTACAGTTAAATCATTGGTATATATTCATTATGTAACATAAATAGACAGTGGAATGAAGAAAAAATTAGTAATAATTGATTCTGAATTATTTATATTATCTATTTCATTAATAGATTCTAATGGTCGAGATAACCCACACCCTATTTCTAGATTTTTATACATTGAATACTTATTCAATAGAATCTATTATTTTTTTGGTGGAAAACATTTTCCATCCAATGAATAGTTTCACCATAAAAATCAAGAATTATTCTCTAAATGAGTATGATACATACAATTGTATTTTACAAATGTTTATAAGTTGATACTTAATTTTTGTTTTCTTAACTGAGGAACTGATTCAAGGAAAATATATATGAATTAACTTGTATTGTTTGGGTTAGGGTAGGGTTTTTATCAGTTGGGATTTGAAGATGTGGTTGAGGCTTGATAAGTGGAATCAGTCTCTAGTTCTAGGTCTAAAAAAGTTCATTGTATTTTAAATGGTGTGATTCAATAAGGTTTATGGTTAGGTTGAATATAAGATAGATTTGTTTATATATAAAGTGACTAGACACACTCATATCCTAGATACATAATTTATGTAACAATTTTTACTTGTAAATCCATATACTTCAAATACATGGTGGGAGATTTTTACTACCTTTTTTATATTTTCAATATAGATTTGAATTATTTCGAACCCTAAGAAGTTACAAAAATGAAGGGGTCAATTCATCCAAAAAATAATGGAGAATAAAGTAAAAAAATAGTTAGATATAAACATGTATGGGAAGAATGGTTACATATGAAAAATGTAACATAAAAAAATTAGGAAAAATACATGAAAGATAGGACGAGAAATCCTTAAAACAAGTTATGAACAACACACCTTGATTTTTCAGGGTCAATTTGTCCAAAAGACCATGTTTGGTTGATATAAAGCTTCATTTCCTTGATAGCCTAAATGACATGAGGAGGAGTGGCATGATTTGTTATGGTTATTTTAAAATAGGTAAAGAATTTTAATAGTGAAAACCATAAAATGTTGATAAAAGTGACCATTATCAATGCTAAAAGGATTAGAAAAAAATAAAAAAAGATCTAAATAAATGTTTTTTAGTACAGAAAAAGTTATGTCTTTATAAATGCAAAGAAAGTACAGGTAAACATATAATAAATAAGGATAAAGATCAATTAAAATAATATTAAGTATATAAATTAAAAAAATGTTAATAATAAAAAATATTAAATTTATCAATTAAAAATAATTACATTCAAATAAAAAAGATTTAAAATAAACTAAAAATTAAAAATGAATAAATAATAGTTGTATAAGGATTTAAATAAACAAAATATTAAAATAAAAACAAAAAATATTAATTTTATGAATTAAAAATGTATTAAAAATAATTAATTAAAAATATATAAATAAATATTATAAAATGAATAACTTCAGAAATATTTAAAATCAATAAATTATTAATATATTTACAAAAAGATGACATAATATTAATTACATAAATAATAAAAAATATTTAAAATGATTAATTATTAAAATATAAATGAAAAAAAATAAAAAAATCACATTTAAATAGTGAATATTTACAAGAAATAACTAATTAAAAATGAATAAATAATAATTGTATAAATATTTAAATAAAATAATATTAAAATTAAAATAATTAAATATTTAAAATGAATAAATATTAAAAATTATTAAATTAAAAAAAATATCAAATGCATAAATATTAAAAATGAATAAATAATATTAATTATCAAAATTAATGAATTTTTTTAAAAATATTAAATTTAAAAATAATTGATATGTACAATTTCATTTAAGTGAAAAATATTTACCATAATTCGTTAACTGAAAATTAATAAATAATAATTTAAGAGATATTTAATCACAAAAATATTAAAATAAAAAACAATTAATATTAACTAATCAAATTGAAAACATATTAAAAATCTAAAATATTAATAAAAAATATGACTAAATATAGAAAATGAAAAAATATTAAAAATTAATAAATAATGTTAAATTGTAAATATGAAAAATGAATAAATTACGAAAATATTAAATAATGTGAATATATAATATAAATTACATAAATCACAACAAAAAATTCAAAAAATAAAATATTTATTAAACTAAAAGTGAATAAATATTGAAAAATACATTTAAATACAAAATATTTATGATAAATTAATAATTTAAGGCAAATAAATAATAATTGTATAATGATTTAAATACACACAAAAACTTGTAAATACCAACATACGTACATAAAAATACACATACATATACTTACATTCATATATACACACACATATAAATACACATACATACATGCATACACGTACATAGACACCCACACACAAATAGAGAGAGATACATATACATACTTACACATTAATAAATAATTAAATAAATAGATTCTTAAATATATACAAATATATGTACATACATATTCATATAGAAGATACACACACATACACATACATACATACACACACACATAGACACACACACACACACAAAGTCACACACACATAAATAAAAGTTTATATACAGCATACAAAACATTTTCATACATACATCTAAAGCCCTATGTCTTCATATGTCGAAAAATAACATTAGGAATTTAAATTTTTAATTAGTGGATGGGGTGAATTTTGAACCATGAATTAGAATTGAATTCTAAACCTTTTGAACTCCTCAAACTAGTGTTTTATGATTGGAACATGTTTCAAGTAGTAGCCTTGAGAGCTTTGGATGTGTCAGATGTAGAAAGGGGTTATCGGGGCTGCTATCTGTAGCCACTGACCAACCATTGTCCAAATATGAAGTACATATATCCCACCAGGTGATGTTGGATATCAATTTTATCTACATTGGCTATCTGGTGGCCACAATAGTGGTGTTTTGGCCACCAATTTTCCGCTGGCTAGTGGGTGGTTCTTTTAATGGATGAAATTACACATTTTCCCACTCATGTTTTTAATGGGAACCCCCTTCATCATATTTCTTTTTCATGCATAGCATGAGGGCCCTCTCCCCTTCCTTCCTCTCTTCCTCTTTGATAAATGGGTGTCATGTTTGGAATTTCCACAATGTATCCTTGGTATAACTTCCATCACTTCTGGAATGTTCCACATTCTCTTCTTACTCAAATTTACTACTTATCCTACTTGGGTTTTGAATTTCATTCCACTATATTGTGGTGAAATTTGAAGAATAAGATGTGTCTTTAACATATCCATTGTAAAGAGGGACCCAAGTTAGTGTTTTCACATCATTGAACACCGTTATAATAGAGGTACATTATCTTATTAATTTTTATTATTTTTCCTTAAATTTAATATAATTTCATATATAAATGGTTATTTTGGAAGGTATTTTCCTAGGATGATTATTGGGGTCTACTATAGACCTCTAATTACTTTTTGGTCATAGTTACAACATGATGAGTATTTCTAATGTGTTTTTAGTGAATATTTATAGTTAAATTAAGTTGTTATTTAATTATAAATTGTTTCATTAATTATAAATTATTATAATTAATTAAAATATGTGTATTTAGAAGTGATTTAGGACCTTGTGTAATGGGGAGATGGCTGATTCATTTTAGAGAGCCCTTAGTGGGAGAGAAAAAGATGTAAAATTAATTAGAAAATAATCAAGATGAGGTAGGTGGTCCATGGTACATTACATATGACCTAATGATTATTATTTTGGGTTCATGTGGTGTACTTCAAGGAAATGTATGATTTTTTCCAATTTAAATAAATTAATTTCTTTCATTAATAATTTAAATGATAAATAATAGTAGTATTCCTTAAGTAATAAAGGAATGAAACACTAAGGCCATGTTTGCCTTATGCAATTCCTTACTTATCTAGACTATAGATGGTTGAGGGAATGAATATTTCTTTATTATCTTGGGACATCTAAAGCCCTTAAGTTTCTGACTCGTAGTGATTGTAGACTAGTGGTGCTTGTGTAGACACCCATGAGACCACTCGACTGAGGTATAATGACCATAAAAGAGATATTGCCCTGTAAGAAATATATGACCCTAGTGAAACCTTATATCCCTTGTATGGCATATGAGGCCACTTACGTTAATGATATTTTGAAGCAATGGGATCCCCTATGTGTGACTGCTTATTACCCAAGAATTGACCATGATTGAGGACCCCGTGTGGGTACCCATATTTTTGTGATGACCTAGGGGAACCTAGTGCGTGACTATCAAATGTGTTGACACTAGTGGAAGGATGTTCTTAGACATCGATATCAATCACTAGTAGAAAAAGTATTTTTAACATCCCTTTCACAATGTCAATTCATCATAATAGATGTTATAATAGTAAAGGCAATATTTCAGCTTCTATTATTTTAATAACCGATGTAAAAAATATAATGAGTGACATTTTTGTTTTGGTTTTATTGAAAAATGATGCTGAAATTATTTATAATATTTTTTGGCATTTGTTTTAGTACAAAAAAACACCAAAACGTTTGGTGAACATATTTTTTCATATTAGTTTTATTGAAACTGACCTGAAAAATAAAACAAAATTTATTTTGAGCATTGTTTTTTCATAAAATAAGTGAAAAATATATAATTTTAAATCATTTTAATGTCACTTTTAGTAAAAAATGATGTTATTACTCTTTTAAAAAACCATATCACCAATCCTTTATTTATTGTGTCCCTCGTTCTTTCATTCACTCAAGTGAAGTCAATTTTTAAAGATATTGAAACCATTCTAAATGAGTTTGTGATTTTTTTTCTTGAGTTAAGTCATTTTTCATAATTTATGATCATCAATCAATCATTCATCCATGATTCACGTATATATTTCTTATCCATAACATTTATACAATTGATTTTCCGGAAGATCATATACTTTTCCATTCTTTTTTGTTTGTAATTGCTTTTAAAATGTTATAATTTTTTTTTCAATGCTTTTCTTTCCAACATTATGGTATATCAATCACATTTGAGCTGCACTGTGATTAGAGGCTTTTTTGTTGTTTTTTCTTGTTTTTTTTATTATGAAAATTTTTAAAAATTTGTTTTAGTGTTCTTGCTTCTATAGAATTCAAGGGATGTTATCTGTATTAATGTTCAATATTGTAGTGTTCAAATAATTAATTTGTATGTGGTTTGTAAAAAAATTTATGAAAAATTTATTATTTTTTAGTTATGAATTTTATTTACTCAGTATTTTGTTTTTATGCATTTCAATTTTAATTACAATGTTTTGTTAAATTTTGTTTACTTATATAAATTATTTATTTAGTGGGATTATATAATAATTTTGCGGTAGGTTATAACTAAGTGGAATAAATATTTCTCTTATGTAGAATCTAGGGAGAATGATAATGGTTTTTTTATTTTTTGTTTAAGAAAAATCTATGAAAACTTGACAAAAGTATCCTTATTCTCTACCATGATCATAATAAAATTTTTATAATTATTTATTTAAATAAAATAAATACCTATAGTAATTTATTTTTTATTTTATTCTTCATAATAATCATTGATCTATCACCAAATCAAGTTGTTTTTAATTCAATTATTTTGTGTTTAAAATATATATGTTCATATAATTTTTTAATTTTTTAAATGTTATATATATATATATATGTTTTTATATATGTGTGTATATATCGATTTAAATTAGTTATATTTTTTATTTTTTGATTCTAAAAAAATCATTTAATTTTGGATCAGTGACACGTCACATAAAATAAATTTCTATTATAGATTAGTTTTTATTTTTTTTCTAATAATCGTTAATATTTCACGTGTTAGTACCAATCACTTAAATTGTATGTTTTTATGATTAAAATTTATTATATATATATATATAAATATTTAAATTTTTATATGTTTAATATATTCAGTAATTATATTATCATCTCAGGTATTTAATGGATCATAATTAGAAACATTTACAAATAACTAGAAATGAATATGAAAAAGGAGTTGATGATTTAATGGAATTTTCTAAATATAATTTTCAAAATGCAGATTTGATTTTCTGTTTATCAGTGAAGATTTTGAATATGAGGAAGTCAAATTATAGATATATCAAGGATCATATAATTTTTAATGGTTTTAGACCTAATTATACACATTGGATCTAGCATGGTGGAATTAATGTAATTTCAACATCTAATGTTGATGATAATATTCATGATGACACTGACAATCATTTTGAAGAATAATTTCATGATTTAGGCATTCAAACCATTGAAAAAAAATAAACTATTTAATGATTTTCTGGGGATTATAAATAACCATTATTAATTGGTTATAAATATACATTGTTATAAATAATTTTGAGATTGGTTAACTTTAAAGAAAAAATGACTAGAGTGATAAACATTTTTCCAACATAATTGAGATTTTGAAAGAGGTAATTTTAGAAGGCAATGGGATTATAGATTCCAATTATTATGTGAAGAAAATGTTATGCCTAGTGGTAGTAGGTTATAATAAGATACATTATTTACACAATTATTGTGTGTTGTATAGGAAAGAATATTGTTTTTTTATCAAAATGTCCTACATTTGGAACATCATGTTATAAGATAGATGCAAAAAAAGTCAATTTAGATTTATTCTCAGGTACTAACATATATCATCATACTAAATCAAATAATTTCATCTGATAATACATTCATATAATTCCAATAAATCAACTTTGATTTTTTCTCAGGTACGGAAATCATTGCTCTTTCTTAATAAATTTGGTACTTTCCAATAATTCCTCATTTATAATAATCTATTTTCAAATTTAATTGATGAAAAATGGTTACGATGACATTCATATGAACACATATATGATGGTAAATTACTTTACCCTATTTACTCATCACAATATAAGAGAATTGATAATAAAATTTCAAATTTTGGAAGTGATTTTAGAAATATCAGAATGGAAGTGTGTATAAATGGAATGAATCCATATCAGAGTTAAGTAGACAACATAGTTCATGGCCTATATTTTTTGTCTGTTTATAACTTATACCCAAATATATTTTTTAAGAAAAAAATATTATGATGATCTTGATGATTTTTACAAGAAAACTGCCAAGAAAATATATTTATGTGTTTCTTTCATGATTTATTGATGATTTGAAGCTTCTATGGGAGATAGGTGTTAATGCTTCTGATGCATACAAGAAAGATTATTTTCATTTACGGGTTGTGATAATTTTTAGTATAAATGACTATCATGTATTTGGAAACTTATCTGGATATTGTGTTAAGGGACGTAAATCTTGTTCAATTTGTGAATAAGAGACTTCCCATTATCAATTGCAGAATGGAACAAAGATAATGTACATAGTACATCGATAATTTTTGTGAATTGATCATCCTTATCATAGAATGAAAAAGGCATTTAAGGGTTTACAATAAAAAATTCTTCACCCAAAACCTTTGTCAGTTGTATAATACTACAAGAGGGTGAAAAATATTGATCAACATTTAGAAGGAAAAGTACGTAGTTCTATTCTTCAGAAAAATATCTGGAAGAAAAAATTTATTTTTTTGAATTACTTTATTGAATATTTTTAGAGATAAAACATAACATTGACGTTATTCATGTCGAGAAAATTATATGTGAAAGTTTTATTGGAACTTAATTAGACATAAAAATAATGGAAAAATAATATGTATTGAATTATAGATTGGTCTTGATAGTAATGTGAAAACATTTAGAGTTATCTACCACTATAAAAGGAAACTCAACACATTCACCTCAGGATTTTTACACTTTAAGGAAGAGTGAGAAGTTGAATTATTTTTACTATATGTATGGTATAAAAGTACCCAATGGATATTCTTCAAATATGAACAATTTCATGTTAGTGAATTATTTCAAATAATAGGTATAAAATCTCATGACTATCATGTATTGATGCTACAACTGCTACCGGTCGCACTATGTAATATATTGTCGTCAGCTATCAGAAAGAGTCTCATAAGGTTATTAAATTTTTTCAAATACATTTTGATAAAATTTATTGATAAATTTTTTTTAGATGAGTTGAATAATGATTATTCTCTTATACATTGTCAACTAGAATGTATTTTCCACAAACATTTTTGGATATAATGGTTCATTTAGTGATTCATTTTGTGCATGAGATAATAATATTCATGCCTATTATTTATGTTGGATGATCCTTCTGAAATGTATATGGTAATTTTAATGGGATATGATAAGAATCTTTATTGACCAAAAGCCTCTATATTTTAAAAAAATGTATCAGAATAAGTGATCGAGTAATGTACTGATTATTTGTAAGTATTTGAGCATTTTGGTCTCCCTATATATCGTCATTTGATATTTGATGGTGAAGGTTTAGTGATTTGAGGCTTAAAGGAATTTATTTCCCACATTATGATGTAATGAAGACCACTAGTAGAAATTTACCTTACACCAATGGTTTGAAACCGTTTGTATAGGCCTCCAAACTATTGGTATAATCTACACCAACGGTTTGGAGAACCATGGCCAAGTAAGCTGTGGGGATAGGTATATACCAATGGTTTTCAAAACCTTTGGTATAAGTAATATGAAAAATCTATACCAACGGTTCCACAAAACCATTGAGATATGTATTTCAAAAAACAATCATTCAGTGGGTTTTGATCCTAGTACCTTATGTTTATGATTGAACGACCTAACCACTAACCTAACATGACTTTTGGGAACATAATTTCATAAATATATATATATTATCATAAATATTTTAGATTTTTATTTATTTAATGTTCTCTGTAATAAGCTTCCATAAAAAATACATGTAAATATACCAACGGTTCCCAAAATCGATTGTATAATCCTATAACAATGGTTTTGAGAACCGTTGGTATAGATTAATTGATTTTGGGGCCTATACCAATGGTTTTGGACAAACCGTTGGTATAAGGGGGACCTATACCAAAAGTTTTGGTAAACTCATTGGTATAAGGTCTCTATTATGGACATATACCAACGTTTTGGCCAAAAACATTGGAATAGGTCCATATAAGTGACCTATACCAATAGTTTTCCCCAAACCATTGGTATAGGTCTAAATTAGTGTCCTATACCAATAGTTTTGTCCAAACCGTTGGTGTAGGTCCATAAAAGTGAACTATACCAACGATTTTCCCAAAAACATTGGTATATATCTTATTTCTAGTAGTGAACAAATTTACATATTTTTAACAACGTAAATGATGTTCAATAATATATATCATCACATATTTCTGAATTAAAGAGATGATATCAAAAAAGAAATTAAAAGTGGTTGAAGATTGAGCTAAAAAGGATTTTTCTCATGGTTTAAAGAGAATGTGAGAACAGATATATCTGCATCAGAAATGATGAAATAGTATGAAGGGGGACCATCTCTTGATGTGATAAAATGGAACAGTTTTGATAGAAATGGGTACACATTTTACAAAAAAAATATTGATGAAAAGAGTACAATTCAAAATAGTGCTGTGAGGGTTATTGCAGAAACAAATCATTTTTGAAGTAAAAAAGATAAAAGCCCAATTTCTGCTTCATCGGATTAATTTGGAGTTCTTGAGGATATATGGGAAATTGAATATTTTTTTGGTGTCACTTTTTTTAATTGCAATTGGGATGATAAAAATAGTTCTGTGAAACATGATGAATGCGGATTTACACTAGTTGATTTGAAATGATTTAATTATAATGAGGAACTATTTATCATCGAGACACATGAAAAGAAAATATTTTATGTCATTGATCCATCCAATGATATGTGGTCCGTCGTATTTTAAGAAAAAAGAAACCATTTGGGTGATGATAATAATGCTGATGATGTCATTTATTTACATGAGTCTTATTCATCTATTACGTGATTTATGGATGATTATAGTGACTACAACGCAAACATATTGCTTGCAGTACGTAATGATCATGATGAAGGCATATGGGAAAACATTAAATTATACTCCTAATTTTTTTGGTAGTTATTTATATTTTGTCTCTTTTTTTACATACAAATGTCTGAATATTTTTTTACTTATTTTTGTCATCCTTGTTTCTAAATATTTAGTTTTGTAATGATATGAAGGTACACAAAATTTCATTACACTTTATTTTGTCAATGTCAGATATAGAGAAAGAGGATCAATATTGAGGTATGTATATTTTTTTATATTTTTAAATATTCATTAATATACTTATTTAATGAAAGAAAAATTTCAATTTATATTTTTTTTCAGACTACTGATGCGTCCTTAGTGGAGGTGACTTCTCCTTTTACTACAGAGAAATCAATTTCTCTAGATGGTAAATGTGGTATTACATGATTACCAAAATTGTCACTAGCTTGTGGAGATGAGAGATTACATATTAGTTTTGATGAAAATAATAATGCAACTGGCCTAAATGGGGTTCAGTTTATCAGTTATATATCAATGCAGATCCATTATAGGATTAATATTTTATATATTGATTGTATGTCTGTGGACAGGATGGCGAAACAAAAAATTTGTGAGGTCATGATGGTAAAATATGTCAATTGATTTATTTTATCTCGTTTTGTGAAAATTCAATATTTTAAATGGAGGATTTCAATTATTCAATTATAGGTGACATTTAATTTTGAGAAAGCAATAGAAATTAAGAAAAGACATATACCTTTTATGGTATTTCAGTGGAGGGAGTTTAAAAAATATTGACAAAAATTATGTTTTTGGAAAGAAAAAGTTTGAAAACTCATGCCTTAAGTATCAATTAAAATATTTAAATACATGGAACCAATTTTTTTAAAAACCGTCATGATTAAAAATTTATGTTATGATAATTATTATATATTTTAAAATTTATTATATATTAATCTATCTACTTATAAGTTTATTTTTATATAAGAGTCCTCCATTTGATCTTATCAAGAAATCTAGTTGAAAAATGTATACCCTCATAATTTATCACATGGAGGGTATCTATTATTGGAATAGAAAATGATTGAAAAAGAATTTGATGTATTAATGCTGGAAGTAATAGTGGTTCAGAATAGGTATGGTTTGGTCCCCAGTCTCCACCCACTAACCATGAAAAATGGAAACGAGCGAGAATAAAGAAAAATGAACAGTACCATACAGAGGAAGCAATATATGTAGATGATAAAATTTTATGTAATAATTATTTATTTTTCATGAATTTTTCTATTTTATAAATTATAAACACTAATATTACATTTTCATATATCATTTTAGGATGAACATATGGTACAAGAGATAGATGGCTCTTTTATTGCTGAGGGTGTGAAACATATCCTAGCCACTACATTAGGAAAGGAAAACACCTCAACCATGTTAGAGGATATCAAGAAGAATTTAGTATTCAGAATTTTTTTTGGTTAGAGTAATAAATAAAAAGACCCAGAAAATGAATTCTTAATATCTGAGATGAAAGAGATGAAATAGTCTACAAGTGATCAAATTCAAGTAGCCATCTATCAGGCTTTGTTAGAACACTTGACAAGACAGTCATAGTATATGCAACCTTCCTAGACAATTGTGTCTCCTCTATATCCATCCCAACCAAACTACCCTACCCAACCAGCCTACATTGATCCTCAACCTCATTACTCGGACGAAACCATATACTGTGAGTTGTTTTCTAGAGATCCTCATATAAATTTTATTGTGTTAAGACTTGTGCATTTTTTGGTGTATTTTTAAATCACCAGCCTATACAGATAGGTCATGTTAGAGTATTAGTACTTAATATTATTGATCCTAATTCTGTACCACCATTTCCAATTGAGGTGATCACTAGATTATGAGTCTTTTGGGTCCTTTTTTACATTGGAAAATTTGTCTTCTTTGTTATATTTCATATAAGGTATGCGTTTTTTATATATTAATTACATATGATTTAAAATTATTTATAATTTTTTCTAATGTTTAACTTATATAGTATTATCTAAAAGTAAAAAAAATTCACAAATGAAACAAAACATTTAGGATTAGTCAAATGTAGATACTTTTGATATTTTTTATGGGAAATAATAATTTTCTTAAGATTATTTTTCCTTGAGTTATATATATGAGTTTAGAAAGATGTCTGATATATTTGGAAGATATTATCCAATTAGATTATAAAAATTAAATATCATGCATCTAGTTTATTTTTAAGAGCTCGACCTAAATGTGTTGTAGTTGTTTTCCATATAGGTAAATTAATGTTTACATTTTTTTATTAAACAAATGATAGTCCAAATTGACTAACTATATTTAATTGTTAAATTAGGAATCTATACTTTCTTCTTGTAAAACATTAAAGCATGTGAATTTATGGGTTTACAGATCCAAAATACATTTCCACGGAAGTGAATCATGCCAATAATTCTAATAGAGTTGCATATATCTGTGAGAGATTATCACAGATGGAGATTGGATATTGGTTTTTTTGTATTTCATGATATATAATAATAGAAACTTATTTATGAAATAACGATCATTATAATTTCATTAATTTTTAACTTTTTGTATTGTTGGTGGCATTGGATTTTAGGCGTATTTTTCCCAAGTGAATGCTTATTATATTCGTTTTTCTCTTTATCAAGGCCTGTTCGTAAGAATTTTCCCACTTATTAGACAGGTATGTTTTTTTATAATCTCATTATGATTAATTATAATTGTTTTTATATTTATTATTAGTGTATATATATATATGTCTGTGTGTGTTTGAAAATGCAGTTCATAGAAAAAAATTAACAAAGAACACATGTTGATAAAGAAACCAAATGTAATCCAATATGTAGAAGTAAAGGTAATTAATTATTTTATTAAATAATATTATGATATATATATATTGGGTTTTATTATCAGGTTATTGTTTAATAACCATTGTTTCATTTTCATGAAGTACATGTTGAATTTGGTAATTAGGTTCTACGATTCATGTATGAGATAATCAAAACTATGGTAACTACTGAATTTGACAAGGTTAGTTATATTATTTTTTTCTATTTTTTATCATATTATTTTATTTTTTAATATCATTTCACTCAAACATATTATAGTAATTCAATAATGATGTTTCTTATACCCTAACTGAACTTACCCATATCTGATCTTTGTTTGTGAACTATTTCTTAAGTCTGATTATGATTTGTGGTATGTATATTCTATTGTTTATGACTAATATTAAAATTTCATTACAACATGTGTTCAATAAAATAATTATTTTTTCATAACATATTTTTTAACATATTGATATGAAATGAGTTCTTCAGCAATAACCAACACTGATGATGTTGTAAATTTCATGTTTATGTAATTTAATTCTACATTACAATACAACTTTGTAGATAATTTTTTGATTAACTAGATAAAATAATGTAAGATTTTATATAATTTTTGTCAATGATAAATGTTGTATAATTAATATACAATTTGTTGTAATTAATGGTATTTTAATTATTTTGGAAGTGAAATATTCATAATTTTCTAAAAAAATTTGCTTTCAGGGTCAGTTTTAAAAAAACCGACACCAGACTTTTTTAATAAATTCAAGGATTTATATGATAGTTTATTAAATAATATGACACTAAAAAACTTAGTCATCTATGGATTTTAGTGTCCGTTTATAATAAATTGATGTAGAAAATAAGCTGGTGCTCAATTTTCAGTGTCAGCTTTTATAAAAACTGATAGAAACAATTTGTTCTCTACATCATTTAATTTGTAAAATCGACACAAAAACCAAAGACCATATCATTTTCAGCACTGTTTTTTGAAAATCTATGCCGAAAATCATGTTTTTTTATGTTACCTTTATAGATGTCAATTAAAAACTAACATAAAAAATTCAAAAAACCCAACGTGAAATCCAGTTTTTGCAGTAGTGAATGGAGGGTATTGGAATTTGGTAACCCATATTTGCATATTTATATTGGTGGATTTTAAATGTCCCTTGAGGGTTTTTTTATTTATTTATGATGTTATACACACATGGGGTGGTTCTGGTTATGATATGGAAAATGACCTTGGGTTTGTTGTTTTTTTATTTGTCTTAGAAAACTCTCATAAGGGAGGTTGTGTTACTATTGGGATTATGTTTCTGGATTAGAAAAAACTATTTTAGAGGATGGTGATACTATTATTTGGGTAGATATAGTTATATAGATTCTTTTTCTCCCATATACTATGATGTATTTTTTGGAGAATTCCATATGTTTTTTATACTTACAAGAAATTCTTGAGATGAGAAAACTCTCACAGTGGTGGTCCTTGATATATTTTTTTATACCGAGGTGACTCATTTTTGTTATATCAGGAGGTTTGAACATTAATACGTGATCAAAGACATAATTTCATTGACCAAAGAAGGTATGTTCAACCAGGTTCATAGACCAAGGGATCGACAAGGGTTGGTATATGGTGGTTGGGTTTGTGTAGTCTACAGAACATGCTCAGATACATTCTGGTATCAGGACGAAGTAAGTAATGATGGCTGTTTTATTTATTTATTTATAGCTATTATTTATTGTTTTTGTCACATAACATGAATGATATTATTCATTTGTAGTGTAGTATGGGACCACATTGGTGGTTCCCTATTAGGTTTTGTACTCACTCCCTACTCTATTAGACATAGTACACGAGTACCTGAGCAGACCTCACTTGTTGTAGGATCAAGTTGTACCAAGGACCAATATTTCAGGAATAAGGCGGTGTAAAGAAAATAAAATTTGGATATTATTACATGGAGAGACACATGCATTGTAGTGGATTCTCCAATATTTTATTTCAATTTTCATTTATTTTATTTATTTATTTCGATATATGTGGTTAACCAAGTGGGTGGTCAAGTTTTCATGACTATATGTATTTCTCATCATTTCACATTACTATTGTTGAATGTTTTATTTATCTACATCATCTAAGGATTATAGGTTGTGTGTTATGTTTAGTTATTCTATATGTTATTGTGTACTATGATATATAGGATTTAGTCTCCTCACGGTACCATCTTAGACCCCCACTACTTGATCAAAAGCCTATGGGGTACAAATAGGCACACCTGAGGTCCTGTGTCCAACAATATGGGTTACTATATTTAGTGAACCTGTCTATGATGTTACAAAGTTGTATTAAAACCTTTCATTGTTTTACTATTTTTGATATGGTAGTCTGAGGATAGAAAGCTTTCAAAGTTTGTGATGGATATCAGGTTCGTTCAACATGAACATATTTTCCAGTAGGATGTTAATGTAACTAGGGTATTAGTATTGTTATTCTTGGTATTTAGTGATAGGGTTATATATTATTTCCACCTTTAGTGGGTCACATAGATATTTGATTATCTTATGATTTATATTAGACTTTGGATCTTGGCCAATGGGAGCGAGAGGCATCACATGTATCACTATCAATATATAGGGATTCAGATGAAATATAGGCCAGATAGTGAGTGATTTATGTCATTGATGATATAGGTCCAAATATTTAAAGTATTAAACACAACTCATACTATATTTTCACATATAAATCCTTAGTGGGATTCTATTTCGATGGACCTAAATGTATACACATTTTCTTTATATGATAGGTCATGTGGATTATATAGCGAGATGATAAATGGTGATGATGGTGACACATTCCCTTTGTGTAGGAGGTGTGAAGAAACCATAGTAGGTAGGAATAGGCACAAGATACCCATGTTATAACAAGTCAGGGGTTTTTAGTATTTACTCTTAGTTATTTAAAGGGTTAATAACAACCTATATAGAATTTTATCATATAGACGAGAATGAAATTAACCTTAACTAAAACAATGACATTATTCCCCTTGATACAAATCATCTAGGATGATGTCTTTTTATTATAGTGTTGAATGATGAGTTGTGATGGTTGGGGGAGAAATCCCTTACATATATTCTCATGATAATAAGCTCCCTTGTGGGTATATGAGCTCCCATGGGATGTTGGTGGTGGGTATATGATAACCCTATAGTGGGTTTTTGGTGTATGTTATTCCATGGTATTATTTGATAGGATCATGAATGACATCTTATGAGTTGTGGAAAATTTTTCAAGACATGACATGTTGGACAACGTGGGAGACCTAGATACTTATATAATTTAATTAGACTTTAATGGTTTGGTGTTTGGTTTTCTTATGAGGGTAACATGAGTGTGGGGTAATCTCGAGATTGATTTTTATTTAGATATAACAGAGTTGATGGATTCCCTTTGCTTTAAATGGATTTGGGTAGTGTTTAAAATGTGATTTTTCAATGGATAGATTATTGAGGTTTTGGTATAGAACCCATGTACTATGTGGTTTTGAGGTATATCATGGCATAAGTGAAGTGTCTAATTTTGAATAGGAGTTCCTAGGGAATCATAGTCATACAAGATAATCTTTGAAGGGATATATGATCAATAATATGGTTCATGATCCTAATAGATTTGTGTATGACTCTCATGACTGTCATTTTGTTTTACCATTGGGTTTCATGAGGATGTGAAATTGTTGAGTTTTGACAGAACCTCAATATAAAGGGTGTGCCTCTGAGGAGTAGTGGATCAGGTGGTATGAGAATGTACACTCAATATAGTTGAATTTTATTTGAGGTGTTTTATTGTTGATATATGTGATATCATCAAATGTTTTATCGACGAGTGTCTATGAGTTGGCGGAGGATCAATGAGGATTACTGAGTTGGTTGTGGGAATAGTATCCAAAAATTTGATAAGTGTGTCTCGGTAGGAGAAATAAAAGTGTGAGGTGGGGTTGAATTAGAATTACAGTTGCAGATCAATAAGAAAATTCATATGATGGGGAGTCCGCCATAGGATATTGTAGGATATGAAACTCATTTTATTCTGAATTTTGGTGGATGTCATGGGTGACATTTCCCATAACTAGAAACAAGTAGTATTTAAATGTTTGTTGTTAGAGTTTGGTTATGTGTGAGCTTGGCCATCTCATCCAATGTGTTTAGTGATGTATGGTCTATAGGCCACAATTACTGGGGGTTGGTTTGGTAATATAATGATGAAAACATTTGTACGATATGGAGTATGATATTAGTCATGGGTTTATTGGCCCTCATATGAAAAGGGTTATAGAGTTATGGGATTGGTCATTGGATAGTCAGTAGGGTGTTTAGTTGATGGTGAACATATGTAACTAAATTTAACCAAATTACATTTTGAATTACATGTATAACCTCATATATGACATCAAATGGATTCTAGGAATTGATGTTGGGACCAGGATGAATTGATAAGATCCCAAAATAATTGGGTCGATTGTAATTCGGTGGTCATGGTATAGTAGGGAAAATTTTGGTTTGTTGATGATTCACTAGATGTTAGACACCCACTTTAGTGTCCATGCTTGTATAATCAATTGGTGTCTCTAGGAGAAGAGGAATCTATGCCAGGTATTCTAAAAATGCACCTATATTGGAAGCCAAATGTTTTGAGGAATGTCGGATAGAGGGGTTCCAATTGTTAGTTGTGTGCAATTAGATCCAGTGACCTAAAAATGTATATGAGATATTTTGTGGACATGATAGATATGTTTTGGGGGTATTCCATGATTCATGAAAAAGTCAAAATATTTGGGTTTCATGCAAGGGTGGTTGGGGAGTATATGTTTTCGTTCATAATTTGGAAATGAGATCAGGTTCAAACATTTGAATGATATACTCATGTATATTCATGTATGGTAAGTCAAACCTATAACGAGTGGGTCATTATACTTATGTGAATGTGTTTTGGTAGATAGTTTTGATCATGGGGAGGCACCAGGGTTTGGAATTGTATTTTTCATGCTATGCTTGATGGTGGGGAGCACCAAAGGTATGATGATTATTTGGACAGAGACGGATGGGTGTTTGAGATAGAGGGTCTCACGTAAGCTTCATCTATGTGGTTTGATAAATAATTTCAGAAATGGATCATGTTTTGGTGGGTTGATTTCATTATTATGGAATTCTTATTGGGAAGTACATTTGGAGTGAGGGAATATAACAGATCCATTTGAACATGTTTTTATGACTGGGGACGGTTGGGTAATTAAATTTCCACAAAAACTTATTGAGTATGAGAAGTGCTATGGCAGTGAGTTTGTAATTCCCTATGTCTATATGGGTTAGAAAATTCCAGAAGGGATTTATAATTTTAATCAGTGGATGATATAAATTTTTAACCAGACATTAAAATTCAGTTTTGAACTATTAAGCACCTCAAACTGGTATTTTTGGTGTAGAACAAGGTTTGGAATGTTGTCTAGAGGGTTAGAGATGCATGTTAGGTAGGTCAGGGTGGTCCGGTTATAGTTTGTAGCTACCAGCTAATCAGTGGATTAGGTAGTAGAACCTATAGACCAATAGGTACCATTATCTAACCAATGGATGTCGTAGTGGTTTTATAGAAATCGGGGATCCATCATCTTGCATGTGGTGCTTTAAGGGGAGAAATCACACATTTCCCCCCTTGGAGTTTTTTTTGAGTCAGCCCCTTCCTCTTATTTCTTTTGAGGGTTTGGCTGAAGGGCCTTCTCGCCTTCATTTCTCTCTTCCCCTTTATCAAGGGGTGTTTTCTTTGAGTTTTGATGATGGATCCAAGGTACAAATTTTTTCAGTCTTCTCAATCCTCCTACTTCTCCTATTCCATTTATTTACCAATTCTCTAACATGGTTTTTGAAGCTAATTCCACCAAAACATGGTTTAATTGGATGAATGTGGAGCATCATTCTTTCAGCCCCTGTATATGGGGGCTATGATGATGCATTCCTGTCATCACATGTCCTTCAAATGGTGGTATGTCATCGAATCAATTTTTATTTTTTTATTATTAAATTTAAATAGAATTTGTTATGGAATTAGTGATGTTTGATATAGGTCATACCCATGTTGATGTGGGGGGGGGGGTTATTGTAGACCACCCATGAGTTGTTGGTCACAATTCTAGTGATATTAGACTTTTTAGTGTGTAGAGACCCGAAGCTTATCGTACATGGACGTTACATTACTTTTGCGGAATACTTAGTACATAACAAAAACACACACACAAGGATCGTAATAGTTTAGTGTCTTTGGAAACTCGGAATAAAATCTTCTAATCGTGGGGAAAGATCTTCAACATCTCCCATAAAGATCTTCCTTTTTTTTACCTAAAACCTTTCTTTATATCCTGGGGAAAAGAAAACATAAAATGGTGAGCTCAAATGCTCAGTAAGGGTAAACAAAAGAAATATCAATCACATCATATACATAAGAACATAGCTTTTGGAAATCTTAACCTGCAAAAGAGCTCATAATATCATAATATGGGATAAATCATAGAAGTGAAAATGAGATACCCATAATCATAACATAAAACTTGAAACTTTGTGGCATGCACACATAATCATGGAAAATCATTTCTTGTTAGTCATGACTCATTGCCAAGACTATCTTAGTGGACAAAGTCCCTTTCTGAACCGAGTTCACTCCTCGTTTCAGTCCTGTATCACTGAACCGAAATAACCATCCGTTCCAGCCATGTCTATCTCATGAGATATAAAATCATTACCCAATGCATTGGAGGGAGATATAGGTCCCACCCATCTTATAATGAATCCTTTCTTATGTGTGCCATATAATCATAAAACATACATAATCGCATAACACATGTAACAAAAATGGGATTCTTGAAACATCATGACATCATAAATCAATTCATATAAGATAAAGGAATTCATAAACATAATTCCATCACAACATAGTCAAATCAATGTAAAAATATGGATAGAAACAGAACCCTTTATTATCTTAGATGGAAAATAATTTTGATAAAACACTTGAATTGAATTCTTGAGGAAAATATCCTTTCTTCTTTAAAATAAATTTCTTTTCAAAAAACATCATGCAATTTTAAAAGAAAGAGATTTTATTGAAAATAGTCATGAAATCTTTTAGAGGAAGCTTCATGAAAATAAGGCTTTATAAAACAGTAGAAATCCGTTCGTGCCGTATAAGTTAAAAAAAACATTCTTCATACTTTTGTCGGAAAAGTCAAAAAGTACCTCGTACGAAAAACGACTAAAGATTCCTTTCATACGTATTACTAAAAACTCACCGAAGGGTAAAAATGGATTTAAACAATTTTAGGTGGATGGAAATAATATTACATATTGAGTAAACATGGATGTGGATGATAAAATACACCCCAGTAAATACTTACGAATAAACAATCTCGGATAAAAATGAGATTGTGATATTTCCCTTACCTTAGGTCCGACTTGCTTTGTAAGTGTCCGAACCTCCTGTATAATGATTTAAATCATGTTATTGACTTATTACAGAATCATATTCATTGTTATGATATCATATATGGTTCACTTATGACATTATATTACCCGTTCTTTTGTAAATTCCATGTTAAAGAAGCGTTTTGGGTAAAATCGTTTCATTTATCGTAGGTGTTTTGACTTGTTGTTCTTGACATCATTATTACTTATATCGTGATTTACTTACTTCCAGAATATAAAATATGATTTATATATCATATATATTCAGTATATATATATATACAATAGGTAGATAAATAAAATGAAAAACACCGTTCCTGGAGACGGTAGTCCGTACGTACGCATGAACGCTGTTTTCCTTTCCTTATTGTCTTGAAATGGAAGTAAGTAGATGACATACATATGTATATATATACATAAATCCAGTAGATTTATAATGTCATATATTTCATTATTATTTCTTATATATACATTATAATCATTCTTAAATGGTTAACATGGAGAATGAATCTCATCGCGTCGTGGAGACGGTATTCCGTACGTACGCACGAGCGATGATATCATTTCTATAAATATTGAATTGAATTGGAGTGGATTATACAATATATCAGAATCAATATGATGTTGTAATAACTATGTATAGTTATTCTTTACACCATTATACCCATCCATGTAAGGTGGTGGTGGAAAATAGATTACACCACGGCGTGGAGACGGTATTCCGTACGTACGCACGCCCGGTGATTTCTTTTTCCGTAGGATGGATAGATGGTGAAATAGGGTTGTTTCATACTTATAATAACATATCAGTATATGAGTGATACTGATGTTATTACTTCATAATGAAACAACCTAAGAAGAAGAAGTGGAAGAAGAAATAAAGATGAAAGAATTGGTAACGGTAATTACCTCTTCTTTGAAGTGCCTCTTTGAGACCTCCTCTTAGGGCACTAAAATTGGTCTTTGAGGAAGACCAGAACCTCTAGGATGTTTCTGGGGAAGTGTAGAGGAGAAATTGGCAGGGGTTGGCCGAGCTTGAGTGCTCAAATTGGTGTGAGGAGGAAGGGGAGGAGGTGTCCTTTTATAAGGGAGGAGAGGGGCACCTTAGGAATACCTCAAAATATTATTTTATATTAAAGTTAAAATCGGTTTATAATGGTTCCAAAGGGTCTTATTTCGAAGCTAAAGTGGGGATGGGTCGAAATCCTATCAACAAATAGGATTTAGACAAGTTTAGGGTATTATTTTAACCTTATCAATTAGATTTAACTCTAAGTTAAATAATTTAACTTTTACCGTGTCTTTTTGTTTTCTTTCACTATATGGTTAATAAACTTACTATAACATGCCAAACGAACCCCAAATTGTATATAATTAATACATATATCCTTATCTAAGTCATTTGGCCGAACCTTAGATTTTTAGGAATAAAATAACAATTAATAATATAATATTTGATTTAAAAACAATTTTGTGTCAATTTTGACACTATTTGATATATGATTTTTGTGAAAGTCATAACAGAATTATATGTTCGAACCAAGTTGATTAAATCAACACTAATATATCATAGTAACCTTGAAAATTAGTGGAATTCATAAAAAGTCTTAAATTACATTTATTTTGGTATTTATATTATCAATTATGTCAATATTTCATTAATAAGATAATTACTGCATCATCTTTGTGTCATAAATAAATTATATTATTTGATGTCTAAAAATTACAAATAAAATACCATCATATAGGAAATATTTTTAGCTTTCTAATGAATATTTATAATCGAATTTATCTTCTGTATAACCCCATATTAAAAATGATTTACTTATTAAACTTTGATTTTAACTATTTTAACCCTCCTTTAAATAAATTATTAATAAATGTCCTAATCTAATCCAAGTGGGCCTAAATGGTCATATTTTATTCCTAAGTTTGTTTTTGGTCGAATTACACTTGTCCAATAGAATTAGGACATGTGTTAGGGTAATATTAATATCATATTTACCCTTAGTTACCCTATTTACTATTAACCGTGGTAAAAAAAGTAAAAAGTTACTATTCACCAAAAAATTATTTTCATCTCATTGAACCACATTTTAGTCCTTGATATTAACCGTGTCTCTCGGATTTTCGAAATTCCATTCACAGAAGCGGTAAAATTAAGTTTTATGCAAAATTCAGTTTTTAACCTACCACTTAGTAGTTTCACTATTCCTCAAAAATTGATGTTTTTCAGAACAATGCCAAAATTTTATCCCAAGCTATATTTCATATTCCGAATTCAAAAATGAAGTCTATTTTACCAAATTCATAACATAAAAGTTGCATTAATTAATTTTATAATTAAATCCCGCTGTTAAAACAAATAGCGTGTTTTTAAGAAACAATATCTATCAAAATATTGACACTTGTTTATGTCTAGTTTAAATGTGAAATTACATCCAATGAACAACATTGTATTAAATTGTCAAAATATATTCTAAATATACTTTAAAACCACTCAAATTAATGATTTATCACTATTAATTATTTCGATTAAAAAAGTTGTTTTTAATTATAATTTAGTAATTTTCACTATTTATCAGAATATGAAAGTTATCCGAAAAGTACCAAAATTTCACCTTAGGCTAAATTCGATACTCCGAATCCAAAAATGAAGTCCATTTTGAGAGTTAAAATTTCTAAAATTTAAAAAGTGGTTATTACTATTCATAACGGCTAGTTTTAATAATATTTTAATAGCATATCATTGTTTCGTGAAACTCAGGATTACGTACCACACACGCTATCGAGGAAGGTTGTGATTGCGTGTAATGCAAGGCAAGTCAAGGATGCGTGTTGTGCAAGCTCCTTTTGGTGTAGCGTATAACACAAGACATAAGAAAGAATATTTTTCATCAAATCTCGGGCTGTTACATTCTACCCCCCTTAAAATGAATTTCGCCCTCGAAATTCGTCGGGGTTATAAATGGTTTACTATTCGAAAGTTTCTTTAATAGAAACCCACATCGTAAAAGGGAATACCAAAACTTGGCTTTAAAAACTAAAGTATGAAATGTAACGATTACCCAAATAAACTAATCACTGGGTTTCCACATAGGTGAAAATATGGATATGGAAGAGAAATCTAACCATCATGTTCTGATGGAGAGTGGTAGAGAACATGGCTATGGAAAAGCTAGCAATCACAAATCCATAGATTTGTGATGATATAAGGTACCATCTGATTCATCAGGTATAAGATCACTAGGACAACATTTTTGGTTTTCAAGATCATTTCCCTAAAGTTGAAAATTTGCTTAGAATAAATACTTACTTTATTTTGGTACAATCTCACTTTTGTTCGTGCCTTGAACAATTTCTACTTCATCTCTTAAATAAATGAAGTTGAATTTGTTATTCGTGAAGTGTTAGCAGATCATGTGATAGAATGACGGGTCATTCCATCTGTCTCAAACAAAAGGTAAGAAAAAGTTATTAAATATACATAAGTCATTCTATAGTGAGATTAATCATATATAGTTCCTAAAATGGACTTATACTTCATATATCATACTGCTTAATATAATAAAACTAGTTTCTACTAAACAGGGACTTCCTGTAGGTCAGTGGTAGGTGATAAAGGCCAGTCGCACTTCGGTTGTGGGTTCGATTCCTATAGCCTTGTCCGAAGCGATGGGCTGTCGCCCGTCCTGCAGGTTGTCCTTTTTATAAAACTATATTACTATAACATCCCATCAATAATATCGAAAAAACTTCTATCCTTAAACAATACTAACTTATGTCCAACATAATCCATTCCAATCTTTAGGCTTATCCATAATACTGCAGTCCATTCTCATAACATAGTGGAAACGATTACCAGAGATTTAATACCATCGTTGATCCCCATATATCATAAGATATGTTATGTTGGTCACATTCCAAACATTCAAAGGCCTTAATCTTGTACTCTCTTGAATACCCATTGAACCTTATTGAAAACACGAATTCTATTAAAAGTTAACTCTTTCCACATACCAAAATCCTCAAAATTCTATATACTAACACCATGATATCACTTAGTCCTTATATCAATCATGAGCTCATGAATACTATTAAACATTTCATTTTCTCGTCTTCATTATGCGCATATCATCTTATTTCAAAAAAATATCTCAATCACTTTGAATACCACATCAATAAATATTGCAATACTCAATGATACAACATTATTTTGGAATCCCATTACATAAACACTTAATCATTCCACCACATCGTTGTCATATTCAACATTGCCAATAGTGATCGCATGTGATTTCCCTTTGTCCTTTGCCTTCAGTGGTTGCTCATGTTGATCATCACTAACCCTTGGATTAGGGCAATTATTAGCATAATGCCCCATTTCCTTGCACTTGAAGCATTGAAGTGTTGGTGGTGCGTTCTCTGCAGTGTTTACTTTATTCACATCATTAGAAACCCTTTTTCCATTACTTCGACACTCAGCTGCTCGATGACCTTCTTTTCTACACTTAAAACATTTTCTAGTCCCTTTAAGACAATCTCCACCATGCTTCTTTCCACACTTTGTGCATAAGGAAACATTCATCTTCTTTTCACCATTATTCGGAGATTTCTCCTTGAACTCCATCTTTCGTTTCTTGTCAAAACCATGAGATGGATATGTAACACCAACTTCCATTTCTACCTTGATAGCACAACGCACAATTTCTTCATAGCTACTGAAGTCTCTTATAGCTAATGCCCTTCGAAGACTTGGTTTTAAGCCACTGAAAAATCGATCAACTTTACTTTCAGGTTGGATGATAATTCCAGAAGCATACCTTGCAAGTCTTGTAAAATTTGCTTCATAGGTACCAACAGATTCATCGTCCCTTTGCTTCAGTTCAAGAAACTCTTTCTCCATCTTTGTTCGAAGAATACGAGGGAAGTACTTACTGAAAAACAAGTTCTTGAACTCGTCCCATTTCATGGACTCAATTTCATCTCTTGACCTCATATTCTTGATAAGATTCCACCATTGATCAGCTTCACCTTCCAAACGATATACTGCTAAGATGACTTTATCATGTTCAGAACATTGAAGAACTGAAAATATCTTTTCAGTAGTACTGATCCATTGTTCAACCACAAGTGGATCAGAAGACCCACTGAAAGAAGGTGGACGTTGCCTCATGAAGGACTCAATAGAATATTGTTCCCTTCTCTGCTCATTTGGAAGTCCAGAATGATTCATAGCTTGTGTAAGTATAGAAATAAGATTTTGCACTCCATCTCCCATAACATTTGTTTGTTCAGGAGGGCAATCATTGCATTGTCCATTGCATTGATCAACACGGTTCCTTCGGGTTCCAGCCATCGTCTAAAACCCAAAAAGAATAGTGTGAGAGGCAAAAATCATGCTAGGGAAAACAACATAATAAAGGGGGAGTACCTTCAATATCTAACACCTTAGGTTTAATTCTAGGACCATTAGCGTAATTCTAGTACTATAACCTATACGTATACTTAACCTTAGGGACATCCCTAGACATACCTTAGAAATATCTCTAGGGATCTCACCAAAGTTCTCACATCCTAGTTTCCAAAGGTTGACTAAACCTTTCCTCTGATACCAACTGTAGAGACCCGAAGCTTATCGTACATGGACGTTACATTACTTTTGCGGAATACTTAGTACATAACAAAAACACACACACAAGGATCGTAATAGTTTAGTGTCTTTGGAAACTCGGAATAAAATCTTCTAATCGTGGGGAAAGATCTTCAACATCTCCCATAAAGATCTTCCTTTTTTTTACCTAAAACCTTTCTTTATATCCTGGGGAAAAGAAAACATAAAAGGGTGAGCTCAAATGCTCAGTAAGGTTAAACAAAAGAAATATCAATCACATCATATACATAAGAACATAGCTTTTGGAAATCTTAACCTGCAAAAGAGCTCATAATATCATAACATGGGATAAATCATAGAAGTGAAAATGAGATCCCCATAATCATAACATAAAACTTGAAACTTTGTGGCATGCACACATAATCATGGAAAATCATTTCTTGTTAGTCATGACTCATTGCCAAGACTATCTTAGTGGACAAAGTCCGTTTCTGAACCGAGTTCACTCCTCGTTTCAGTCCTGTATCACTGAACCGAAATAACCTTCCGTTCTAGCCATGTCTATCTCATGAGATATAAAATCATTACCCAATGCATTGGAGGGAGATATAGGTCCCACCCATCTTATAATGAATCCTTTCTTATGTGTGCCATATAATCATAAAACATACATCATCACATAACACATGTAACAAAAATGGGATTCTTGAAACATCATGACATCATAAATCAATTCATATAAGATAAAGGAATTCATAAACATAATTCCATCACAACATAGTCAAATCAATGTAAAAATATGGATAGAAACAGAACCCTTTATTATCTTAGATGGAAAATAATTTTGATAAAACACTTGAATTGAATTCTTGAGGAAAATATCCTTTCTTCTTTAAAATCAATTTCTTTTCACAAAACATCATGCAATTTTAAAAAAAAGAGATTTTATTGAAAATAGTCATGAAATATTTTAGAGGAAGCTTCATGAAAATAAGGCTTTATAAAACAGTAGAAATCCGTTCGTGCCGTATAAGTTAAAAAAAACATTCTTCATACTTTTGTCGGAAAAGTCAAAAAGTACCTCGTACGAAAAACGACAAAAGATTCCTTTCATACGTATTACGAAAAACTCACCGAAGGGTAAAAATGAATTTAAAAAATTTTAGGTGGATGGAAATAATATTACATATTGAGTAAACATGGATGTGGATGATAAAATACACCCCAGTAAATACTTACGAATAAACAATCTCGGATAAAAATGAGATTGTGATATTTCCCTTACCTTAGGTCCGACTTGCTTTGTAAGTGTCCGAACCTCCTGTATAATGATTTAAATCATGTTATTGACTTATTACAGAATCATATTCATTGTTATGATATCATATATGGTTCACTTATGACATTATATTACCCGTTCTTTTGTAAATTCCATGTTAAAGAAGCGTTTTAGGTAAAATCGTTTCATTTATCGTAGGTGTTTTGACTTGTTGTTCTTGAAATTATTATTACTTATATCATGATTTACTTACTTCCAGAATATAAAATATGATTTATATATCATTTATATTCAGTATATATATATATATAATAGGTAGATAAATAAAATGAAAAACACCGTTCATGGAGACGGTAGTCCGTACGTACGCATGAACGCTGTTTTCCTTTCCTTATTGTCTTGAAATGGAAGTAAGTAGATGACATACATATGTATATATATATACATAAATCCAGTAGCTTTATAATGTCATATATTTCATTATTATTTCTTATATATACATTATAATCATTCTTAAATGGTTAACATGGAGAATGAATCTCATCGCGTCGTGGAGACGGTATTCCGTACGTACGCACGAGCGATGATATCATTTCTATAAATATTGAATTGAATTGGAGTGGATTATACAATATATCAGAATCAATATGATGTTGTAATAACTATGTATAGTTATTATTTACACCATTATACCCATCCATGTAAGGTGGTGGTGGAAAATAGATTACACCACGGCGTGGAGACGGTATTCCGTACGTACGCACGCGCGGTGATTTCTTTTTCCGTAGGATGGATAGATGGTGAAATAGGGTTGTTTCATACTTATAATAACATATCCGTATATGAGTGATACTGATTTTATTACTTCATAATGAAACAACCTAAGAAGAAGAAGTGGAAGAAGAAATAAATATGAAAGAATTGGTAACGGTAATTACCTCTTCTTTGAAGTGCCTCTTTGAGACCTCCTCTTAGGGCACTAAAATTGGTCTTTGAGGAAGACCAGAACCTCTAGGATGTTTCTAGGGAAGTGGATAGGAGAAATTGGCAGGGGTTGGCCGAGCTTGAGTGCTCAAATTGGTGTGAGGAGGAAGGGGAGGAGGTGTCCTTTTATAAGGGAGGAGAGGGGCACCTTAGGAATACCTCAAAATATTATTTTATATTAAAGTTAAAATCGGTTTATAATGGTTCCAAAGGGTCTTATTTTGAAGCTAAAGTGGGGATGGGTCGAAATCCTATCAGCCAATAGGATTTAGACATGTTTAGGGTATTATGTTAACCTTATCAATTAGATTTAACTCTAAGTTAAATAATTTAACTTTTACCGTGTCTTTTTGTTTTCTTTCACTATATGGTTAATAAACTTACTATAACATGCCAAACGAACCCCAAATTGTATATTATTAATACATATATCCTTATCTAAGTCATTTGGCCGAACCTTAGATTTTTAGGAATAAAATAACAATTAATAATATAATACTTGATTTAAAAACTATTTTGTGTCAATTTTGACACTATTTGATATATGATTTTTGTGAAAGTCATAACAGAATTATATGTTCGAACCAAGTTGATTAAATCAACACTAATATATCATAGTAACCTAGAAAATTAGTGGAATTCATAAAAAGTCTTAAATTACATTTATTTTGGTATTTATATTATCAATTATGTCAATATTTCATTAATAAGATAATTACTGCATCATCTTTGTGTCATAAATAAATTATATTATTTGATGTCTAAAAATTACAAATAAAATACCATCATGTAGGAAATCTTTTTAGATTTCTAAGGAATATTTATAATCGAATTTATCTTATGTATAACCCCATATTAAAAATGATTTACTTATTAAACTATGATTTTAACTATTTTAACCCTTCTTTAAATAAATTAATAATAAATGTCCTAATCTAATCCAAGTGGGCCTAAATGGTCATATTTTATTCCTAAGTTTGTTTTTTGTCGAATTACACTTGTCCAATAGAATTAGGACATGTGTTAGGGTAATATTAATATCATATTTACCCTTAGTTACCCTATTTACTATTAACCGTGGTAAAAAAAGTAAAAAGTTACTATTCACCAAAAAATTATTTTCATCTCATTGAACCACATTTTAGTCCTTGATATTAACCGTTTCTCTCGGATTTTCGAAATTCCATTCACAGAAGCGGTAAAATTAAGTTTTATGCAAAATTCAGTTTTTAACCTACCACTTAGTAGTTTCACTATTCATCAAAAATTGATGTTTTTCAGAACAATGCCAAAATTTTATCCCAAGCTATATTTCATATTCCGAATTCAAAAATGAAGTCTATTTTACCAAATTCATAACATTAAAGTTGCATTAATTAATTTTATAATTAAATCCCGCTGTTAAAACAAATAGCGTGTTTTTAGGAAACAATATCTATCAAAAGATTGACACTTGTTTATGTCTAGTTTAAATGTGAAATTACATCCAATGACCAACATTGTATTAAATTGTAAAAATATATTCTAAATATACTTTAAAACCACTCAAATTAATGATTTATCACTATTAATTATTTCGATTAAAAAAGTTGTTTTTAATTATAATTTAGTAATTTTCACTATTTAT